>CM038671.1:699292916-699657916 GCA_021605145.1 Aegilops bicornis
TCCATGAAATAAGTGTCTCAACCTTAGTACAACTAGTACAAAGTTGAGACACTTATTTTGGGATAGAGGGAGTATCATCTGCAAGATGGACAATACAGTCAGAATATAATGAAAAAAATTATAGTTATCACCATCGCATAAGGCCCCATAAGAGGCTAAAATTTTCATATAGGATGAACACACATCATTAGTATGAAAGTAAATTTTATATGGCAAAGGAAACCACGTGGCTAGCTCATGACATGTAGATGAATAGGATGCAATGCAAATAGATCAGTATGACCACAATGTGTCTCTTTTTAAAGACAAAAATATGTCTTGTGAACTCCGTTTAGATTAAAAAGTATATAGTTGGAGTAGTAGTTGCAGCAGAATAATATTTCTTGAGCAGATAGCTAAACATTGCTAATGTGAACACCCTCTGTCCACTAATGTAAGCCGTTTTGGCAGTTCAATTTAAACTGCCAAAACGTCTTACATTAGTGAATAGAGGTACTACTTTCTAAGCTCAGCTAACTCTACGGATAACAACTATCGAACATTACAAATGCATATGCATTTTTAGATGCAGTAGCTATTTTGACTCATGGTGCCATTACATGAGATTTTCAACTATACTTGAATCAGTTCAGAAGCAATTTTAGGCGCAAATGTCAATATAGTAAGACTTGAAATAAGAGAATTCCCACCTGGTTCATGTTCACCAGCCGTTCAATGTTTTCGTTTCATAACCTGAATAACCGCATGATTCATCAAGTAACCAATACTCTGGAAAAAACCAAAGTGCATGAGAATGGCAAATAGTAGTTGTAGTGCCTGTTAACCGATCCACCAATTGCTACCAGAACTAAATAACCTCAACCCGCAACAACATGAATCTGAAGAGATTTGAAAGCGGTAGAGGGGAAGGTGTAACCTGTACGTTGAAGGACAATAATTTTCAGATATTAAACAGTCCCATATATGTCCTCTGTAAGACTGTAGCTGTGAAGTCTTAGAATTTAGAATCCATCGCGCAGAGCAAGTACCAAACACTTGTCAGGCCCTAAAGGTAATGCTCTCTCAAGAGATAATTAGAAAGCGCATGTAGATACATCTCAAACAAGGGAGAAGACATAAGATGCTAGCTCTACATGGATAGATCTGCACAAGACGAAGCTTAGATAATATGACGAGAACCCATAGTGAGAAGGCCACATGGGTGGTGGAGGATATTCCTACCATTCAGTATTACCTCGGTGCAGCCGTGGGTGAACTATAGTTAAGCGGAGGCGAGGGTCGCAGGGATTTAACTCTACCACCGAACAGCAAAGGCAGAGTCGCAGCCCCTGGCACATAGCACAGCGGCCCATATCGTGAACTCGATGTAAATGGACGGACATGAACAATTCAAAAGACAATCTGACGGTTGAAATCTCTAAAGGCGTGAGAGGGCTCGGAATTGGTTCAGTTTTACTGACTGTCCTAAAAAGGACGGTATAAGACGATTTTAAAGTAGAAGCAGTGACTCTGCCCCACATGCACCACATTTTTGTCTTTTCAGTGGTAGCAAAGGCAACCAACGTTGAAGAGTCCAGAAGGAAGATGAAAGTCGCTCAAGGCCAATGTGTCAGCTTCTTGGCCGGGATCCACTACGAGGGATGTCGCCGCTTTCGAGGAGAAAAAAAGACGTCGCCGAGCCGAGAGGAAGGGAGGAAAGCGAGGCACATATGTTCGTGTTTGGTCAGCACAAGACGAGGTTCGCATCCTCGAGGGCCTCACCGGCCACGTCAAAACCCATGGCTCTCCTGCAGGTCGCTTCGAGCTGCGTGATGTCCTCCACGGACACATTCTTGATAAGGAGTTCACAATAAGAGAGATTTGCGAGAAAGTCCGCCACCAAAGGGATAAGTATCGTTCTATGCAGGCCGACGTTGCTTCCGGAGCGCAGCTGCGTGGCAACGCCGAGGACCTCCGGAAGTACGAGATCTTTGACAAAATTTGGGGTGATTCGCCACCATTGCCCAATGGCAAGGGGATGAAGGGCAACGCTTATCAGGCGGCGAGACCACGTGTCCGCGAAGACTTTAGGAGCTCCGGGATGTGTACCCTCACCTCACTCTGGCAGTGGAGAAGATTGGCGCTGACACCGATGGGCAGTACCCTTTAAAGAGGGCGTTTGAGTTGATTGATGATGCTAAAGCCTGCGACCTGAATAAGAAAGTGAAGAAGCAGCGGGTTCTGGAGATCAAGGCAGAGCTGGACCGTGCTAGTATACGGGCCTATGCGGGTTTTGGAGATCAATGGGCAGCTCTGTCTTATCTCCAGAACCCGTTGCTCTTCATTTTCTCATTTAGTTCGTGGGCTTTAACATAATCAATCAACTCAAATGCCCTCTTCAGAGCGTCCTGGCCATCGGTGCCGGCGACGATCTTCTCCCAACCAGAGCGAGCTGAGGGTACACATCTTGGAGCTCCTCAAAGTCCCTGCTGACATGTGGTCCTATCGCCTGATAAGCGTCGCTCTCTATCTTTCCACCATTGGGTAATGATAGCGAATCACCCCAAATTTTGACCGAGATCTCGTACTTCAGAAGGTCCTTGAAGGCCCACATAGAACGTTAGTTATACCTCAGGCGGCGGAACTCCTTGCAAATCTTTGTTATTATGAAGTCCTTGTCAACAATGTGTCCGGGCAGGTCATCACACAGCTCGGAGCCACCTGGAGGAGAGCCATGGGTTTCGACATGGCCGGCCAGGCTCTCGAGGATGTGAAATCATGTGCTGACCAAACAGGAACATATGCGCCTCGCTTTCCTCCCTTCCTCTTGGCCCGGCCACGCATTTTCTTTTTCTCGAAACCGACGACTTCCGTCGCGGCGGATCCCGGTCAAGAACCGGACACGTCGGCCTCGAGCGCAGCCGCGTTGGCTATATCCCTCTTGTCGGACTGGGCGGGGTCTCTGCAGGATGAAGAAGCGAATGGTTCCGTGTCGAGGTCTCGCGCGGCGGGGCTATCCCCGGAGGCACGGCGGAGATGAACAGAAGTCGAGGACTTCGCCGTACCTTCGTGTTTTAGTACTGCCGTGTCTTTGCCTTTCCTTCTCTGTCGATTGATACAAGGAAAGGAAGAGGCAAATATTGTATCGATCATTATCTTACTATAGTATGTCCCTGTAATTGGTGAAGATTGGCATTAAGATTGGATCTGTTTCCTTTTTTCTCTATGTCATGAGAATTGATTCCGATCTGTATGTCACCAAAGTTAGTTAGAACGATCTTTACATTACAACAGTAATGTTTTGCGAAGCTCCATATCAGACAGCAATAATCAAAGCTACGTAGTTATCTTTTTACTGTATCATCAAAAGCTCAAGACTACGTGGATATCTTTTTACTGTATCATCAAAAACAGAGCTACAAATCACAAGACACGCATTCATACTCAGCTGGAAGGAAATCACCTCGCAAAAATAATGCACTAGCAGATCAAATTGTCTTAACTGAAATGCTGATGTAGTGTCCAAACCGACGGTGCACAGGGCTAGGATGAGCTGGTCAGTACCTGTCCTTTGGTAATTCTGCAAGAACCATACTATCTTACCATCTACCCGTTTGTGCTCTTAGTGTGGTGAAATGCTAGATGTTTAATTGGTCTTTTGGATGAAAAAGAACCAGCAATAAAAAGGCATGACAATGTGTTCATCCCAAGTTCACGCATGCATGACAAACACGGACAATACATGCATTAATTTCAGACTGGTATATTTTCGCGAATACGCAATTACAACTCCAACACCAACGGGAGAGCTAGAAACTAGGTTCGTGAAGAGACCGGGATGCTCAGCCCGGAAAACAGAGCAGAGGCGCGCCTAAGGCGGCTCGAATTGCGTGATCGCGGCAAGTCCTCGAGCCCCAGCCAGGGCCCAGGTCCGTGACTCGTCAAGAATGTTTTGCGTTACTAGGTCGGTAGATGGGCGGGCGGAGTCAAAGAGCACAGCATTACGGTGCCTCCATATGCTCCAAGCAGTAAGAACGGCAAGGGAGGCGAAGCCTTTGCGAAGCGAGCGCGGGGTGTTGAGGGTGGCGGCGCTCCACCAGTCGATGAATCTGTCCTGAGCCGTCGGGATCGCCGCAGTCAGCCTGAGGCCCGATAGCACACGGTGCCATACCTCGCGGGAGAACGGGCAGCCAACCAGGAGATGGTCGATCGTCTCGAGGTGCAGTCGCAAAGGACACGAGTAGGGCTGTGGGGAGGCCATGGCGGTAGCGGCGCTCCGCGATCGGCATCGGTCGAGAGTGACTAGCCAGATGAAGACCTTATAGCAAAGCGGAGCCCACGTTTTCCAGATCAGCTGGGCGTGCGGCGACGTGGTGGAACCAAGAAAGAGGGCATCATAGCAGGATTTTGCAGAGTATACGCCCGAAGCCGTCCACCGCCAGCGGATGGCGTCAGGAGTGAGGAGAGGGGGGTGTCGCGGACGCGACGCCAGAGCTCTAAGTACTGAAGAGCCGCCATGGGGCCAAGAGCTCCTTGGATGTCCTGGGTCCAGGAGCGAAGATGAAGGTCGTCCTCCACCGAGCCGGTTTTCCGGCGCCGTTTGGGAACAAGGGCAAAGATCGCCGGAGCAAACTCGGCCACGCATTGTCCCTGGATCCAGTGATCAGTCCAGAAGCGGCGGGTGTGGCCATCACCAATGGTCCAATTGGTAGACGCCCTGAATATCACGCGGACCTCTGCGTCATGGGGGAGCTCGAGGTGTTTCCACGGCCGGTTGTGGTCAGTGTGCTGGAGCTAGAGCCACCGGACCCGGAGGGCAATGCCCACACGAAAGAGATCGTGCACGCCCAGGCCGCCGAGGCCGAGGGGCATGCACACCCTGCGCCAGTTGACAGGGCAGCATCCTGACGCTGCATCCTTGCGCCCGTGCCACAGGAAGTCGCGGATCACCCGGTTGGCGCGCTTGAGGGTGCTGGCATTGAGCGCGATTGCCGCCAGGATGTGAGTCGGCATGGCAGAGAGGACGTGACGAGCCAGCGCAAGCCTCTCACCCCTAGAGCAGGCGGCTCGCCAGGTGGGCAGCTTCTTCCGAGGCGAACAATGAGCGGATCGAAGGCGGAGGATGGCAGCTTACGGAGTGACAGAGGGAGGCCGAGGTAGGTAATCGGAAACTGGGCAATAGGGCATGCCAGGGCGGCGCTCGCCTCCGCAGACAGCTCATCAGAGCAGCGAATGGGAGAGATGGAACACTTGGCGTAGTTGGTATGGAGGCCAGAGGCCACCCCAAAAATCCGGAGTACCTCTCGCACCACGTCGAGGTCGTGGGCATCCGGATGACAGAAGATCACCACATCGTCGCGAAGAGGGATACGCTGGGGGTCGCGCATTGCGGAGTGAGGCGTCTGAGAACACCACAACGGACGGCGTGCTGGATGAGGGAGTGGAGCATGTCAATGACGATCGTGAAGAGCATCGGGGAGACCGGATCCCCCTGGCGGAGGCCCTTGGCATGGGGGATGGGCGGACCAGGATGCCCGTTGATCAATACCCTGGTGCTGGCCGTGGAGAGGAGGATGGAAATCCATTCCCTCCGCCGAGGGCCGAATCCAAGATTTCGGAGAGTCTCAAGGAGGAACGGCCAGGAGACCGAGTCGAACGCCTTGGAAATGTCGAGCTTGAGGAGGATTCGAGGCAGCTTGCGATGATGAAGGTGCCTGGCAGTTTGTTGGACAAGGAAGAAGTTGTCATGGATGCAACGGCCCGAGATGAATGCGCTTTGGTTCGGGGAGACCATTTCCCCAAGCCTGGGGGCGAGCCGGAGGGAGAGAACCTTCGCAAAGAGCTTTGCGAGGAGGTGGATCAAGCTGATCGGCCGGTAGTCAGAGAGGGAGCCAGCGTCTGGTCTCTTGGGGAGCAGCGTGAGGAGGGCCTCGTTCAACCGCTGGAAGCTCTGACCGTTAAGCTCGTATAACTTGCCAAAGGCCTCGACGATGTCGTCCTTGATGATCGTCCAAGCAGAGCGAAGGAACTCAGCCGTAAATCCGTCAGGCCCGGGCGCTTTCCCGGTGGGCAGGGGCTTGATGGTGTGCCAAATCTCGTCAGCAGAGAATGGGAGCTCAAGAGCCGATAGGTCGAAGGACCGCGACTCAAAGGCTGGGAAGTTGAGGGAGAAGGCACGCGAGTCCGCGGAGCCCAGAGAGCCGGAGAAGTGCTCGAAAGCCGCCTGGGCCATGGCCGCCTCATCGGTGAGGCACTGGTCCCCGACCTGGAGCGTGTGGATTCTCTTCTTTTGGAGGCGCTGGGATGCATGTATCCGGCGGAAAGCTGAGTTGGCAGCGCCGACGCGTAGCCAGGAGAAACGTGATCGCTGGCGAGAGAGGGATCGCTCCAGGGATGCCAGACTGAGGTAGGTATGCTTCAACTTGCGGCGCAGCCACGTTTCCAGAGCGGAAAGGGGGCGGAAGTCTTGAGCCTCGTCGAGCCGCGCGATGATCTCACGTGCAAGAAGCAGTTGGAGAGAAATCTCGCCCATGCGCCGCGAGCCCCAGCCGCGCAATTTGCGCGCTGTGACCTTGAGACGGTCGTAGATCGGGCGGAAGGGGTCCGGGTCCGGCTCCATGGAGTTCCAAGCCTCTGCTACCACGGCGAGATAGCCATCCATCTTGGGCCAATAGCTTTCAAAGTGGAAGCGTTTGGCACGCTCAGGGGGGGTTGTGCAGTCGATGAGGAGCGGGGAGTGGTCTGAGACTGTCGAAGCCAAGCAACGGAGCAGGCAGCTAGGTTGGGCAGCCTCCCAGGAGGGGGTACATAGCACACGATCATTGCGCACAAGCGTGGGGTGATCTTGCTCGTTGGACCAGGTGTATCGACGGCCATGAAGGTATATGTCGAGAGTTCCATGTCGGCGATGAAGCGGCGGAAGCGATTCATGGACCTGTGATTGATCCGGTATACATGAACATTACAAGGAACTTCCACATAAAGATTATACAAAACTGCTCTGTCTTGGCGAGTCTCCTCGATGATCAAGAAGGAGGGTTACAGATGAGCGCCTGCGAGAAGAAGAACATATCAAGCACGCAGGCTGTCAAGTCCGAGCAGTTGTACCCCGTCAGCTCCGTCAGCTCCATGTTCCACGCCAGGTAGCCGACTGGGGTCAGTGCCCGCCTCGCGAGGAAGATTGCGGACGCCGCCACGACGGACGCAAGACGCGGAGGCACGTGTAGTTGAGCAGAGACTGATCAACGAGGCGAGTCGCCAGGGGCAGGATCTTGGTCTTGTCCTCCCCCTCGGCTTGCCTCATGAAGTGGCCCAGGAAGGTGTGCGCCGTGGGGCCGCCGAGCTGGTACCCGAGCGCCTCCACCATCTCGCGCTCCATGTCGAGCACCTCCATGCCCGCGGCGAACTCGCCGTACCTGGCGATCCTGTCGGCCTTCAGCTTCCACACGGCTTTCTGGTCCTCGTATTTGGCGGCGACAAAGACGGCCGCGGCACCCAAGAGGCGTAGCTCGTAGCCGCTGCCAGTCGTCAGGGCTCGCGCCGACAGGGCTCGGTCGACGTAGGCGACGGCGTGGTGGAGCGTGCCGTCGGCGAGATCATGGTCTCGGACGAACTTGTCCATCCATCCGACGGGGGAGGCGCGCGCTGGCTCGCTCGCCCGATCCTGCTGCACCTTCTTCAGGTAGTCCGATCGACAGCGGCCGCTCCTCGGCGTTCTTCTCTGTCAACCGGAGGTTGTGGTCGATGTCGTCTTCGTAGTCAGGGCACAGCCGCTGAAGCTTTGTAGAGGCGGTGGCGACGCAGGAAACCGGCGCCGTGGGCTTTGAGAACTTTGGTGGCACGGGCACCTCGCAGGGCGCTGGCGGGAGCACCCTGGGATGGCATGCACCGAAGAAACCTGGAGGCGGAGGTCGACGAGCTGGCACGTCAGCAGCCGGGCGGGCGCAGGATCCGATGCCGAAGAAGCCGGGAGGCGGAAGTCGACGAGCAGGCCTGTTGGCGGCCCGAGCGCAGGATCCGACGCCGAAGAAGCCGGGAGGCGGAGGTCGAGCAAAGGCGTCCGCGTAGGGATCTGGCGTACTGCATCATCTCGATCGCCGGGTGTTGGTGGCGTGGGAGGAAGGAGTGGGCTGGCGTCTGTAACGCTATGCGCTATGTGTATAATTCCAGGGCATTTTTTTCTTGAGATTAAGGCGACTTTTATTCAATAACAATCATGTCCTTTACAATAGTAGGTATCAGAAATGATGGAACTACGTCCCGTCATTCCTCCTCTAATTTAGACCTAGAACAAAAGCGAGCAAGCTCATGTGCGACAACATTAGCTTCTCGATTACAATGAGAAATTGTTGCCATGTGAAAAGAACTTAACAATTCCTTACATTCATCGGTAATCACCGCCCCCAAGGCTATGTATTCTGCCGGGTAAAGAATGACATTCACTATTTTCATGGAATCACTCTTCACCTTTAGGTCATGAATACCCAGATTTTGTGCTAGTCTCAAACCGAGCAACATAGCTGAAGCCTCCATACTCGGCATATCAAGTGCATGTTGCTTATAACTCATTACAGCCGATATGAAGATCCCTCCAGCATCTTTGACAATTGCTCCCAAGGCTCCTGAACCTGAATCAGCATCAAAAGATGCATCTACGTTCAGTTTAAGAGATCTCGTAGCTGGTCTTGTCCAACCCTTTACATTCCTTCTCTGATTCATTTTCTGGGCATTACAGTCTGCAACAATGCCTCGAATACTTAGCCCTGTACGAGCTGCAGTACCAACCTTTCCACCATTGACTAACTTCCTTCGTTCCTACCAAAGGAACCAGCAGGTCACCATAACAACTTCTGTGCTGTGTATAATCTGGTTGTTATTTTCATTCGGAAATTGCGCAAACATAAGATCTTCAAGGATTTCTGAACCTGATCTATCTCGTCTCGCTGCTGTAACCACACTGTTTTCCATTTCTAGACAGGACCAAACCTCCCTTGCTCTTGGGCATGTGAACATCATATGCCTCAAATCTTCTGGTTCCACTTTACACCCCGGACAGATAATGGGTGATTTCATATGGCGATCACTCAAAGTACAGTAACATGGTACGATCCCATGCAGGGCTCTTCAGGTGAAGACTTGCACTTCTGATGGAACACAACTAACCCACACCTTCTTCCAAACCGGGTGTGGCTCAACACCCTCCACAACATGGTCTAGTCGGGCTCTAGTGCGGTATGTAGCATGCCATTCAGCATGATAAGCGGATTTAACTGTGAAGCATCCTGAATTTGTAAACTGCCAGGCAATAAAATCTGGTTGTTCGTGAGACGGAAGAGGAACTTGCAAGATCTTCTCCAGGGCATTTGTTCCACCGACTCGATCGGGTCCGACTCCTACGAGGCTACGAGGTATAGGAGGTCCGACTCCCCCTCAGATGCAACGCGGCGACGCGGTCTGTAGACAGCCCGAACCCAAGCACAGCTCCAACAAGCTGCATTTATGTTTCCTGCTATGCCGAACCCAATGTGATCAAACAAGCAATCAAGAGCATCTACAGTCAGACCATCCTTTTTTTTTTTTGAATATAAGAGGGTTTCCTCCCACCTCATTTTTATAAAACGAGGCCTCAAGATGCCAGCATGACTATTCACCCTTTTCTAAAAAAAAGCATAACTATTCACAGCGCTCCAGCTCGAGCTTGATGCTCACAATGATAATATTCCCAGCTGCTTAAAGAATGCTGTACAGATTCAGAGACATGCTTTCTACTGTTTGGGAAGGCAGATGGTCGAACTAAAATGCAAAGGGAGACATCCATGGATATCACACTGACAAGCAGCTTGTTTATGAGCCGAAACTCTTCGAGGACGGATTGAACACCACCTGGTCGGCACAATCCAAGCTACGCCCAGAGTGCTCATGATTAACACCCACCAAGCAGAGATAATATATGTAGTGGGATATAGTGATATTCATCTCATCAGTGAACCCTCGACCGCAGATGTGATCACCATGCATTATGTTCATTGTGGTACCAAATCCAGGATATCTCTTGGACAAGATATCATTCTTGGTTGGGTTCCAGTTGCCAACAAAGGCATCGTGGGCTGACGGCTGTCTCCACTTCACTGGAGTCATCCACCTCCAGATTAATTGCTGCCTCAAATGCTAGGATGGCATTCTGTTCCAGCAACTCTGGGTGGCTCAGCAGATCCTGCTTATACCCTTATCGATGATACCGTAGTTGTAGTTCCTGAGGATAGTTAACAAGCAGTTCCAGAATCATCTCTTGTTGATTGAGTACTCCCTCCGTCCGGAAAAACTTGTCATCAAAATGGACAAAAAGGAGTGTATCTAGAACTAAAATACATCTAGATACATCCCCTTTTATTCATTTTGATGACAAGTATTTCCGGACGGAGAGAGTACTTAACAACAAGAGAGAGTGGGATATGTTGGCCTGACCAGTAAACAAGAAGAGCGCCTCGGCCATAGTATCCGACTCCTTCGACACAGCGCGGTATAATTCATTGCTGTCATCGCAATAAAAGTTCTGGTATGGGCTCATTTCACGCTTGTAGCAGAGACCCCATGCCATTGGATTTGGGTCAAAACGTCCACCTTGATCTTCTGCCTTCTATAAAAATATGGTACGCCAAGGCGTACTCTTGAAAAAAAAGGAGTAGCAGTTCCAGTATTTATTTGATGCTAATATCAAAACGGATTTAAAATTTATAATAGTATGTTTAACAGTCAGTCACACTGAACATATAGCACAATCACAATACCTTAAACAATGATATTCTCTGCAGATCAAAATGGGTTTAAAATTTACCAAAATCCATCCCATATTCTTATGAAGAACTGCACATGTTAAGTTCCAAACTGGATAAGGAACTATTCTGATGAAATGTTATTCCAGTGGAAAGTAATTGCCATGCCACATCACAGTTTGGCAATCAGTTTTCAACAATTACAGACAGATTTAGTTTTCAGCCTATGTAGCTTACGCCTCTATCTTTTAACAATATTCTGCTGTCATGCAAAATTTGGTACAATTCCACCTCTGCAGCAAACGCATCCGTCTTGTTTGACCTGTTATATGTGGAACACAGCTTCCGTGCCTTAAAGGCACCTGTCTTTGGGTCCTTGACATGTGGGCCAGCCATCTGTTGGACCCACATGTTATAGGCACAAAGGCATGTGCCTTAAGGCACCCAAGCGCAGTCCAGTCCTTATATGTGTCGCTCATCAACTTCTGCTGTTACTTGCCAGGGATGACTCTTTGAACATTATGCACAGCTAAATCCTGTTGGGCATGCTGAAATTTGTGATGGTGTGTCTATGTTTGTCAGCTTTCTCTGCATATCCTATTCGCAGCCTATGCATCTCTATACTGTTTTGCCTGTGGTGTGGTGTGCTCGAGTATGTCTATAGCAGCAATTAGACTGATCCCACATCGGCTTAGCATTCAGGAATCAGGAGATCACTGGTAGGCAAATTAAGGTGAACCAGAGTCGCCGTCGGGACAGGGGAGAAGCGTACTGTACACGAGGTGCTGGCGCCGACGTGGGCGAGGAAGGCGGCGACCTCCCTGACGCCCATCTCCTTGCTGCCGGTGGTGCCGAACCCGCGGGGCTCGAACAGGGCGGCGGCGGCGATGAAGGCCGGATAGTCCCAGAAGCCGGCGGTGTGGGCGATGGAGTCGTTGCGCCTGGGGAAGAGCTCCTCGAAGTGGCGGGCCTTGAGCAAGTCGGTGATGGTCCGTTTGCAGCAGAGCCTGCTGCCGCTGCAGGCTGCACTCCCACCCCTTGTCGCACGCCTCCTCGCCGCCCTCCTGACCACTCGCCTCCGCCGCCGGGAGCAGCGCCAGCAGCAGAAATGCCGCCGCCTGCGCACTCATCGCTCTCTCCGTACGTCGTCTGCGTGTGAGGTGCAGAGGCAGGACCTACGTAGGAGAAGTAGGCGACGGACCAACTGAGCGGCGCAACGGCGGCGAGGCGAGGCGCGTGCTGATAAGGGGAACACAGCACGGTCGAAAGAGGAGGAACCAATATTACAATTTAATCAAAGTTAAACTTTACAAAGTTTGATAAAATTACTAACAAATATGCCCGTGCGTTGCACCAGAAGAATCAAAACACACTTCTCTGGCCTAATGCCCCAAGACAACATTCTGTTGCATCAGCCATGTAATATATATTTTACCAATGGTCTTAAAATGCATGTATGAGATGCTACACTTCAATCATGAAAGAATTGATTAATTTAAATATCTAAATTACATTCCTAGTTAATTTGCAGTATAAGGAGTCATTACCTTCATCATTTGATTTATCATTGAGAGCCTAAATCATGAGGATCGTACATGTATGTATATATATAAGAAATTAAGGTTTAATTGGTAAGTTACCAGATGCCCATTACTGATTTTCGTTACCAAATTTCTTCTAAACTTACATGCACGGAGACCTATAAAGTCTAAAGTGCAACTCAATTCTCTTTCATATAGAAGGAAACATAATAAACGGATTTGCACATACCACACTAAAACGAATTTTCTATTTGAAGAGGTCACAATAATTTTCATGAAATCAGGTGTATGATTCAGAATTTCTTTTTTAACCATGCATGCCTCAGATCCCATGGAAAGGCATTATTCCCCGTGCGTTGTAACGGAAAAAAAAAATCATCCCTCATACACACACCTGACAGCATCGGTGAATCCCTTCACATCTTTCACAACGCCACACAAGAAACAACATGATAAGTGGTGTCGCGCAAAGTTCATAAGGTTGTATTATTTGTGAAATGTACTCAACATGTTTCCAATTTATTAAACAATAGAAATATCAACGTTAAGATGGGATTTTCAAAATACCCCATATAAAGAAGATATTAATAAAGGTTGCATCATAAATGGAATTTTAGGAATGATGATTAATATAATAGCATATTTGAAATCTACACATCTTTTTAAAGGGATTTCCATATATAACATGTTAGATTTGGAGTTAGGATTTGAAAGTGATTAATATAATACCATATTTGAAATCTACACATCTTTTTAAGGGATTTCTATATATAACATGTTAGATTTGGGGTTAGGCTTTGAAAGTTATGAGTTTTTTTGACATTGAAAGTGATTAATATATAATACCATATTTGAAATCTACACATCTTTTTAAGAGATTTTTGTATATAACATGTTAGATTTGGAGTTAAGGTTTGAAAGTTATGAGTTTTTTTTACATTAAAAGTGATTAATATATAATACCATATTTGAAATCTACACATCTTTTTAAGGGATTTCTATATATAACATGTTAGATTTGGAGTTAGGGTTTGAAAGTTATGAGTTTTTTTGAAATATTTGAATATGTCAAAAATAGAAAGAATAAAAATAGAGTAACTGGTACATTGTGCAGCCCATCCGCTAAGTGACGCTGGGGCGAGTAGTAATATCCTACGCCTACCAACATTAATGAGGAGAGAAAAAGAAGAAAAGAGAGAGAAGCCTACCAACATTAATGAGGAGAGAAAAAGAAGAAGAGAGAGAGAAAGGGGAATCGAACCTAGGTCTCCCGAGTCGAGAGGTGAGGCTCACACCACTACGCCACTTGCCCGCAAGTTATTTATTGGAGGAGCTTAGTTTTAATAACCTGTGTCTGTCGCGGATTTTAGAAGGGGCAAACCGAACCGTTTTTTTCACTTACCAATGGCATGGTGGGTAATTATTTACAACTTCAGGGGCAGTTTTAATGACGGACGACCAGAAAAACTATTTGCTTTATTATTAGATTAGATAGAATAAAAGATATCAAAAAATATCAACATTCACAATATGGAACCAATATTATTAGATGCATTACGAAATTAATTTTCACACTGTATAATTTTAGTTTTGTAGATATTGTTATTTTTTGATATAAATTTGATCAAACTTTGCTTAGTTTGACTTATTACAAATCTTATATGCGGAGTAAAAATAAACGGAGGGAGTAGTACCTCCGTCCTAGTTTACTAGTCCTCCTTGTACTCCGGGTCATATTTTGATCATGATTTTAACTAATAAAATATGTATTATATGTGAGAAAAAATAATATCACTAAAAGTACATTCAAATGCGAATCGAGCAATGTAATTTTTGGTAACATGCATTAACATTTTGCTAGTCAAATATATGATCAAATTTTAACTCAAAATGCGATGGGACCAGTAAACCAAGACGAAGAGAGTAGAATCGATCGCTCATCTTCCTAAAAATTCCAACCCGTGTCACGATATTGACACTATTTGGACAGCGTTGCAAAAATAATACTCCCTCTGTTCACTTTTATAAGTTGTTTCAGACAACTGAAATTAAGTTGTATTGCACGCTGTCTGAAATGTCTACAACGCCTTATAAAAGTGAACAAAGGAAGTAATAAAATGAAGCAATCCTACACACAACACATATCATATTCATACTTTTGTTAGCAACCAGCAGGAGGACTTCCTCATTAAGGAGGAAATATGTAGATGTTGGCATGTTTTGAGGGAGACATGCCAAAAACCACCACGTAGGCAGAACCACATGCGAACTACTCTTGGATTTCAGTAACTCTACGCCCAAATCTCGTTGTACAATCTTCTTGAAGGTGAGATGGGCCCTAACTGATCTAGATCATCTCATAAAATGATGCAAGCACTTCAACGCCATCGCGAAAATGCAAGCAAGCAAAACTCCTACTACTTGCCTCACAAAGCCTTCTATTTGGAGAGACTTTGGTTTAGATAAACCGCCTTCTGGTCCAACCGATCAAAAAGGTATTTCAGTGTCTTGATAATCCTAAAAGGCAAGACGAGATTCAGATAAAACCAGGAAAGAAAACTTTGAAAAGTCAGCGACTTTACATGTTTTGCTTAATGTACTTGTTAAAAACTTGTAAAATTTACATGTCATTTTGTTCTATCTTTACATGAAGAACGAGGCTGCCTATAAAGCTACAAACCAATTACTCACTACTTTATTTGGAATATGTAAACAAGTGGTGTGAGGATTGCATTCAACTGTGTCTCTGTTATTTTGATTTAATATAACAATTATACGTGAGTTGATATTTTGGTTGTATATACTATATTTGAAGAGTTCCTTTATGGTACCTTGCAATGGATATAGGCCATCCATCCGCGGAATCCAACGGTAGAGGTCGATTTGCACTGCCGCAATTTGCGTTTACAATCGCGAACGGTATGACCAGCACCTCTTCTCTCCCGTCCACCAGTATACACGTCCCGAGGGCATTTTGTTGTTTTCCCAGCCTCATGTGGATCAACATGACCCACCTCACTCGTTGCCCTTCCGGCGTGCCCACTAAGGTTCAGGCTGCTACCAACGCGCATCTGGTCACGATGCGTCTATGGTGGATCAGGATGCTCTATCGAGCAAGGCCCGTCGGCGTGCCCCTAGATCTTTCTCCTGCTCCGTCCATAGTAAGCGTCCTCTTCCTCGCCGTCTAAGCCGCTACTCTCCTTGTCGTGGAGCATGTTACCGTCGTGAGCAGTGCACGGCACCAAACCGCGGAGGACGGACTGACATGGAAGACCAGCGGTGCCTGTTGGAAATATGTCCTAGAGGCAATAATAAAGTGATTATTATTATATTTTCTTAATCATGATAAAGGTTTATTATGCATGCTATAATTGTATTGATCGGAAACTTAAATACATGTGTGAATACATAAACAAATACCAAGTCCCTAGTAAGGCTCTACTAGACTAACTCGTTAGTCAAAGATGGTTAAGGTTTCCTGACTATAGACATGAGTTGTCATTTGATAACAAGATCACATCATTAGGAGAATGATGTGATGGACAAGACCCATCCGTTAGCATAACATATGATCGCTCAGTTTATTGATATTGCTTTCTTAATGTCAAATACATGTTCCTTCGACCATGAGATCATGCAACTCTCGGACTCCGGAGGAATGTCTAGTGTGTATCAAACGTCACTTCGTAACTGGATGATCATAAAGGTGCTCTATAGGTATCTCCGAAGGTGTCTGTTGAGTTGGCATGGGTCGAGATTGGGATTTGTCATTCCGTATGACGGAAAGGTGTCTCTGGGCCCTCTCGGTATTACAGCATCACAAGAAGCTTGCAAGCAAAGTGACTAAGGAGTTAGTTACAAGATGATGTATTACGGAATAAGTAAAGAGACTTGCCGGTAACGAGATTGAACTAGGTATGAAGATACCGACGATCAAATCTCAGGCAAATAACATACCAGCGGACAAAAAGAACTACGTATGTTGTCATAAAGGTTCGACCGACAAAGATCTTCGTAGAATATGTAGGAACCAATATGGACATCCAGGTCCCGCTATTGATTATTGACCAGAGAAGCGTGTCGGTCATGTCTACATTATTCTCGAACCTGTAGGGTCCGCATGCTTAACGTTTGTTGACGATATAGTATTATATGAGTTATGCATGTTGGTGACCGAATGTTGTTTGGAGTCCCATATGAGATCATGGACATGACAAGGAGCTCCGGAATGGTCCGGAGGTAAAGATTGATATATAGGATGATAGTTGGGCCAAGTGGTAAGGCCCACGAGGCTTTAGGTTGGTGCAAAAGTAAGTTTTGTGGAGATCAGGAACCAGACGCCACGGACCCTGGCGTCTGGTGCTGGAATCCGAGAAGAACTCTTCCTTGCGTTCCAAACCGATTTTGGGGAGGCCCTCTCCCCAAATAAAGACCCCAGGGCTCAACATATAAATAGAGGAGCAGAGCTAGCCCCAAGAACACAAGTTTTTGGAGCCTCCTCTAATTGATCTAGTTCTAGTTCTAGTTGGTCCTAGTTGACTAATTAGAGCTAGCCCTAGCTACCTCTAATCCTTATAATTAGAAGCCTAGTATGGTTCTAATCTGCTCCCCTCTAAATTTGTTGTGCTTGGAGAAGCCCTGCGGAAATAATTTCACCACCACCGTCACCATGCTGTCGTGCTGTCGGGATTCATCTACTACTTCACCCCTCTTGCTGGATCAAGAAGGCGAGAACGTCATCGAGCTGAACGTGTGTTGAACGCGGAGGTGCCGTACATTCGGTGCTTGATCGCAACGGATCGTGAAGGTGTACGACTACATCAACCTCGTTGATAAACGCTTCCGCTTAGCGATCTACAAGGATATGTAAATGTTCTCCCCCTCTCGTAGCTATACATCTCCATGGATAGATCTTGCGTGTGCGTAGAATATTTTTTGTTTTTCATGCAACATTCCCCAGCAGTGTCGGTGTGGCCCCTGACGCGGTTCGCGGATGTACTACATTTTGTTCAGGTTGTGATCTTACTGTCGCCGAACTAGCTATACCGTTGACATGGATCACCGTGTTGACGCTACTAGCTTACGCTGCCCGCGCTCATGGGGAGGGGTGGAGATGACAGATAAAATACTAGGGACGAACACATCCATCGGTTCAGTCGAGTGTTAGCTCACTCCAGCGTTTCACCATCGAAAATAGGCTCAAACCTATCTATATCACCCTCGCAAAATCAATGGTCAGATTATGATATATGGCTCCATCCCCTCCGAGCAGTATACGGTACCATCAAAACTCTCGTGTGAGCTCTTATATATATAATCCCTAGATCATCGATGACGTGGGTTGCTGCGTCTGTCTATTTGTAATATCGAATGTTAGTGCGTGATGCAAATATGTGGAGGCATTATACCAGATATAGTAACAAATAGTGGCACCAAGACCACTTTTTTCAACATAGCACACTATATGGTAGCAATATCAATACTGCATATTGCATTGGTAAATATTGAGTTTTTTTTTCAGGAATACGCTTAAGAGTGTATCTTTTCATTGATAGGGGAAAGAACATACAGACTCACGCCACGTTCACGTACACCGACAGGCGTGTCCATCGGGATCCGGTGAGCAGACAGAAAGGAGGATGCTCAGGCTCGCAGACAATGTCAGGTTACAGGGATAAAATCTTTCAGCCTTTGGCTCCGGCATTTTCCCAGGAGCGAGCCTCTTCCTTGATAGCATCAACGACCATTGATGCGGCGGGAGAGATCTTGTCGAAGATGACAGAGTTGCGATGGCGCCAAATTGTCCATGCCGTGTGATACGTCTCCAACGTATCTATAATTTTTATTGTTCCATGCAATATTATCTATCTTGGATGTTTTATATGCATTTATATGCTATTTTATATGAGTTTTGGGACTAATCTATTAACCTAGAGCCCAGTGTCAGTTTCTATTTTTTCCTTGTTTTTGAGTTTCGCAGGAAAGGAATATCAAATGGAGTCCAATTGACTTAAAACTTTACGACGATTGTTTTTGGACCAAAAGAAGCCCACGTAGTACCGGAGATGCACCAGAAGAGTCCCGAGGCCACCACAAGGGTGGAGGGTGCCCCCACCCCCTAGAGCGCGCCCTCCGACCTTGTGGGCTCCTCGTGGACTCCCCTGACTTGTTCTCAACGCCAACACCTCATATATATCTCCAAACCTCCAGAACAGAACCTAGATCGGGAGTTCCGCCGCCGCAAGCCTCTGTAGCCACCAAAAACCAATCGGGACCCTGTTCCGGCACCCTGCCAGAGGGGGAAATCATCGCCGGTGGCCATCTTCATCATCCTGGCGCTCTCCATGACAAGGAGGAGTAGTTCACCCTCGGGGCTGAGGGTATGTACCAGTAGCTATGTGTTTGATCTCTCTCTCTCTCTCTCTCTCTCTCTCTCTCTCTCTCGTGTTCTTGGCACGATCTTGATGTACCACGAGCTTTGCTATTATAGTTGGATCTTATGATGTTTCTCCCCCTCTACCTTCTTGTAATTGATTGAGTTTTCCCTTTGAAGTTATCTTATCGGATTGAGTCTTTAAATATTTGATAACACTTTATGTATGTCTTGCATGTGCTTATCTGTGGTGACAATGTGATATCCACATGATCTACTTGATGTATGTTTTGGTGATCAACTTGCAGGTTTTGTGACCTTGTGAACTTATGCATAGGGGGTGGCACACGTTTTCGTCTTGACTCTCCAGTAGAAACTTTGGGGCACTCTTTGAAGTTCTTTGTGTTGGTTTGAATAGATGAATCTGAGTCTGTGTGATGGATATCGTATAATCAAACCCACGGATACTTGTGGTGACATTGGAGTATCTAGGTGACATTAGGGTTTTGGTTGATGTGTATCTTAAGGTGTTAATTTAGTATGAACTCTAGGGTTGTTTGTGACACTTATAGGAATGGCCCAATAGATCGATCAGAAAGAATAACTTTGAGGTAGGGATGAAAACGGAGCGGAAACAGACGGAACTGAGTGCTACCATATTTGTTTTCATTTTTTTGCAGAAGCGGAAATAAATACAGAAACCCTGGAAATGAATACGGAAACAGATACAACCGAAAACGGACACGGAGCGAATACAAAGCAGATATGGAAACAGAAGTGGGCATTGATCGGAACTTAAAAACCCCTTGAATCATAGAGAAATACACACAAAAACAAAGAAATTTACTGAGTTGTTAACATGGCTATAAAATAGTATCATTATGTTAGCAACTTAGTGTAGTATTGCAGTAGTACTGGATAATTGCATATACGGTCAAGCTGAGTACATGTGTGGTAGTAGAAGTTGGGCCTCAGATCCATTCTACTAATTGTGTCATTGTGTTCTCTTTGGTGGTTGGGCTATAAAGCATCCATAGGTCTATAGTAAAAACATAAATTCCATATTCACGGAAACGGAAAGTTCCGTTCCCATGCATGTTCCACCGGAAAACACCGCTCGGTTTTTGTTTTTGCTTCCGCATAAAATATTCCATTTCCACTTCCGTTTTGAAAATTTCCGTTTCCGTTTTCATATTTCCTCTCCGTTTCCATTTTTCCTCCGGAAAAACGGAAAGTTTCCACCCCATTTTCATCCCTACTTTGAGGTGGTTTCATACCCTACAATAATCTCTTCGTTTGTTCTCTGCTATTAGTGACTTTGGAGTGACTCTTTGTTGCACGTTGAGGGATTTTCATATGATCTAATTAAGTTATCATTGTTGAGAGAACTTGCACTAGTGAAAGTATGAACCCTAGGCCTTGTTAGCATTGTAATACCATTTTCTCTCACTTTTGTTACTAGTTACCTTGCTGTTTTTATATTTTCAAATTACGAAAACCTATATCTACCATCCATATTGCACTTGTATCACCATATACAATTTACCATTGTATTGGGTGTTTTGGTGACACAAGAGACTCTTTGTTATTTGGTTGCGGGGTTGTTTGAGAGAGACCATCTTCATCCTACGCCTCCCACAGATTGATAAACCTTAGGTCATCCACTTGAGGGAAATTTGCTACTGTCCTAAAAACCTCTGTACTTCGAGGCCCAACAATGTCTACAAGAATAAGGTTGCCTAGTAGACATCACAGTGAGGCCTGCCACGATGGTGAGGCCACGGCGATCGGCAGCCGGTATGGTATGGAGGGCGGTGGACAACCAGGTGAAGAAGGAGGAAGAGCCATCCGGTGGCTGTGCCGTCGTTCGGCACCAAGAGAGCACCTCGTGCCAAGTAACTCTCGCGAAGATGCAGCCCACGAGGATGTGATGAAGGGTCTCGGGCTCTGGCATGCAGAGAACGCGATAAACGCGTCACGGCAAGCCACGGCGACAAGCACAGCCGCGGACCAAAGAACGATCTAAGGAGGCCGGGTACAGGAAGAACTTCACCGATAGGGATGCACCAGATTTCCACACGAGACGCCAATGCTCGGAGGCCGTGGAACCCTCAAACAAGGCCAAGTAGCAGGATGAGGCCGAGTAAATGCCATTCGCAGTCCAGCGCCAATGGATGGTGTCTGGCTGCGAGGAGAGTGCGACGTGCTGCAGTCGTCGCCAGATGTCCACATACACAAGGACGGCGGCCGGCCCTAGCGATCCTTGAATGTCCGTGATCCAAGTGAGGTTCAGGAGAGCCGTGGCCACCGTGCGCGTGCGCCGCCTCCGGGTCGGGACAAGGGCAGCGCAGGGACAAGGGACGAGATGGAGCTGCCCTCTAGCAACGGGTCAACCCAAAATCTGCAAGAGGTGCCATCGCCCACGGTCTACGACGTAGAGGCCCGGAAAAACTGAAGCACTTGCGGATCAGGAGGTAGCGTCAGGTGCGACCAAGGGCGCGTCTGATCAGTGGCCTGTAGCCACAGCCAGCGGACTCGGAGAGATATCCCAGCGCGGTGCAGCTCCCGTATGCCAAGACCACCGAGCTCCAACGGGTGGCAAACACGCGCCCAACTCAGAAGGCAGGATCCGGCGCGGGCATCCTTTCGGTCATGCCAAAGAAAGTCTCGGATGATTCTATTGGCCTTCTTGAGGATTGGGGGAGAAAGTGCCATGGAGAGAAGGATATGCACAGGCATAGCAGTTAGCACCTGCCGGACCAGGGCCAGGCGCTCGCCGCGAGAGAGAAGAGCAACCTTCCAAGTGGCTAGTTTGCGGAGGAGCTTCTCAATGAGAGGCGTGAGGTGGGAGGGGGGACCTTCCAGAGGGAGAGGGGAAGGCCCAAGTAGTGCGCCCGGAAGGAGGCAGCCGGGCATGCCAGCGCCGTGCCAATGGTGTCCGCCACGGTGGTAGTACACTGGATAGGAACGGCCAAGCACTTACCAAAGTTTGTGTGAAGGCCAGAGACATCCCCAAAGAGGTCCAGGAGCTTGCTGACAGCGTTAAGCTCGGCGTTATTGGGATGGCAAAAGATAACCATGTCATCCACAAAGAGGGAGATGGATGCAGCGTGTCGATGAGTGAGCCGTTTGAGGACGCCGGAAGCCACACCATGCTGAAGGAGGGAGTTGAGGGCATCAATCACCAAGACGAAAAGCATCGGGGAAACATGATCTCCTTGCCAAAGGCCCTTGCAATGTGCAATAGGTGGGCCTGGGGTGCCGTTGATCAAGACTCGCATAGAAGCTGTAGATATGAGGATGGTAACCCACTCGCGCCAACGTGGGCCAAAGCCTAGATGTTGGAGGACCGGGAGAAGAAAGGGCCAGGAGACCGAATCGAAAGCACGAGCGATGTCGAGCTTGAGGAGGACACGAGGTTGTTTGAGTTGGTGAAGACGCCTCGCCGTTTTCTAAACGAGAAGGAAATTGTCGTGGACGCTTCTCCCAGCGATGAAGGTGCTCTTGTTGGCAGAAACGTGCTCCCTAAGCCGTGGAGCAAGGCGAAGGGAAAGTACCTTGGCGAAGAGCTTAGCCACGAGGTGGATGAGACTAATTGGGCGATAGTCGAAGAGCGTAGCCGCGTTGGGCCTCTTCGGCAGCAGAGTGATAAGTGCCTCGTTGAGTCGCTGAAAAGCCTGGTCATTGAGAGAATACAGCTTGTCGAAGATGTCATAGAGATCTTGCTTGATGATATCCCAACAAGCACGGAGGAATTCAGCCGTGAACCCGTCCGGGGCCGGGGACTTGCCGGAGGGAAGCTTCTTAATAGCCTCCCAGATCTCGTCCTGGGAGAACGGTTCCTCAATGGATGATAGCTTGAACGCGCGTGGGTGACCAATGTTATCGAGGTCGAGAGTACACGATCAATCCCCGTGCTCGCCCAGGGCCGCGGAGAAGTGGTCGAAAGCTGCCTTGGTCATACCCGGATCGTCAGAGATCACCACACCATTGACATTAAGGTCAATCGGGCGGTTCTTGCGCACGCGATGAGAGGCCTGGATCTTGGACAACGCAGCTGGAGTCTCGCCCGCCTTTAGCCAGTGTAGGCGGACCCGATGTCTCGCAATGGTGCACTGGAGGAAAGCCAGCCCCAGATACTTCTGCTTTAGCTCGCGACGCAGCCAGGCCTCCGCGGGGGAAAGCTAGCGGAGATCTTGCGTGGCGTCAAACCTGGCTATGAGCTCACGGGCGACCTCAAGTTGCTCGGTAATGTTGCCGGTGCTGCGGGCACTCCATCGCTGAAGGCGGCGCACCGTGTCCTTAAGCCGCACGAAAAAATGCCGGAAGGGATTTGGGTCAGGCACCACGGAGTGCCAGGCATCCTGCACGGTTTGGTGGAATCCCTCGAGGGAAGGCCAAAACCTCTCGAAGTGGAAGCGCCGACCACCAGGGCGTCTCGGAGTGGAATCGATGAGAAGCGGAAAGTGATCCGATGCATCAGATGATAGGCACCGAAGCAAGCAATGGGGATGTGCAACCTCCCAAGACGGAGTGCAGAGAGCGCGATCATTCCGGAAAAGGGTGGGAGAGTCTTGCTCGTTGGTCCAAGTGTAGCGATGACCATGGAGATATATGTCATGCAAGCCATGGACGGAGATGAAAGGACGGAAGAAGTTCATAGTGCGCCGATTAATCCGATCATTATTCTTATCCGCCACGGAAGTGATCATGTTGAAATCACCTCCCACAAACCAAGGGCCAACCAAGTTGGCCCGAAGGGCTTGGAGTTCGTCGAGGAAGGCCACCTTTGTGTCGTCGCCTTGGGGACCGTAAACTCCGGTAATCCACCAATGGTCACCGCCCAAGGGAGAGCATACCATGGCAGAGACATGGTGCTCGCTGATGACGGGGTTAGAAAGGGAGAGCAAGCTAGATTGCCAGGCTAAGATGATCCCTCCACGCGTACCATCGGCCGGAAGCCAGAAGAAACCATCAAAGAGGCCACCAAGAGTCTCAAGAATGATCGCTGACGAGACAGAAGAGAGTTTCATTTCTTGGAGGCAAACAATACAAGGGGAGGCAGCAAAGATCACCGTGCGGACAGCGGAGTGCTTGGCCCAACTATTTAGACTATGCACATTCCAAAATATCACTAAGATTGTCTAACTTAGGAACGGTAGTTGGCGCGTAAAGAGGAACACCCACGGGTATCATGCCCTGATTGGGCATGGCAACAGAGAGGAGGGCACCAGACCGTTGAGAACGTACTATGGGAGGTTCCATCCGTAGAAATCCGCAAAAGCATGCACAACGTCCGTGGCCAAAGGCCGCTCGAACAACTTGGTGTAGCGGTCAAGGATCGCATCTGAGACCGGTTCATCATCCTTGAGGAGACCCAAGCAGAGGAGGAGCACACTCTTGGCCTTGGCCTCCGATCCCAATCCATGATCCGATTTGGCAATGCGGACACTGCGGCGAGGCGTGAAGTTCGATGGCAGGGCCGCCTTGCCGCGACAGGGCCCTAGGGTAGCCAGGATTGGGGCTACAGGGGAGGAGATGGAGCTCAGAAAACTTTGGATCGGTAGAACGTGCCCCTGGTATGGTTGCATGGCCCTGCATGCATTGGGGAGACGTGGCGAATTCTGGGCCTCGGGATAGTCTGAGGAGACCTCGCCATGCATATCAGGAAGAGATGGGGCCTGGCCCTCCAATTGGTTGGCGCCAACCACCAGGGGCGTGGTATTCGAGGCATGCGCATCCGACAGAGGCAAATCCTCCTTGTGCTCCGCGCGCACAGGGGAACCAGCGGGGGATCCGGATCCGAGGCGACAGACGCACGAGGTGCCAAAAGCCTAGGGGGTGGAGGCGAGCCTGGTCCGACACCACAAGCCTGGCATGAACAGGGGCATCGCAGGTGGGGCCCATGCTATCTGGGCGGGAAACTGGGGCCTCAGTGGATGAGGCCAGAGGCGGGGAAGGTTCCGGAGTCCTGGCGACCAATGCAGGACTTACAAGCGTCCCAGACGCGGTTGGGGCCAAGAGCAGCCGAGTTGGTGGAGCCGAGGGAAGGACCAGGGACGACGAGGTATGAACCTGGTCAATCCGGCCGTTCGCCCGAGACGTGGCGTCTAGCGCGGGAACGGTCAGCTACGCATGTGAAGGCACGACCCCATCACTTTAAAGCGGCAAAGCGGGGACGCTGATGGCAGGCGTCAGGCGCATGGCAGCAGGGATCCGAGGAGCGGCCGATGTAGCTGACGGGTGCGGGCCCAAGACCCCACGCCAGACACGATGGGGAAGCTGCCGGCGACGACCATGCCCGCCGCCAGGGGCACAGCGCGGCGAGCGCCCCGGCGAGTGATACGTCCATTTTGCATCATGCTTTTATATCGATATTTATTGCATTATGGGTTGTTATTACACGTTATGTCACAATACTTATGCCTATTCTCTCTTATTTTACAAGGTTTACATGAAGAGGGAGAATGCTAGCAGCTGGAATTCTGGGCTGGAAAAGGAGCAAATATTAGAGACCTATTCTGCACAACTCCAAAAGTCCTGAAACTCCACGGAAGTCATTTTTGGAAATAATAAAAAACACTGAGCGAAGAAAATACCAGAGGGGGCCCACACCCTGGCCACGAGGGTGGGGGCGCGCCCCTGCCTCGTGGGTCCCCTGGTAGCCCTCTGGTGCCCATCTTATGCTATATGAAGTCTTTCGTCCGAGAAAAAAATCATAAGCAAGCTTTCGGGAAGAAACTCCGCCGCCACGAGGCGGAACCAATTTAGGGCTCCGGCAGAGCTGTTATGCTGGGGAAACTTCCCTCCGGGAGGGGGAAATCATCGCCATCGTCATCACCAACGATCCTCTCATCGGGAGGGGGTCAATCTCCATCAACATCTTCAACAGCACCATCTCCTCTCAAACCCTAGTTCATCTCTTGTATCCAACCTTTGTCCCAAAGCCTCAGATTGGTACCTATAGGTCGCTAGTAGTGTTGATTACTCCTTGTAGTTGATGCTTGTTGGTTTATTTGGTGGAAGATCATATATTCAGATCCTATATGCATATTAATACTCCTCTGGTTATGAACATGAACATGATTTGTGAGTAGTTACGTTTGTTCCCGAGGACACGGGAGAAGTCTTGCTATTAGTAGTCATGTGAATTTGGTATTCATTCGATATTTTGATGAGATGTATGTTGTCTCTCCTCTAGTGGTGTCATGTGAACGTCGACTACATGACACTTCACCATTGTTTGAGCCTAGAGGAAGGCATTGGGAAGTAATAAGTAGATGATGGGTTGCTAGAGTGACAGAAGCTTAAACCCTAGTTTATGCGTTGCTTCGTAAGGGGCTGATTTGGATCCATATGTTTCATGCTATGGTTAGGTTTACCTTAATACTTCTTTTGTAGTTGCGGATGCTTGAAATAGGGGTTAATCATAAGTGGGATGCTTGTCCAAGTAAGGACAGCACCCAAGCACCGGTCCACCCACATATCAAATTATCAAAGTACCGAACGTGAATCATATGAGTGTGATGAAAACTAGCTTGACGATAATTACCATGTGTCCTCGGGAGCGCTTTTCTCTATATAGGAGTTTGTCCAGGCTCTTCCTTTGCTACAAAAAGGATTGGGCCATCTTGCTGCACCTTATTTACTTTCATTACTTGTTACCCGTTACAAATTACCTTATCACAAAACTATCTGTTACCTATAATTTCAATGCTTGCAGATAATACCTTGCTGAAAACCGCTTATCATTTCCTTCTGCTCCTCGTTGGGTTCGACACTCTTACTTATCGAAAGGACTATGATAGATCCCCTATACTTGTGGGTCATCAAGACTCTTTTCTGGCACCGTTGCCGGGGAGTGAAGCGCCTTTGGTAGGTGGAATTTGGTAAGGAAAAATTTATATAGTGTGCTGAAATTTACTGTCACTTGTTACTATGGAAAGTAATCCTTTGAGGGGCTTGTTCGGGGTATCTTCATCGCGACCAGTAGAGAAAATAGTTGCTCCTCAACCTACTGAACCTATTGAAAATGTTTACTTTGAAATTCCTTTGGTATGATAGAGAAACTGCTAGCTAATCCTTTTGCAGGAGATGGAACATTGCATCCCGATTTACACTTAATCTATGTGGATGAAGTTTGTGGATTATTTAAGCTTGCAGGTATACCCGATGATGTTATCAAGAAGAAGGTCTTCCCTTTATCTTTGAAGGGAGATGCATTGACATGGTATAGTCTATGTGATGATATGGGATCATGGGACTACAAACGACTGAAATTGGAATTTCATCAGAAGTTTTATCCTATGCATCTTGTTCATCGTGATTGTAATTATATATATAATTTTTGGCCTCGCGAAGGAGAAAGCATCGCTCAAGCTTGGGGGAGGCTTAAGTCAATGTTATATTCATGCCCCAATCATGAGCTCTCAAGAGGAATGATTATTCAAAAAATTTATGCTCGACTTTCTGACAACAATCGCTCCATGCTCGATACTTCTTGTACTGGTTCTTTTATGATGAAGACTATTGAATTCAAATGGGATTTATTGGAAAGAATTAAACGCAACTCTAAAGATTGGGACCCCAATGAAGGTAAAGAGTCAGGTATAACACCTAGGTTTGATTGTGTTAAATCTTTTATGGATACCGATGTTTTCTGTGAATTTAGCACTAAATATGGACTTGACTCTGAAATAGTAGCTTCTTTCTATGAATCATTTGCTACTCATGTTGATCTCCCTAAGGAGAAGTGGTTTAAATATAATCCTCCCACTGAAGTTAAAGTAGTTGCACCTATTAAAGTTGAAGAAAAGACCATCACTTATAATGATCCTATTGTTCCTACTACTTATGTTGAGAAACCACCTTTCCCTGTTAGGATAAAGAACCATGCTAAAGCTTCAATTGTAGTCAACAAAAGTAATATTAGGACACACAAACCCCCTGAGCAAGTTAAAGTTGAACCTAATATTGCTATGGTTAAAGATCTCTTGGCTGATAATATTGATGGGCATGTTATTTATTTCTGTGAGGAAACTGCTAGAATTGAAAAACCTGGTGCTAAAGATAAACATAGACCTGTTGTAGGCATGTCTGTTATCTCTGTTAAAATAGGAGATCATTGTTATCATGTCTTGTGTGATATGGGTGCTAGTGCTAGTGCAATACCTATTTCTTTATATCGAGAAATTATGCATGATATTGCACTCGCTGAGTTAGAAGAAATTGATGTCACCATTAAGCTTGCCAATAGAGATACTATTTCACCGATTGGGATTGTTAGAGATGTTGAAGTCTTGTGTGGGAAAGTTAAATATCCTGCTGATTTTCTTGTTCTTGGTTCCCCACAAGATAGCTTTTGTCCCATTATATTTGGTAGACCCTTCTTGAACACTGTTAATGCTAAGATAGACTGCAAAAAGGATGTTGTTACTATTGGTTTGGATGATATGTCTCATGAGTTTAATTTCTCTAAATTTCGTAGACAACCCCTTAATGAGGAATTGCCTAGTAAAGATGAAATTATTGGTCTTGCTTCTATTGTCGTGCCTCCTAATGATCCTTTAAAACAATATTTGCTAGACCATGAAAATGATATGTTTATGAATGAAAGAAGGGAAATAGATGAAGTATTCTTTAAACAGGGACCTATTCTGAAACACAACTTGCCTGTTGAAATCCTAGGGGATCCTCCTCCACCCAAGGGTGATCCCGTGTTTGAGCTTAAACCGTTACCTGATACTCTTAAATATGCTTATCTAGATGAAAAGAAGATATATCCTGTTATTATTAGTGTTAATCTTTCAGAGCATGAAGAAGAGAAATTATTGAAAACTCTGAAGAAGCACCGTGCTGCTATTGGATATACTCTTGATGATCATAAGGACATTAGTCCCACTCTATGTCAACATAAAATAAATTTGGAAAAAGACGCCAAACCAAATATTGATCACCAACGACGGCTAAATCCTAAGATGAAAGAAGTGGTAAGAAAGGAAATATTAAAGCTCCTTGAGGCAGGTATAATTTATCATGTTACTGATAGTCAGTAGGTAAGTCATGTCCATTGTGTCCCTAAGAAGGGAGGTATCACTATCGTTCCTAATGATAAAGATGAATTGATTCCACAAAGAGTTATTACAGGTTATAGGATGGTAATTGATTTCCGCAAATTAAATAAGCTACTAAAAAGGATTATTACCCCTTGCCATTCATTGATCAAATGCTAGAAAGATTATCCAAACACACACATTTTTGCTTTCTGGATGGTTACTCTGGCTTCTCTCAAATACCTGTGTCAGCTGATGATCAAGAAAAGACCACTTTTACTTGCCCTTCCGGTACCTTTTCTTATAGATGTATGCCTTTTGGTTCATGTAATGCACCTGCTACCTTTCAAAGATGCATGATGGCTATATTCTCTGATTTTTGTGAAAAGATTTGTGAGGTTTCCATGGACGATTTCTCCGTTTATGGATCCTCTTTTGATGATTGCTTGAGCAACCTTGATCGAGTTTTGCGTAGATGTGAAGAAACTAATCTTGTCTTGAATTGGGAGAAATGCCACTTTATGGTTAATGAAGGCATTGTCTTGGGGCATAAAATTTCTGAAAGAGGTATTGAAGTTGATAAAGCTAAAGTTGATTCTATTGAAAAGATGTCGTGTCCCAAGGACATCAAAGGTATAAGAAGTTTCCTTGGTCATGCCGGTTTGTATAGGAGGTTCATTAAGGACTTCTCAAAATTTTCTCAGCCTCTGACTAATCTTTTACAAAAAGATATCCCTTTTGTCTTTGATGATGATTGTGTGGAAGCATTTGAAATACTTAAGAAAGCTTTAATTTCTGCACCTATTGTTCAGCCACCTGATTGGAATTTACCCTTTTAAATTATGTGTGATGCTAGTGATTATGCTGTAGGTGTTGTTCTAGGGTAGAGAGTTGATAAGAAATTAAATGTTATTCATTATGCTAGTAAAACTCTAGATAGTGCCCAGAGGAATTATGCTACTACTGAAAAAGAATTCTTAGCAGTTGTTTTTGCTTGTGATAAGTTCAGACCTTATATTGTTCATTCTAAAGTAACTATTCACACTGATCATGCTGCTATTAAATACCTTATGGAAAAGAAAGATGCTAAGCCTAGACTTATTAGATGGGTTCTCCTACTACAAGAATTTGATTTGCATATTATTGATAGAAAGGGAGCTGAGAACCCCGTTGCAGACAACTTGTCTAGGTTAGAGAATGTTCTTGATGACCCGCTACCTATTGATGATAGCTTTCCTGATGAACAATTAAATGTCATAAATGCTTCTCGTACTGCTCCATGGTATGCTGATTATGCTAATTACATTGTAGCTAAATTTATACCACCTAGTTTCACATACCAGCAAAAAAAATCTATGATTTAAGACATTACTTCTGGGATGACCCACATCTTTATAAAGAAGGAGTAGATGGTATTACTAGGCGTTGTATACCTGAGCATAAACATGAATAGATCTTACGCAAGTGTCACTCCGAATCTTATGGAGGACACCACGCTGGAGATAGAATTGCACATAAGGTATTGCAATCCGGTTTTTATTGGCCTACTCTCTTCAAGGATGCTCGTAAGTTTGTCTTATCTTGTGATGAATGTCAAAGGATTCGTAATATTAGTAGACGTCAAGAAATGCCTATGAATTATTCACTTGTTATTGAACCATTTGATGTTTGGGCTTTGATATGGGACCGTTTCCTTCCTCTAATGGGTATACTCATATTTTAGTTGTTGTTGATTACGTTACTAAGTGGGTAGAAGCTATTCCAACTAGTAGTGCTGATCATAACACCTCTATTAAAATGCTTAAGTAAGTTATTTTTCCGAGGTTTGGAGTCCCTAGATATTTAATGACCGATGGTGGTTCACATTTTATTCATGGTGCTTTTCGTAAAATGCTTGCCAAGTATGATGTTAATCATAGAATTGCATCTCCTTATCACCCACAGTCAAGTGGTCAAGTAGAAATGAGTAATAGAGAGCTCAAAATAATTTTGCAAAAGACTGTTAACAGATCTAGAAAGAATTGGTCCAAGAAACTTGATGATGCATTATGGGCCTATAGAACTGCATATAAAAATCCTATGGGTATGTCTCCATATAAAATGGTTTATGGAAAAGCATGTCACTTACCTCTCGAATTAGAACATAAAGCATATTGGGCTATTAAAGAGCTCAATTATGATTTCAAACTTGCCAATGAGAAGAGGTTATTTGACAAAAGTTCACTTGATGAATGGAGAACCCAAGCCTATGAGAATGCCAAGTTGTTTAAAGAAAAAGTCAAAAGATGGCATGACAAAAGGATACAAAAGCGTGAGTTTAATGTAGGTGATTATGTGTTGCTATTCAACTCTCGTTTAAGATTTTTTGCAGGAAAACTTCTCTCTAAATGGGAAGGTCCTTACGTTATTGAGGAGGTCTATCGTTCCGGTGCCATAAAAATCAACAACTTCGAAGGCACAAATCCAAAGGTGGTGAACGGTCAAAGAATCAAACATTATATTTCAGGTAATCCCATAAATGTTGAAACCAATATCATTGAAACCGTAACCCCGGAGGAATACATAAGAGACACTATCCAGAATGCTTCAGACTCCGAAAAGGAAGAGGTATGTGGTACGGTAAGTAAACCGACTCCAAAACAGTTCTATTGGCAATTTTTCTCCATTTTGGAACATTTAGAAATATAGGAAAATAAGAAGCAGTCCGGGAAGGACACGAGGCTTCCACGAGGGTGGGAGGCGTGCCCCCTGCCTCGTGGGCACCTCGTGCGCTCTCCAGACTCTGTTTTCTTGCACGATACTTCTTTCGGTCGGTAAAAATTCATTATATAATCTCCCGAAGGTTTTGACCATCATATCACACAATTTTCCTCTATTTTTGTTTCGAGTTGTTTCTGCCACAGATTAGGCCAAGATGTTTTCTCAAGAGTCAGTCGGGGAGAGTCGGGTGTCTCATCCGACACCAGGTCCAGGGGCAAACAGCGATGCCTATCACTTTGGGCCCTCAACGGAGGAATAGATGGAAACTGACTTGAAAAGGATAGATGCCATGGAGGAGGATCAAGAAGTTACTTCTCGCTTCCGGGCAGGATTCACGATGGGGGAACTACAGGGCTCAGCTATCCCAAACTCGGTCATCCCCTCCAATGTTAAATTTCTCTCTTATGAAAATATTAAAATGAGTGTTACTTGTTCTCCCGCAGCTATGCAGCATCCATGGGTGCAAGGATCTTTAACCGTCACGGGTAAGCTCCGTAAGAAAATAATGGATCTTAAGCAGCAAGTCAACAAGGTCGAGGAGGAGAATCGTATCCTGAGGGGTATCATAGCCAAGAATATCACATCACCACCCCCAAAGAAGGAGATATAATCACATGGGTATGGGCACTCCCCTTGGCAACTGCCAAGCTCGGGGGAGGTGCCCTGGTATCGTATCACCATCACACTCCTATCTTTACTATTTTTCTTAGTTCGATCCTTTTGGTAATATCTTGACCTAGTAGGATAAAGTTTTAGTATGATTTAGCTTTGAGTTTTGAGTTTTGCCTTATGATCCCTCTATGTAGTCTAGTCCGTGAGCTATATAAATATAATAAAGATTAGTGTTGAATCAAGGGCTTGATTATCTTGCTATGATCTTGAGGGAATAAAAGAAAAAGAAAGAACAAAAAGAAATAAAAGAGATCATATTGATCTTATGGAGAGTAATGACTTCACATATAAAGAGTATGATGATTAAACGTTTTTGAGAGTTAACAAGCATAGTTTTGGTCCTCGTTGCAATTAATAGGAAGTAATAAAGAAAGAGAGGTCCCACATATAAATATACTATCTTGGACATCTTTTATGATTGTGAGCACTCATTAAAATATGACATGCTAAAGAGTTGATGTTGGACAAGGAAGACAACGTAATGGGTTATGTTTTCTTATATCCAAAATAAAGTATATTGTCATGGATCATCCAACATGTTGAGTTTGACTTTCTCTCTCATGCTAGCCAATTCTTTGCACCAAGTAGAGATACTAATTGTGCTTCCAAATACCCTTAAACCCAGTTTTGCCATGAGAGTCCACCATATCTACCTATGGATTGAGTAAGATCCTTCAAGTAAGTTGTCATCGGTGCAAGCAATAAAAATTGTTCTCTAAATATGTATGATTTATTAGTGTGGAGAAAATAAGCTTTATATGATCTTGTGATGTGGAAGAAATAAAAGCGACGGACTGCATAATAAAGGTCCATATCACAAGTGGCAATATAAAGTGACGTTCTTTTGCATTAAGATTTCGTGCATCCAACCATGAAAGCGCATGACAACCTCTGCTTCCCTCTATGAAGGGCCTGTCTTTTACTTTTATTTCTTACCCTTATGCAAGAGTCATGGTGATCTTCATCTTTCCTGTTTACATTTTATCTTTTGGCAAGCACCTTGTGTTGGAAAGATCCTGATATATATATCCAATTGGATGTAAGTTAGCATGAACTATTATTGTTGACATTACACTTGAGGTAAAAGGTTGGCAGGCGAAACTATAAGCCCCTATCTTTCTCTGTGTCTGATTAAAACTCCATAACCATAAGTATTGCGTGAGTGTTAGCAATTGTGAAAGACTAAATGATAGTTGAGTATGTGGACTTGCTGAAAAGCTCTTATATTGAATGTTTCCGATGTTATGATAAATTGCAATTGCTTCAATGACTGAGATTGTTGTTTGTTGGTTCTCAATGAAGTTTCTGATTCATACTTGACATTGTGAATAGATTATTACTTGAGCATAAGAAATCATATGACAATATATATATGTTGCTGTTATATGAATGATCATGATGCCCTCATGTCCGTATTTTATTTTATCGACACCTCTATTTCTAAACATGTGGACATATTTATCGTTATCGGCTTCCGCTTAAGGACAAGCGAGGTCTAAGCTTGGGGGAGTTGATACGTCCATTTTGCATCATGCTTTTATATCGATATTTATTGCATTATGGGCTGTTATTACACGTTATGTCACAATACTTATGCCTATTCTCTCTTACTTTACAAGGTTTACATGAAGAGGGAGAATGCCGGCAGCTGGAATTCTGGGGTGGAAAAGGAGCAAATATTACAGACCTATTCGGCACAACTCCAAAAGTCCTGAAACTCCACGGAAGTCATTTTTGGAAATAATAAAAAATACTGAGCAAAGAAAATACCAGAGGGGGCCCAGACCCTCGCCACGAGGGTGGGGGTGCGCCCTACCCCCTGGGCGCGCCCCCTGCCTCGTGGGCCCCCTGGTGGCCCTCCGGTGCCCATCTTCTGCTATATGAAGTATTTTGTCTGAGAAAAAATCATAAGAAAGCTTTCGGGAAGAAACTCCGCCGCCACGAGGCGGAACCTTGGCGGAACCAATCTAGGGCTCCGGTAGAGCTGTTATGCTGGGGAAACTTCCCTCCGGGAGGGGGAAATCATCGCCATCGTCATCACCAACGATCCTCTCATCGGGAGGGGGTCAATCTCCATCAACAACTTCACCAGCACCATCTCCTCTCAAACCCTAGTTCATCTCTTGTATCCAATCTTTGTCCCAAAGCCTCAGATTGGTACCTGTAGGTCGCTAGTAGTGTTGATTACTCATTGTAGTTGATGCTAGTTGGTTTATTTGGTGGAAGATCATATGTTCAGATCCTATATGCATATTAATACTCCTCTGATTATGAACATGAACATGGTTTGTGAGTAGTTACGTTTGTTCCTGAGGACATGGGAGAAGTCTTGCTATTAGTAGTCATGTGAATTTGGTATTCGTTCGATATTTTGATGAGATGTATGTTGTCTCTCCTCTGGTGGTGTCATGTGAACGTCGACTACATGACACTTCACCATTGTTTGGGCCTAGAGGAAGGCATTGGGAAGTAATAAGTAGATGATGGGTTGCTAGAGTGATGTAAGCTTAAACCCTAGTTTATGAGTTGCTTCGTAAGGGGCTGATTTGGATCCATATGTTTCATGCTATGGTTAGGTTTACCTTAATACTTCTTTTGTACTTGCGGATGCTTGCAATAGGGGTTAATCATAAGTGGGATTCTTGTCCAAGTAAGGACAGCACCCAAGCACCGGTCCACCCACATATCAAATTATCAAAGTATCGAACGCGAATCATATGAGCGTGATGAAAACTAGCTTGACGATAATTACCATGTGTCCTCGGGAGCACTTTTCTCTATATAGTTTGTCCAGGCTTGTCCTTTGCTACAAAAAGGATTGGGCTATCTTGCTGCACCTTATTTACTTTCATTACTTGTTACCCGTTACAAATTACCTTATCACAAAATTATCTGTTACCTATAATTTCAGTGCTTGCAGAGAATACCTTGCTGAAAACCGCTTATCATTTCCTTCTGCTCCTCGTTGGGTTCGACACTCTTACTTATCGAAAGGACTACGATAGATCCCCTATACTTGTGGGTCATCAGCGAGCGCCCGCAAGGCTGCCCAAGAGGGAACGCATGGTGTGTCAAGGCCATGGCTCGGGGATCGGGGGGAATCACGGTCAGGGCCGTTGCTGTTGGGGAACGTAGTAATTTCAAAAAAATTACTACGCACACGCAAGATCATGGTGATGCAAAGCAACGAGAGGGGAGAGTGTTGTCCACGTACCCTCATAGACCATAAGGGGAAGCGTTATGAAAACGCGGTTGATGTAGTCGTACGTCTTCACGATCGACCGATCCTAGCACCGAAAGTACGACACCTCCACGATCTGCACACGTTCGGCTCGGTGACTTTCCACGAACTCACGATCTAGAAAAGTGTCGAGGGAGAGCTTCGTTAGCACGACGGCGTGATGATGGTGATGATGAAGCTACCCGTGCAGGGCTTCGCCTAAGCACTGCATCGATATGACTGAGGTGGGTTATGGTGGAGGGGGGCACCGCACACGGCTAAGAGATCAATGATCAACTTGTGTGTTCTAGGGTGCTCCCTGCACCCGTATATAAAGGAGCAAGCGGGGAGGCCGGCCATCCCTTGGGGTGCACCAAGGAGGGGAGGAGTCCTCCTCCCAGTAGGAGTAGGACTCCCCCTTTCCTAGTCCAACTAGGAGGAGGAAGGGGGAAGGAAGGAGAGGAAGAGAGGGAGGGAAAGAGGGGGCGCCGCTCCCCCTCCTTGTCCAATTCGGACTCCCAAGGGGGGGGGGCAGCCCTATGGTCTCTCCTCTCTCTCTCTCACAAGGCCCATGTTGGCCCATTAGTTCCCTCGGGGGTTCCGATAACCCCCGGCAATCTGTTAATTATCCGGTGACCCCGGAACTCATCCGGTATCCGAATATAGTCATCCAATATATCAATCTTTATGTCTCAACCATTTCGAGACTCCTTGTCTTGTTCGTGATCACATCCGTGACTCCGAACTATCTTCGGTACATGAAAACACATAAACTCATAATACCGATCGTCACCGAACGTTAAGCGTGCGGACCCTACGGGTTCGAGAACTATGTAGACATGACCGAGACACGTCTCCGGTCAATAACCAATAGCAAAACCTGGATGTTCATATTGGCTCCCACATATTCTACAAAGATATTTATCGGTCAAACCGCATAACAGCATATGTTGTTCCCTTTGTCATCGGTATGTTACTTGCCCGAGATTCGATCGTTGGTATCTCAATACCTAGTTCAATCTCGTTACCAGCAAGTCTCTTTACTCGTTCCGTAATGCATCATCCCACAACTAACTCATTAGTCACATTGCTTGCAAGGCTTATAGTGATGTGCATTACCGAGAGGGCCAGAGATACCTCTCCGACAATCGGAGTGACAAATCCTAATCTCGATCTATGCCAACTCAACAAGTACCATCGGAGACACCTGTAGAGCACCTTTATAATCACCCAGTTACGTTGTGACGTTTGGTAGCACACAAAGTGTCCCTCCGGTATTCGGGAGTTGTATAATGTCATAGTCATAGGAACATGTATAAGTCATGAAGAAAGCAATAGCAACATACTAAACGATCAAGTGCTAAGCTAACGGAATGGGTCAAGTCAAACACATCATTCTCTAATGATGTGATCCCGTTAATCAAATGACAACTCATGTCTATGGCTAGGAAACTTAACCATCTTTGATTCAACGAGCTAGTCAAGTAGAGGCATACTAGTGACACTCTGTTTGTCTATGTATTCACACATGTACTAAGTTTTCGGTTAATACAATTCTAGCATGAATAATAAACATTTATCATGATATAAGAAAATATAAATAACAACTTTATTATTACCTCTAGGGCATATTTCCTTCAGTCTCCCACTTGCACTAGAGTCAATAATCTAAATTACACAATAGTGATTCTAACACCCATGGAGTCTTGGTGCTGATCATGTTTTGCTCGTGAGAGAGGCTTAGTCAACGGGTCTGCAACATTCAGATCCGTATGTATCTTGCAAATCTCTATGTCTCCCTCCTTGACTTGATCGCAGATGGAATTGAAGCGTCTCTTGATGTGCTTGGTTCTCTTATGAAATCTGGATTCCTTTGCCAAGGCAATTGCACCAGTATTTTCACAAAAGATTTTCATTGGACTCGAGGCACTAGGTATGACACCTATATCAGATATGAAATCCTTCATCCAGACTCCTTCATTTGCTGCTTCCAAAGCAGCTATGTACTCCGCTTCACACATAGATCCCGCTATGACGCTTTGCTTAGAACTGCACCAACTGACAGCTCCCCCGTTCAATATAAACACGCATCCGGTTTGTGACTTAGAGTCATTCGGATCAGTGTCAAAGTTTGCATTGATGTAAGTTGTTTGTCACCTCCATAAACGAGAAACATATCCTTAGTACTTTTTAGGTATTTCAGGATGTTCTTGACCGCTGTCCAGTGATCCACTCCTGGATTACTTTGGTACCTCCCTACTAAACTTATAGCAAGGCACACATCAGGTGTGGTACACAGCATTGCATACATGATAGAGCCTATGGCTGAAGCATAGTGAACACCTTTCATTTTCTCTCTATCTTCTGCAGTGGTCGGGCATTGAGTCTGACTCAACTTCACACCTTGTAACACAGGCAAGAACCCTTTCTTTGCTTGATCCATTTTGAACTTCTTCAAAACTTTATCAAGGTATGTGCTTTGTGAAAGTCCAATTAAGCGTCTTGATCTATCTCTATAGATCTTGATGCCTAATATATAAGCAGCTTCACCGAGGTCTTTCATTGAAAAGTTCTTGTTCAAGTATCCTTTTATGCTATCCAGAAATTCTATATCATTTCCAATCAATAATATGTCATCCACATATAATATTAGAAATGCTACAGAGCTCCCACTCACTTTCTTGTAAATACAGGCTTCTCCAAAAGTCTGTATAAAATTATATGCTTTGATCACACTATCAAAACGTTTATTCCAACTCCGAGATGCTTGCACCAGTCCATAAATGGATCGCTAGAGTTTGCACACTTTGTTAGTATCCTTTGGATTGATAAACCTTCAGGTAGCATCATATACAATTCTTCTTCCAGAAATCCATTCAGGAATGCAGTCTTTACATCCATTTGCCAAATTTCATAATCATAAAATGCAGCAATTGCTAACATGATTCAGACGGACTTAAGCATCGCTACGGGTGAGAAAGTCTCATCGTAGTCAACTCCTTGAACTTGTCGGAAACCTTTCGCAACAAGTCGAGCTTTGTAGACAGTAACATTACCGTCAGCGTCAGTCTTCTTCTTGAAGATCAATTTATTCTCGATGGCTTGCCGATCAACGGGAAAGTCAACCAAAGTCCACACTTTGTTCTCATACATGGATCCCATCTCAGATTTCATGGCCTCAAGCCATTTCGCGGAATCTGGGCTCATCATCGCTTCATCATAGTTCGTAGGTTCGTCATGGTCAAGTAACATGACCTCCAGAACAGGATTATCGTACCACTCTGGTGCGGATCTTACTCTGGTTGACCTACGAGGTTCGATAGTAACTTGATCTTAAGTTACATGATCATCATTATTAACTTCCTCACTAATTGGTGTAGGAGTCATAGGAACAGATTTCTGTGATGAACTACTTTCCAATAAGGGAGCAGGTAAAGTTACCTCATCAAGTTCTACTTTCCTCCCACTCACTTCTTTCGAGAGAAACCCCGTCTCTAGAAAGGATCCATTCTTAGCAACGAATGTCTTGACTTCAGATATGTGATGGAAGGTGTACCCAATAGTCTCCTTTGGGTATCCTATGAAGACACATTTCTCCGATTTGGGTTCGAGCTTATCAGGTTGAAGCTTTTTCACATAAGCATCGCAGCCCCAAACTTTAAGAAACGACAACTTGGGTTTCTTGCCAAACCATAGTTCATAAGGTGTCGTCTCAACAGATTTAGATGGTGCCCTATTTAACGTGAATGCAACGTCTCTAAAGCATAACCGCAAAACGATAGCGGTAAATCAGTAAGAGACATCGTAGATCGCACCATATCCAGTAAAGTACGATTACGACGTTCGGACACACCATTACGTTGTGGTGTTTCAGGTGGTGTTCATTGCGAAACTTTTCCGCATTGTTTCAAATGAAGACCAAACTCGTAGCTCAAATATTCTCCTCCACGATCAGATCGTAGAAACTTTATTTTCTTGTTACGATGATTTTCCACTTCACTCTGAAATTCTTTGAACTTTTCAAATGTTTCAGACTTATGTTTCATCAAGTAGATATACCCATATCTGCTCAAATCATCTGTGAAGGTGAGAAAATAATGATACCCACCGCGAGCCTCAGCATTCATCGGACCACATACATCAATATGTATGATTTCCAAAAAATATTTTGCTTGCTCCATTGTTCCGGAGAACGGAGTTTTAGTCATCTTGCCCATGAGGCATGGTTTGCAAGTACCAAGTGATTCCAAAAGTCCATCCGAATGGAGTTTCTTCATGCGCTTTACACCAATATGACCCAAACGGCAGTGCCACAAATAAGTTGCACTATCATTATCAACTCTGCATCTTTTGGCTTCAATATTATGAATATGTGTATCATTACTATCAAGATTCAATAAAAATAGACCACTCTTCAAGGGTGCATGACCATAAAAGATATTACTCATATAAATAGAACAACCATTATTCTATGATTTAAATGAATAACCGTCTCGCATCAAACAAGATCCAGATATAATGTTCATGCTTAACGCTGGCTCCAATAACAATTATTTAGGTCTAAAACTAATCCCGAAGGTAGATGTAGAGGTAGCGTGCCGACTGCGATCACATCGACTTTGGAACCATTTCCCACACGCATCGTCACCTCGTCATTAGCCAATCTTTGCTTAATCTGTAGTCCCTGTTTCGAGTTGCAAATATTAGCAAATGAACCAGTATCAAATACCCAGGTGCTACTGCAAGCATTAGTAAGGTACACATAAATAACATGTATATCACATATACCTGATACGTCTCCAACGTATTTATAATTTTTGATTGTTCCATCCTATTATATTATCTGTTTTGGATGTTCAATGGCTTTAATATACACTTTTATATTATATTTGGGACTAACCTTAACCGGAGGCCCAGCCCAAATTGCTGTTTTTTTTGCCTATTTCAGTGTTTCGAAGGAAATGAATATCAAACGGAGTCCAAACGGAATGAAACCTTCGGGAACGTGATTTTTGGAACAAACGTGATCCAGAGGACTTGGAGTGGACATCAAGCAATCAACGAGGAGGACACGAGGCAGGGAGGCGAGCCTGCCCCCCTGGGCGCGCCCCCACCCTCGTGGGCCCATCGTAGCTCTCCTGACTGACCTCCTTCGCCTATATATACACATATACCCTGGAAACATCAGAGGAGGAGCCAAAACCCTATTTCCATCGCCGCAACCTTCTGTACCCGTGAGATCCCATCTTGGGGCCTTTTCCGGTGCTCCGCCGGAGGGGGCATTGATCACGGAGGGCTTCTACATCAACACCATAGCCTCTTCGATGATGTGTGAGTAGTTTACCTCAGACCATCGGGTCCATAGTTATTAGCTAGATGGCTTCTTCTCTCTATTTGGATCTCAATAAAAAGTTCTCCTCGATCTTCTTGGAGATCTATTCGATGTAACTCTTTTTGCGATGTGTTTGTCGAGATCTGATGAATTGTGGGTTTATGATCCAGATTATCTATGAACAATATTTGAATCTTCTCTGAATTCTTTTATGTATGATTGGTTATCTTTGCAAGTCTCTTCGAATTATCAGTTTGGTTTGGCCTACTAGATTGATCTTTCTTGCAATGGGAGAAGTGCTTAGCTTTGGGTTCAATCTTACGGTGCTCGATCCCAGTGACAGTAGGGGGAACAACACGTATTGTATTGTTGCCTTTGAGGATAAAAAGATGGGGTTTATATCATATTGCATGAGTTTATCCCTCTACATCATGTCATCTTGCTTAAAGCGTTACTCTGTTCTTATGAACTTAATACTCTAGATGCATGCTGGATAGCGGTCGATGTGTGGAGTAATAGTAGTAGATGCGGTGAGTCGGTCTACTTGTCACTGACGTGATGCCTATATACATGATCATACCTAGATATTCTCATAACTATTCTCAATTCTATCAATTGCTCGACAATAATTTTTTCACCCACCGTAATACTTATGCTATGTTGAGAGAAGCCACTAGTGAAACCTATGGCCCCCGGGTCTATTTTCCATCATATTAATTTCCCGTCAACAAGATATTTCTTTCCTTGTTTATTTTGCTTTCTTTATTTTTAATCTTTATCATAAAAATACCAAAAATATTATCTTATCATCTCTATCTGATCTCACTTTTGCAAGTGACCGTGAAGGGATTGACAACCCCTTTATCGCGTTGGTTGCAAGGTTCTTATTTGTTTGCGTAGGTACAAGGGACTTGAGCGTGGCCTCCTACTGGATTGATACCTTGGTTCTCAAAAACTGAGGGAAATACTTATGCTACTTTGATGCATCACCCTTTCCTCTTCAAGGGAAAACCAACGCAGTGCTCAAGAGGTAGCAAGAAGGATTTCTGGCGCCGTTGACGGGGAGTCAAGACATACCAAGTACCCATCACAAACTATCATCCCTCGCATTACATTATTTGCCATTTGCCTCTCGTTTTCCTCTCCCCCACTTCACCTTTGCAGTTTTATTCGCCTTCTTTTTCCTTTGCCTTTTTCTTGTCAGATCTATTGTTTGCTTGTGTTACCATGTGCCTTCTATTCGCTTGCATCTTTGCTTGATAAAAATATTTCAATATGGATCCACTTAAAGTGTTCTACTTGGATCATCTTCGATCCTTATGCGCTCGTGCTGAAACCCCAACTAGCCTAGTTGATCGGAAATCTTTAGATGAGCATGCTCATTTTGTGCGTCATCATTTGTTGAAAAGGGGAAGCTCTTATGGTATCAAATAAATAGTTTGCTATGCTATGCTTGGAATCTTTGTGAAATTTATGATTTTACTTGTTGCTCTAAGAACCCCAAAAAATACCTTCCCCACCTATGTGAGTTTAATGATAATGAAATCTTATATTCTTATGGAAAGGGTGTTTATAGTTACTATGATATCGAACAAACTGAAGAATTTGTCATTTTTAAGGGTGCTCATGAAGTTGCTTATTTGATTTAAAAATATGATATTACTCTCTACAAATCTGAGAATTCCGACATACTTAAATATTGCTATGAAAACTATGCTCATAATGTCTATGTCAAAGAACTTACTGAGAGAATGACCGCGCGTTGCTTTGGAAGACAATAATGATATGCATGAATCTATAGATAATGATGATTCCAATGATTTGGTTGAAATTTCCCTTGATGAACATGATGCTTGCTATTCTTGTGGCCATGATGCCAATATTTTTGAAGACGAATTTGCTATACTTCCTTATGTTAAACATGAGATCGTTGCTATTGCGCCCATACTTGATAGTTCCTTTGATGAAAAGCATGATTGCAATAATGTTATTATAAATTATATTGATCTAAATTGTGTTAATAATATGCAAAACCCCAAGCTTGGGGGTGCTAGTTTTGTTATGACTACTATTTGTTGCAATGATCATGATTGGGGTGATTCTTCTTTTGATCTTGAAAATTTATTTAAGCCCCATGATAAATATGAGATTGATAATAGTGTTTGCAATATTATTGGAAGTGGGTTTGGAAGAGTGTCAAATTTAGATCCCACATATTGGAGAATGTTCAATCTTATGAAGTTTTTGATAAAAGTGGGTCTCGAGAGGTCATGACTTTAGTTAATATTAATCCCACTATTTTGGAAGAGTGTCAACTTCGCATGCATGTGGATCATGTTGAAAATATTTTATGTGATAGCTATTTTGTTGAATTTTCTTATGATCCCACATGCAATTATTATTAGAGAGGAAAATATGGTTGTAGAAATTTTCATGTTACTAAATTACCTCTCGTTATGTTGAGATTGCTATTGTTTCTTTCTGCTTCCTTGCATAGGCTAGTTTTTTCTTGCTATGACAATTTGTTTACCTACAATATGCCTATGCATAGGAAGAATGTTAGACTTATATGTGTTTTTCACATGCTATACGATGCTCTCTCTGTGCATCAATTCTTGTCTTTCATGTGAGCATCATTGAAATCTCAATGCCTAGCTAGGGGCGTTAAACGATAGCACTTGTTGGGAGGCAACCCAATTTTATTTTTGTTTCTTACTTTTTGGTTATGTTTATGAATAAATAAGCCATCTAGCTTCTGTTTAGATGTGGTTTTGTGTTTGAATTAGTGTTTGTGCCAAGTAGAACCTTTGGGAAGACTTGGGGAAAGTCTTTGCGATCTTGCTGTAAAAAACAGAAACTTTAGCGCATACGAGATTAGCTACAACTTTTTACTGGACAGTGATATTTAGTTGATTCTTTTTGCAGATGATTAATAGATAAATTCCTCACGTCCAGCTATTTATTTTAGAATTTTTGGAGTTCCAGAAGTTTTCGTTAATTACAGATTACTACAGACTGTTCTGTTTTTGACAGATTCTGTTTTTCGCGGGTTGTTTGCTTATTTTGATGAATCTATGGCTAGTAATGGAGTTTATGAACCATAGAAAAGTTGAAATACAATAGTTTTAAAACCAATATAAATAAAGGATGAGTTCATTACAGTACCTTGAAGTGGTGTTTTGTTTTCTTTCGCTGACGGAGCTCACGAGATTTTCTGTTAAGTTTTGTGTTGTGAAGTTTTCAAGATTTGTGTAAAGATTTGATGGATTATGGAACAAGGATTGGCAAGAGCCTAAACTTGGGGATTCCCAAGGCACCCCAAGGTAAAATTCAAGGACAACCAAAAGCCTAAGCTTGGGGATGCCCCGGAAGGCATCCCCTCTTTCGTCTTCGTCTATCGGTAACTTTACTTGGGGCTATATTTTTATTCACCACATGATATGTGTTTTGCTTGGAGCGTCTTGTATGATTTGAGTCTTTGCCTTTTAGTTTATCACAATCATCCTCGCTGTACACACCTTTTGAGAGAGACACACATGATTTGGAACTTGTTAGAATACTCTATGTGCTTCACTTATATCTTTTGAGCTATATAGTTTTTGCTCTAGTACTTCACTTATATCTTTTAGAGCACGGTGGTGGTTTTATTTTATAGAAATTATTGATCTCTCATGCTTCACTTATATTATTTTTAGAGTCATAAACATCATGGTAATTTGCTTTAATTGTGAAATTAATCCTAATGTGATAGGCATCCCAGATGAGCATAACAAAAACTTCCATATTGAGTTCATTGAATATCATGAGAAGTTTGATACTTGATAAGTGTTTTGAGACATAAAGGTGGTAATATTAGAGTGTGCTAGTTGAGTAATTGTGAAATTGAGAAATACTTGTTTTAAGGTTGGCAAGTCCCGTAGCATGCACGTATGGTAAAAGTTGTGTGACAATTTTGACACATAAGGTGTTCTTTTATTGCTTTCCTTATGAGTGGCGGTCGGGGACGAGTGATGGTCTTTTCCTACCAATCTATCCCTCTAGGGTCATGCGTAGTAGTACTTTGCTTTGAGGGCTAATAAAATTTTACAATAAGTATATGAGTTCTTTATGACTAATGTGAGTCCATGGATTATACGCACTCTCAACCTTCCACAATTTTCTAGCCTCTACGGTACCCTGCATTTACCTTTCTCGCCTTGAGAGTTGGTGCAAACTTCGCTGTTGCATCCAAACCCCGTGATATGATACGCTCTATCACACATAAACCTCCTTATATCTTCCTTAAAACAGCCACCATACCTACCTATCATGGCATTTCCATAGCCATTCTGAGATATATTGTCATGCAACTTTCCACCGTTCCGTTTATTATGACACACTCCATCATTGTCATATTGCTTTGCATGATCATGTAGTTGACATCGTATTTGTGGCAAGGCCACCATTCATAATTTTCATACATGTCACTCTTGATTCATTGCATATCCCGGTACACCACTGGAGGCATTCACATAGAGTCATATTTTGTTCTAAGTATTGAGTTGTAATTCTTGAGTTGTAAGTAATGAAAGTGTGATGATCATCATTATTAGAGCATTGTCCCATGTGAGGAAAGGATGATGGAGACTATGATTCCCCCACAAGTCGGGATGAGATTCCGGACTAAAAAAAAGAGGCCAAAGAAAAAGAGAAGGTGAAAGGATCGAGAAGAGGTGTCTAGAGGGGGGGGGTGATTAGACACTAAGTACCAAAAGTTGTAGTTTTTAACTTCTTTAAGTTGGAGTGGAGTTTAGGCACAAGTTTAACACTCACAATACATATCAAGCAAGCATGCAAAGAGTATATGAGCAGCGGAAAGTAAAGCATGCAACTTGCGAGAATGTAAAGGGAAGGGTTTGGAGGATTCAAACGCGACTGGAGACACGGATATTTTTGTCGTGGTTCCGATAGGTGGTGCTATCGTACATCCACGTTGATGGAGACTTCAACCCACGAAGGGTAACGGTTGCGTGAGTCCACGGAGGGCTCCACCCACGAAGGGTCCACGAAGAAGCAACCTTGTCTATGCCACCATGGTCGTCGCCCACGAAGGACTTGCCTCACTAGCGGTAGATCTTCACGAAGTAGCTGATCTCCTTGCCCTTACAAACTCCTTGGTTCAACTCCACAATATTGTCGGAGGCTCCCAAGTGACACCTAGCCAATCTAGGAGACACCACTCTCCAAGAAGTAACAAATGGTGTGTTGATGATGAACTCCTTGCTCTTGTGCGTCAAATGATAGTCTCCCCAACACTCAACTCTCTCTCACAGGATTTGGATTTGGTGGAAAGAAGATTTGAGTGGAAAGCAACTTTGGAAGGCTAGAGATCAAGATTCATATGGTAGGAATGGAATATCTTGGTCTCAACACAAGGGTAGGTGGTTCTCTCTTAGAAAATGTGTATTGGAAGTGTAGGTTCGTTCTGATGGCTCTCTCCATGAATGAAGAGTGGGTGGAGGGGTATATATATCCTCCACACAAAATCTAACCGTTACACACAACTTGCCAAACTCGGTGGGACCGAATTGATAAACTCGGTCAGACCGATTCAGCAAATCTAGTGACCGTTAGGATTTTTGGTGGGACCGACATGCACCTCGGTAGACCGATATGGTTAGGGTTAGGGCATAACGTAATCTCGGTGAGACCGATTACACAAACTCGGTGGGACCAATTTTGGTAATAAGCTAACCAGAGAGTTGGTCGGGAAAACTCGGTAGGACCGATTACACAAACTCGGTGAGACCGGTTTTGGTAATAAGCTAACCAGAAAGTTTGCATTGTAATATCGGTAGTACCGATTACTTAAACTTGGTGAGACCGATTTTGGTAATGGACATCCACACAAAGATTACAATCCCATCTCGGTGAGACCGAGATCCCTATCGGTGAGACCGATTTGCCTAGGGTTTGTGGCAGTGGCTATGACATCTGAACTCGGTGGCGCCGGATAGAAAGAATCGGTGGGGCCGAGTTAGACTTTTGGTTTAGGTCAAATGTGGATGTGGGAAAGTAGTTGAGGGCTTTGGAGCATATCACTAAGCACTTTGAGCAAGCAAGCCATTAAGCACACCTCATCCCCTCTTGATAGTATTGGCTTTTCCTATAGACTCAATGTGATCTTGGATCACTAAAATATAAAATGTAGAGTCTTGTACTTGAAGCTTGAGCCAATCCTTTCTCCTTAGCATCTTGAAGGGGTTCCACATCCTTTAGTCCATGCCACTTAATTTGTTGAACTTATCTGAAACATACTAGGTAAAAGTGTTAGTCCAACAAGAGATATGTTGACATTAATTACCAAAATCACCCAGGGAGCACTTGTGCTTTCAATCTCCCCCTTTTTGGTAATTGATGGCAACATACACCAAAGCTTTAGATACAGATATAGAGAATAGCAAGTAAAGCTTTGGAAAGACATGTAACATGCATAGGCTCCCCCTACATGTATGCACTCATGTGAATATGGAATATAGAAGCATGTGAATGCATAAACATGACAGAGTAGGCAATGTGTTACATGTATCTTGGCTATATGCATCAGAGCAAAAGATGTGAATGTGGGAAATGTACCTTCATGCTCATGAGTCCTTCTTGCAAACAATATGTACATTAGCAAGAATTCCTCATACACATGATTGTGATGCATATACTTACCTTGTGGTCTTGAGTTGGCTTAGGATGGGATGAACCTACGTAAACAAGGTTAGATACCACAGATCCACCTACTAGCCAGAGCAGACAGAAAGAAACCACAAGAGTAATGATACATCCATTTTGCATCATGCTTTTATATCGATATTTATCGCATTATGGCCTGTTATTTCACGTTATGTCACAATACTTATGGCTATTCTCTTTTATTTTACAAGGTTTACATGAAGAGGCAGAATGCCGGCAGCTGGAATTCTGGGCTGGAAAAGGAGCAAATATTGGAGACCTATTCTGTGCAACTCCAAAAGTCCTGAAACTCCACGGAATATCTTAAAATGAATAAAGAAAAATCGTCGCCAAAGATGAAGGCCAGGGGGCCCACACCCTGCTCATGAGGGTGGGGGCGTGCCCCCTACCTCGTGGGCCCCCTGGTGGCTCTCTGACGCCCATCTTCTCCTATATGAAGTCTTTCGATGAGAAAAAAATAAGGAGGAACCTTTCGGGACGAAACTCCGCCGCCACGAGGCGGAACCAATCTAGGGCTCCGGCAGAGCTGTTCTGCCGGGGACACTTCCCTCCGGGAGGGTGAAATCATCGTCATCATCATCACCAATGCTCCTATCATCGGGAGAGGGCAATCTCCATGAACATCTTCACCAGCACCATCTCATCTCCAAACCCTAGTTCATCTCTTGTATCCAATTCTTGTCTACAAGTCCGGGATTGGTGCTAGTAGGCTGCTAGTAGTGTTGATTACTCCTTGTAGTTGATGCTAGTTGGTTTATTTGGTGGAAGATCATATGTACAGATCCTTTATGCATATTATTGCCCCTCTGATTATGAACATGAATATGCTTTGTGAGTAGTTACGTTTGTTCCTGAGGAGAAGGGAGAAGTCTTGCTATTAGCATTCATGTGAATTTGGTATTCGTTCGATATTTTGATGAGATGTATGTTGTCTAGCCTCTAGTGGTGTTATGTGAACATCGACTACATAACACTTCACCGTTATTTGGGCCTAGAGGAAGGCATTGGAAAGTAATAAGTAGATGATGGGTTGCTAGAGTGACAGAAGCTTAAACCCTAGTTTATGCGTTGCTTCGTAAGGGGATGATTTGGATCCATATGTTTCATGCTATGGTTAGGTTTACCTTAATACTTTTGTTGTAGTTGCGGATGCTTGCAATAGAGGTTAATCATAAGTGGGATGTGAGGGAGTCCTGGATTAGGGGGTGTCCGGCTGGCCGGACTATGACCTTCGGCCGGACTCCTGGACTATGAAGATACAAGATCGAAGACTTCGTCCTGTGTCCGGATGGGACTTTCCTTGGCGTGGAAGGCAAGCTTGGCGATACGGATATGTAGATCTCCTCCCATTGTAACCGACTACTGTAAACCTAACCCTCTCCGGTGTCTATATAAACCGGAGAGTTTTAGTCCATAGGACGAACAACAATCATACCATAGGCTAGCTTCTAGGGTTTAGCCTCTCGATCTCGTGGTAGATCTACTCTTGTACTACCCATATCATCAATATTAATCAAGCGGGAGTAGGGTTTTACCTCCATCGAGAGGGCCCGAACCTGGGTAAAAACATCGTGTCCCTTGTCTCCTGTTACCATCTCGCCTAGATGCACGATTCGGGACCCCCTACCCGAGATCCGCCGGTTTTGACACCGACATTGGTGCTTTCATTGAGAGTTCCTGCGTATGCGTCATCTTTAGGCCCGATGGCTCCTCCGATCATCAACAACGATGCGGTCCAGGTGAGACTTTTCTCCCGGACAGATCTTAAATGTTCGGCGGCTTTGGACTGCGAGCCAATTAAGCAGCCATATGGAGCAGATCGAAGCTATGCCCCTGGCCGTCGAGTCAGATTTGGAAGTTTCAACTACACGGCCGACGTCGCGGAGACTTGATCTTCGACGGATTCGAAGCGACCGCTAAGCCGCCACGACCGCCACGATGGGCATGATCTAGCTCTGCCGCCGAACAATGCCCTGGAGGCCGCACCAGTGTCCGCTCCAACCCTTAGCTCGGAGCCGACTGCGCCAATCAGGGGCGGGTGGCTGGACACCGCCTCGGGGGCTGCAACCTTTACGGCGATCGAGCCAAACACCATATCATCGCTTTATGGCTTCGTGACTCAAGGTGTCGGACTCCTCTCCGGACTCCGAACCTTCCGCGCCCTGCCAATCGAATCCGATTGGGCGCCGATCATGGAGTTCACCATCGTGGACATCTTTCAACACTCTCCTTTCGGCGACATTCTGAATTCACTAAAGTCTCTCTCTTTGTCAGAAGTGCCCTGGCCGGATTATGGTCAGCAAGGTTGGGATGCGGACGACGAAGAAATTCAAAGCCCACCCACCACCCACTTTGTAGCCACTGTCGATGATTTAACGGACATGCTCGACTTTGACTCCGAAGACATCGACGGTATGGACGACGATGTAGGAGACGAACAGGAACCAGCGCCTATAGGCCCTTTGGACAACCACCCCATCTCACGATGTATACATGGTGGATACACCTAAAGGAAATGACGACGAGGAACAAAGGGACGCAACGAAGGATCGTTCCCTCAAAAAGAAATCAAAGCGGCGGCGTAAGCGCCGCTCCAAACCCCACCTCGACAGAGAAAGCAGCCATACAGACCCAGCCATAGAGCAGGGCGAACCGGCGGACGACGAACATGCCATCAAGCAACCGTCCGAACAGGATAACTTGGATAAACAACCCATCCCCAGCGAAGACAACAGTCCGGACGATCTCACGCCGGACAAGTTGCTGGAGCAGAAGAACCTCCAAGAAAGGCTCATCGCCACTGCGCGTAGCCTGAAAAAGCAGAAGCGGAAGCTCAAAATAGCGAAAGATGCCCTCAGAATTAGATGGAGCAAAGTACTGAACACCGCAGACAAATACGGCGACAGTCGCCACACAAAGAGCTATCCGAAGCGAAAATTACTGCCGGAATTTGATGATGAGGCCTTAGAGCCTCCGCAATCAAAAAATAAGGAAGCCACCCGGTCGGACAAACGACCCCATGGTCAACACAGTGCGGCAAAGGATGCCGCACACAAGTCGGCACGCGATCCGCACAAGGGGTCACATCAAAAAGATGGCCCAGCCAGATCTATCTATGGGCCCAGGAAGCAAGCTCTAGTAAGCAATGCAACACATCAAATATCCGAACATCGCTGTACGCCCAGATATAGGGGTGCCGCACACCCCCTATGTTTCACCGATGAGGTGCTGGATCATGAATTTCCAGCGGGATTCAAGCCCATAAACATAGAGGCATATGACGGAGCAGACCACAGAGTCTGGATCGAGGATTACATCCTCCACATACACATGGCTAGAGGAGATGATCTCCACGCCATAAAATACTTACCCCTCAAACTCAAAGGGCCAGCCCAGTATTGGCTTAAAAGCCTTCCTGAAAACACCATTGGAAGTTGGGAAGAGCTTGAGGATGCTTTTTGGGCAAATTTTCAAGGGACCTATGTCCGACCTTCGGATGCAGATGATTTAAGTCATATAACTCAACAACCCGGAGAGTCAGCCCGGAAACTCTGGAACCGATTTCTTGCTAAAAAGAACCAGATAGTCGACTGTTCGGACGCCGAAGCCTTAGCAGCTTTCAAACACAACGTTCGAGATGAATGGCTTGCCAGACACCTCGGGCAAGAAAAGCCAAGAACAATGGCCGCACTAACAAGCATCATGACCCGCTTTTGCGCAGGAGAGGATAGCTGGTTGGCAAGATGCAGTACCAGCGACCCAATTACATCCGAAGTTAAGGATGGAAACGGGAAACCGCGATGCAGCAAGGACCAGCGCCGGATCAAGGGAAACAGCCCGAAGAGCATGGCAGTCAATGCCAGATTCAAAGCTCCCGGCAGAATAAAAAAAGCTGCCCCTCAATGATAATAGGGACGAGCTATCTAACCTAAACAAAATCTTGGACAAGATATGTCAAATCCACAGTACTCCAGGGAAGCCTGCAAACCATACCCACAGAGATTGTTGGGTCTTCAAGCAGCCCGGCAAACTCAACGCCGAACACAAGGGGCTCGACACACCAAGCGAGGACGATGACGAACCCCACAAGCAGAGCACCGGAAAACAAAAGAACTTCCCACAAGAAGTCAAAACAGTAAATTCACTTCACGTGACAAAGGGGGAGAACAGAGTGGCGCCCATTGAGATACGCGCCATACGGCCTATCCCAGAGGAGGCCCGCCACTGGTTGTTAAAACCAATCACATTCGACCATCAGGATTACTCTAGAATTATCCAGAACGCAGGCTTGACTGCCTTGGTATTAGATCCGATAATTGACGGACTCCACTTTACACAAGTCCTAATGGGCGGCGGCAGTGATTTAAACCTGCTATATCAGGACACAATCCGCAAAATGAGGATAGACCCAACAAAAATTCGCCATAGCAACACTTCCTTTCAAGGAGTAATGCCAGGCCCAGATGCCCATTGTACGGGCTCTCTCCTGCTAGAAGTTATGTTCGGCTCACCCGACAACTTCCGCCGCGAAAAGCTAACTTCCACATCGCCCCATTTACAAGTAGCTATCAAGCACTACTGGGACGCGAAGCTTTCGCGCGCTTTAACGCAATACCGCATTATGCTTCCCTTATACTTAAAATGCCCGGTCCACGAGGCATCATCTCATTAAAAGGACATATCGAGTGTTCCTTGAGCACGGAGGATTGTGCGGCTGCCTTGACAGCCACACATTAAACCGGCTTCACTAATCAAAGCACCTAAACAGGTCGTTCAGACCCCGGATATGGTTAGACAAGTCCGGCGTAAACATACAAGGGCTTACTAGCCGTATACCCCCATTCAAGGGGCTCCGCACATGTACAACAAGAGACAATAAAGCTCAATCTTATTAATTTTCTAAATTGTACTTTGTTTATTTAATATAATGTAAATTTTCACACGATCTTTTTCAACTAAGTTCCTCTCTTTTACAGATGAACACCATGCTACACCCGTCCAGGACACGGCACATCGGAGACACAGGCGCAGACGTGCAGTAGGGACCCATTCCAAGGATTCTTTTCAGATTAAGACCCTGCGCAAACCTTTTTTACTGTCTCTTGTTGACAAACATCCCCCGGTTTCTTGCTATAACCGAGGTGGAGGCTGGCGTCTTGGCATTGTCCACGTCAGGAATTTGAGCGTACATGGACACCAGGGCTAATTACTAAGTGAGTTGTTCAGCCCGTTTTCATAAAGACCGAATACCTTAGGGAGTGTTCGGTGTCGCGAATTTGGCCTTATATGCATTAGCTCCGAATCATGTCTTTGGTCAAATGTTTGGTTTGCCCGGCTCCTGTGTTTTGCTGCCTTACGTTTCGCTCTATCGACTAAGGCGGCACCAGGAGAACTACTGCGATTGTGCCCCGGTTCGGCCAGGCGAGCACCTCAGTAGAGAAAGCCGAAAACTGACTATCATGATATAGCGCGAGACTGGTCAACCACTCGATGACTCACTGGAATCTTTAGGATTCCTCCGCCTTAACGAAGGGCCGTTTCGGTCAGCACACAGCGCCCGAATTGAGGCGGCGCGGTGCCCCCAGGGGCTCTATAGCAGCCCCACTGTCAAACTCCTATGGTTAAGTGAAAGTGATAAAGCATTATAGTCCGGTTGCCTAGTTCGATGCGCTATCACCTCCTTTATAGGACCAAGACGTAGGATCAAGTGTGAAAATGCACCTTTTGCAAACACCCCCGCATTATATGCGTGAAATGTCAAGACTGCCATCTTTCAGGTTATATACACATATACATTAACGGCCGCACAGGAGCTATTTTAATTCTTCCAGGCACAAGTATAAAAAGCTTTTATATTCCATCGACACATTGTTTTACAATTGTACATGTTATTCGAACATAATATCCTTCGAGCACTGTGTCTCTATTAAACGAGCGCCCTGCAGAACTTCCTGAAAATAGTGCTCGGCAGGTACTCGGCTCCCGTCCGGATCTTGGGATGCAACGTCGGTGGTCTTCATCTCCGCCCAGTATGTCTTGACACGGGCAAGAGCCATCCGTGCACCCTTTATGCATGTTGACCTCTTCATTGCATTGATATGGGGCACCGCACCAAGGAACTACTGCACCAAACCAAAATAACTCTTTGGCTCAGGCCTTTCCGGCCACAGATGACTCACGACTTCCTTCATGGCGAGTCCGGATAACCTATTCAGCTCCGCCCATTCAGCTAAACGCTCGGTTAATGGAAGTGGGCGCTCTGGATTGTGGAATTGCAACCAAAAAAGATTTTCCACTTCGTGGTCCTGTTGATCTCGGAAGTGTTCAGCCGCGTCCGCGGCACTTGCCGCCAAGTCTAGATAAGTATCCGCCGCACTCCACAACTGGTCCAACTGAGCATATTTAGGATCCCCGAACTTCATCCGCAGCATAAAGGGCTTTCCAGCCACGATATCTCCGGCCTGACGTAGCTCCTGCTTCATGGCTCTCATTGCAGAGCGAGCATCCTTGGCCTCGGTAGTGGCCTTCTCCAGGTCCTTCTGTTCTGCCCGACCTTCTCTTTCAAGAAGCTTGCAGCGGTCGGCAGCATCCTTCAACTTCACAGCCATCTCGGCCATTTCCTTCCTGCTTCGGCAGTGAGCAGCCTGTTCGGCCTTCAGCTCTTCGGCCGCCTTTAAGGCAGCCGCATCACTTTTTCTAGCCTGCTCCTTGGCTCAGGCAAGTTCCGCCCGAAGATTCTCCATGGCAGCGGCACCATCTGCATCAAGCATACATGTTGTAAGGCAAGGGCATCAAGCCCCCTTACCAGGTGTCCGCGGAGAAATTGCATACCTTGGGACTCGTCCAACCACTTGTTGACAAGTGCGATGTCGGCGTCCGCCACGCCAAGTTGCCGCTTTAGCTCGGCAAATTCATCAGTCTGGCTAGCCACCGGACACTTCGCCACCTACATAGGAAGAGCGACACGTTATACTTGGGATTATGATCCTCGGCGCGCTGTTTTTTGACAACGCACCGAGTCTCAGGGGCTACTATCTATACATGATTCATCTTTTTTATACGGAACTGCCAAAAGGTACGTCATTTCACGTACCTCAAAACCTGTCAGTAAACTCCTGACGGCCTCGTGCAACCCGCTCTCTGCGGGTGAAATCCTTTCAATCACCATGCCCATCAATGCACGATGTTCTTCTGAGATAGACGCTCGCCCGAGCAGATCCTTCAGCTCCTCCGACCGTGCACCAGACGGTGCCGGACACGTCTGATGGCCTTTTTCGAAGGCCGGACACGGAGGGCTTTGGGGAGCCATACGGCTGCTTTCTGGCCCTGTCGGATTCGGAGAAACCCTCCGTGACAACACCTCAGGGTCGCCCGCCTCGCAAGGCGGTACGGCAGGAGGAGGCGTTCCGCTCTCCATCATCTCCGGATGAAGATCCCCTGAAGATGAGCTCTACTGCGAAGGGCTGAGATCCGAACTACAAGGTAAAAATTTAGTTATCCTTCTCAGGAATAGAATAGGGATGTCTCTTATTTTATTACTCCCCTCTCTACTTATGGCTCGCTGGAGGACTGATCCCCTTGAGGGCACAGTGCGGCCGGGGCACCTCCCAGCGCAGGACCCTCTGACGAAGATTTCTTCCGCCGCTTTGAGACCATGGTCTCCGGGTCTTCAGAGGCGGTCCTCTTCTTTCCTTGGATGGAGGGATTCTCGATTCCTCCTTTCTTGACAGCCTCCTTCGGGGAGACGGTAGGTGATGAAGTCATGTACCTGGGGTAGGGTCATAGACCTGCCCAAAGGTACCCTCCACAAGGACACTCGCAAGAGAAGCGGCCTTCCAGTCGACCTGGTAGGTTTCCACTCGACAGATTCAAAGACACTCGACCATGAAGACCCACTCGACCACCAGGAGTCCAAGAGCCACTCGGTGCCCAAATGGTCTGTAGTTAAATAGTCTTTATGATCATAATGACCATTTATGTAAGGCGTTACCAGTAACGCCTAGCCTTAACGCACCTTAAACCCTCTGCTACATGGTCTGGCTGGGGTCCTGGCGCACTCTATATAAGCCACCCCCCTCCACAAGTAGAAGGGTTCGCACCCCTGTAACACATACGCATATAATCCAGTCGACCGCCTCCGAGCTCCGAGATGTAGGGCTATTACTTCCTCCGAGAAGGGCCTGAACTCGTAAATCCCTTGCGTATACAACTACTCCATAGCTAGGATCTTGCCTCTCCATTCCTACCCCCATTCTACTGTCAGACTTAGAACCACGACAGTTGGCGCCCACCGTGGGGCCGGTGTTCTAGCGATTTGTTGGAGAAGTTGGGATTCTTTCGATCTCCTACATCATGGTTTCAAGTGGAGTTCTGGTTGATGGCCACGAGATCTGTCTCGGTGTGCTCACGTTCGTCGCCGATGACTCCGCTTGGCTTCAGGAGGCTCCACTCGACGTGGGCCGCGCTCCCGTCCAGCAGGCGATGCACTTTCGCTGCGGTGTCCACAAGGCGTCCTCCTCAAGGGCAACTGGCCGACCCAAAGATGGGTCGGCTCAGTGCCGCCTTCGGCCCTGGGCCTCCCACCGGCACAAGCGTTCCGGTCAGTCGAGGCTTCAGCGGTGGGTGAGGCATGCGGTGGCCCGCCAGTCAGCCACCCCCCAAGTCGCGGCGATCGAGCCCGATGAATCTCTCTACGGCATGTTTGATCTGTCGACTGGCTCCGCAGAGACTGCGTCCGAATGCGATAGCAGTGACCCAGCGGCAGAGGTTCTGATGGTCGATGGACCACACAGTCCCCCTGGATTCACCCGCACCAACGGAGGTGACGGTTGAGGTGATCCGGAGCAAGCCCACGAAGAGTACCTGCCCGAGCCCCTCACTTCGCTCCAGAGGGAGGAGCTTCGCCGTCGGAACATGGATGCACTTCACACTCCTATCGTTGGAGAAACCCCCGAGGCTCGTGCCTTGGAGGATGCGCGCTTAACCTGGTGGCGCTTTTCGACTGGAGAACCTTCAGCGAGTACTCGACGAGCACGCGCGACTAAGGGTTCCAGAATCCAGTCAACGTCAGCTCTTTCAACCGCCAACTCAGTTATATCGAACTCCGATTCAGAATTTAGCAGCTGCCGCCCGTATAGCAGAGTCAATTCAGCCTTCCCGGTCGGAGGCGGGTAGAGGTTTGCTGCAAATCAGAGATCTGCTCCGGGCGGTAGGAGATCAAAACTCAGTTGTATCACAGTCGCGGAACAGGATTCACAGCCGATCCGTCGCTGCGAATTCAGTCCAGTCAGCCCATAGTCCGAGATCGCCCCGGCGTGAGGAACGTGGGGGCGGCGTGATGATCGATAAGGGTCATGAAAGCGGTATGAGCACCGATTCGATCGCAACGATCAACATCGAGTGCCCTCCTCCCCAAGGGGTGGATCATACGCTCCTCGGCAGCGGGGCGACGCTAGCACAGTGTTGGGCGAAGAGTTCCAGTCGACCCCAGGGAACCAGGCTTTGATGTGAGATCTATTATCGTTCAAGGTTTGGTCGACAGGAACAGAACTCACCGAGACGGCCATGATAGAGATGTTCCCTCCAACAGCAGAGTTCATGTCTCGGGACCAGAGTGTTTCAGCAGAGCCATCAGAGCCGCGGTGATTCCTCCCAACTTCAAAGTTGGCGACTGAGTCGATAAGTTCACTGGTGAATCCAAGCCCCGACACTTGGCTTGAAGATTACCGAGTGGCTGTTCAGATCGGCGGTGGCAACGATGAGGTAGCCATGAAGCATTTGCCTCTTATGTTGGAGGGTTCAGCCGAGCGTGGTTGAATCGATTAGCACCCAAAGCAGATGTTACACTTGGGAAGATCTTGCCCGAGTGTTTGTCGAGACATTTGAAGGAACTTGCAAGCGACCGGCAGGATTAGCGGAGTTGCGATCGTGTGTGCAAAAGTCGAGTGAAACTTTGAGAGATTATATCCAGAGGTGGATCACTTTGCACCACCACAATCGAGAATGTATTTGATCACCAGGCGATCTGTGCCTTCAAAGAAGGTGTCAAGAACAGAGAGTTGAGTTTGAAATTTGGTCGAACCAGAGATATGACCCTGAGTCGGATGATGGAGATTGCCACCAAGTACGCAAATGGTGAAGAAGAAAATCGGCTCCGGAGTGGTAAATACAAATCGGCCGCCAATGAGGCCAGCAGAGGAAATTCCAGTCGGAAGCAGAAGCGCAAAGCCGAGCCAGCCGCTCCCGAAGAGGCCTTGGCTGTGACCCCAGGAAAGTTCAAGGGGAAACCCAAGGGTCCTTGGAACCCCAAGAAGGTGAAAGACCAGGATGGAAACGACGTGTTGGATTTTCCATGTCATATTCATACAAAGAAAGATGAAGAGGGTAAACTCATTTACCCGAAACATACCACTCGACGATGTCGGCTCTTGATTCAGCGGTTCAAGGGAAACAGCTCAAGGATAAGGATGAGGAAGCAGAGACAAAGTTGAGGACAAAGATGATGTTGATGATGGATATCCCGTGTCAATTCCACCACGATGATTTTTTGACGTCGAAAGCAAAAGTCGATTGAAGGTTATCAATCGGAAGTGAACTTGGTTGCTCGGCGACTCCCAATTATCTGAAATGGTCCTGCACCACCATCACATTCGACCGGTCGATCACCCGACGCACATTGCCACCACAGGAGGCAAGCATTGGTGGTCGACCCAGTTGTTGAGGGCACTCGACTGACCAAAGTCCTGATGGATGGTGATAGTGGCTTGAACATATTGTACACGGAGACGTTGAAAGGGATGGGCATTCCGATGTCCAGACTCCAGACTCAGTACCAGTAACATGAGCTTCCACGGAGTCATTCCTGGAAAGAAGGCTGAGTCACTCGGCCAAATTGCTCTTGATGTAGTTTTTGGTGATTCGAAGCATTTCCGGAAAGAAAAGTTGACCTTTGAGGTCGTGGATTTCCAGAGCGCTTATCACGCTATTCTGGGAAGGCCAGCTTATGCACGTTTTCATGGCCCGACCATGTTACGTGTATCTTAAACTGAAGATGCCTCGTCCCAAGGGCGTGATCACTGTTACGGGCAATCGGAAGAAGGCGGAAGAGTGCTTCCAGAAAGGCTCTAAGATCGCCGATGCTCGGTTGGCGATGGTAGAGCTACAAGAGTATCGTAAAACTGCAGATCCGAGTGATTTGTTGCGAGCTAAGAAGCACCTTTCTGAGTCGACATTTCATCGACCGGTGAGACAAAACAGGTTCACATTCACCCGACCGATCCCAATGCTGCTCCGACCAACATCTCAACAACACTCGACTCAAAATCGGAAGAAGCGCCATCCAGTTCCTCCGTGAGAACTGGGACATCTTTGCATGGAAGCTGGCGACATGCGGGGTGTTCCTGTGGAGCTGGCTGAGCATCGCCACGAAGTCGACCCAAAATTCAAACCGGTTAAAGAATATCTTCGGGTCCGCCGTCGTAAGAGAAAGGCCATTGGCGAGGAGGTGGCTCGGCTCTTAGCGGCAGAGTTCATCCGAGAGATCTACCACTCCGAGTGGCTCGCCAATGTCGTCATGGTCCCCAAGAAGGACAAGTCGTTGCGCATGTGCATCGATTTCAAGCATATCAATCGGGCCTGCCTGAAAGATCATTTCCCTCTTCCTCGCATTGACCAAATAGTCGACTCAACTGCGGGATGTGAGAGGTTGTCTTTTTTAGACGCCTATTCTGGGTACCATCAGATCCATCTGTATGGACCCGATGAGATTAAAACAGTGTTCATCACTCCATTCGGGTGCTTCTGTTATGTCACCATGCCATTCGGTCTCAAGAATGTCGGAGCCACATTCATGAGGATGATTCAGAAGTGTTTGCTCACTCAAATCAGTCGGAATGTGGAAGCGTACATGGATGATATAGTGGTCAAGTCACGAAAGGGTTCCGACCTGTTGACTGACCTTGCTGAAACATTTGCCAATCTCAGGAGGTATGATATCAAGCTTAACCCATCAAAGTGTACATTTGGAGTTCCTGGTGGAAAGTTACTCGGTTTTCTTGTTTCTGAGCGAGGAATCGATGCTAACCCCGAAAAGTTTGGCACCATACTCCGAATGAAGCGCCCTGTGTGTGTGCACGATGTCCAGAAACTTACTGGATGATTGGCCGCTTTAAGTCGATTCATCTCTCGCCTCGGTGAAAAGGCATTGCCTCTTTACCGACTGATGAAGAAGTCAGACAAGTTCGAGTGGACTCTAGAAGCTGATGCAGCGTTTGCAGAGCTCAAAGTTCTGCTCTCCACCCAGCCGGTGCTTGCTGCCCCAATCAGCAAAGAGCCTTTGCTGCTTTACATTGCAGCCACTGGACAAGTCGTCAGCACCGTACTTACGGTCGATGGTAAGAAGAAGAAAAAGCCTTCAAAGTTCAACGCCCAGTTTATTATCTTTCTGAAGTGCTGACCCCATCAAAGCAAAGATACCCTCACTATCAGAAGCTTGTTTATGGGATCTATATGACCACAAAGAAGGTTGCTCATTATTTCTCCGATCATTCCATTACAGTCGTCAGCGACGCCCCATTGTCGAAAGTTCTTCATAACAGAGATGCAATCGGTCGAGTGGCAAAATGGGCGATTGAACTCCTTCCCTTGATATCAAATTCGAGGCAAAGAAAGCCATCAAGTCCCAAGAAATAGCAGACTTCCTCGCCGAGTGGATCGAACAGCAGCTTCCGACTCAAGTTCACTCGAACCTTTGGACTATGTTTTTCGACGGTTCCAAGATGCTTTGAACGGTTACAGTGCGAGGGTTGTATTGGTTTCCCCGAGGAGATAGGCTCAAATATGTTCTCCAGATTCACTTTGATTCTTCCAACAACGAAGCAGTAATATGAGGCACTCCTGTATGGGTTGCGCATGGCCATTTCACTCGGCGTCCGTCGCCTTATGGTCTACGGCGACTCGGATCTGGTTGTTAATCAAGTGATGAAGGAGTGGGATGTCAGAAGCCCAGCTATGACTGAAGGAAATATGCCCTAGAGGCAATAATAAAGTTATTATTTATTTCCTTATATCATGATAAATGTTTATTATTCATGCTAGAATTGTATTAACCGGAAACATAATACATGTGTGAATACATAGACAAACAGAGTGTCACTAGTATGCCTCTACTTGACTAGCTCGTTAATCAAAGATGGTTATGTTTCCTAACCATAGACATGAGTTATCATTTGATTAACGGGATCACATCATTAGGAGAATGATCTGATTGACATGACCCATTCCGTTAGCCTAGCACTTGATCGTTTAGTATGTTGCTATTGCTTTCTTCATGACTTATACATGTTCCTGTAACTATGAGAATATGCAACTCCCGTTTACCGGAGGAACACTTTGGGTGCTACCAAACGTCACAACGTGAATCGGGTGATTATAAAGGAGTACTACAGGTGTCTCCAAAGGTACATGTTGGGTTGGCATATTTCGAGATTAGGTTTTGTCACTCCGATTGTCGGAGAGGTATCTCTGGGCCCTCTCGGTAATGCACATCACTATAAGCCTTGCAAGCAATGTAGCTAATGAGTTAGTTACGGAATGATGCATTACGTAACGAGTAAAGAGACTTGCCGGTAACGAGATTGAACTAGGTATTGGATACCGACGATCGAATCTCGGGCAAGTAACATACCGATGACAAAGGGAATATGCGGTTTGACCGATAAAGATCTTCGTAGAATATGTAGGAGCCAATATGGGCATCCAGGTCCCGCTTATTGGTTATTGACCGAGAATAGTTCTAGGTCATGTCTACATAGTTCTCGAACCCGTAGGGTCCGCACGCTTAAGGTTTCGATGGCGATGCTTATATTATGAGTTTATGAGTTTTGATGTACCGAAGGAGTTCGGAGTCCCGGATGAGAACGGGGACATGACGAGGAGTCTCGAAATGGTCGAGACGTAAAGATCGATATATTGGACGACTATATTCGGAGTTTGGAAAGGTTCCGAATGATTCGGGTATTTTTCGGAGTACCGGAGAGTTACGAGAATTCGCCGGGAGAAGTATTGGGCCTTATTGGGCCCTGCGGGAAAGAGAGAGGGGCTGCCTAGGGCAGGCCGCGCTTCATGGCCTAGTCCGAATTGGACTAGGGAGGGCCGCACCTCCTTCCTTCCCTTCTCTCTTCCCTTCCTTGTCTCCTACTCCTAATACATGGAAGGACTCCTAGTTGGACTAGGAAAGGGGAATCCTACTCCCGGTGGGAGTAGGACTCCCCATGGCGCCGCCTCCTAGGGCCGGCCTCCTCCTCCCTCCCTCCTTTATATACGGGGCAGGGGCACCCCATGGACACACAAGTTGATCCTTGAGATCGCTCCTTGGCAGTGTCGGTGCCCCCTCCACCATATTCCACCTCGGTCATATCGTAGCGGTGCTTAGGCGAAGCCCTGCGTCGGTAGAACATCAAGATCGTCACCACGCCGTCGTGCTGACGGAACTCTCTCTCCCCGGAGCTTTGCTGGATCGGAGCCTGAGGAGCGTCACCGAGCTGTACGTGTGCCAAGAACTCGGAGGCGCCGGAGTAACGGCGATGTGATCGGTTGGATCGTGAGGAGAACGTACGATTACTTCCTCTACGTTGTGATCGCTTCCGCTTCGGTCTACGAGGGTACGTAGACAACACTCTCCCCTCTCGTTGCTATGCATCACCATGATCTTGCGTGTGCGTAGGAAATTTTTGAAATTACTACGTTCCCCAACAGTGGTATCAGAGCCTAGGTTTTATGCGTTGATGTTATATGCACGAGTAGAACACAAGTGAGTTGTGGACGGTATAAGTCATACTACCTACCAGCATGTCATACTTTGGTTCAGCGGTATTGTTGGATGAAGCGGCCCGGACCGACATTACGCCAGACGCTTACGCCGAGACTGGTTCTACCGGACGTGCTTTTGCACAGGTGGTCTGGCGGGTGTCAGTTTCTTCAACTTTAGTTGAACCGAGTGTGACTACGCCCGGTCCTTGCGAAGGTTAAAACAGAGTCTATTTGACAAACTATCGTTGTGGTTTTGATGCGTAGGTGAGAACGGTTCTTGCTAAGCCCGTAGCAACCACGTAAAATTTGCAACAACAAAGTAGAGGGCGTCTAACTTGTTTTTGCAGGGCATGTTGTGATGTGATATGGTCAAGACGTGATGAGATATAAGTTGTTGTATAAGATGATCATGTTTTGTTGAAGTTATCGGCAATCGCGTAAGCCCTATGGTTGTCTCTTTGTTGCATAAGATGCAAGTGCCAAATAATTGCTTTACTTTATCGCTATGCGATAGCAATAGTTGCAAGAGCAATAGTTGGCGAGACAACCATGTGATGACACATTGATATAGATCAAGATGATGAAGATCATGGTGTCGTGCCAAAGGATTTATAAAGATCATGACAAGATTTTGGAGATGGAGATCAAAGGCGCAAGATGATCATGGCCATATCATGTCACATATTTTGATTGCATATGATGTTTATCTATTATACATCTTATTCTTGCTTTGATTGACGTTAGCATTTTAAGATGATCTCTCACAAATTATCAAGAAGTGTTCTCCCTGAGTATGCACCGTTGCCAAAGTTAAATGCGTGCCCGGACACCACGTGATGATCGGGTGTGATAAGCTCTCGTCCATCTACAACGGGTGCAAGCCAGTTTTGCACACGCGAATACTCAGGTTAAACTTGACGAGCCTAGCATATGCAGATATGGCCTCGAGCACGGAGACCGAAAGGTCGAGCGTGAATCATATAGTAGATATGATCAACATAGTGATGTTCACCATTGAAAACTACTCCATCTCACGTGATGATCGGTTATGGTTTAGTTGATTTGGATCACGTGATCACTTAGATGACTAGAGAGATGTCTGTCTAAGTGGGAGTTCTTAAGTAATATGATTAATTGAACTTAAATTTATCATGAACTTAGTCCCGTAGTATTTTGCAAATTATGTTGTAGATCAATAGCTCGCGTTGTTGCTTCCCTATGTTTTTATATGTGTTCCTAGAGAAAATTGTATTGAAAAATGTTAGTAGCAATGATGCGGATTGGATCCGTGATCCGAGGTTTATCCTCATTGCTGCACGTAAGAATTATGTCCTTAATGCACCGCTAGGTGATGACCTATTGCAGGAGAAAATGTAGACGTTATGAACGTTTGGCTAGCTCAATATGATGACTACTTGATAGTTTAGTGCACCATACTTAACAGCTTAGAATCGGGACTTCAAAGACGTTTTGAGCGTCATGGACCATATGAGATGTTCCAGGAATTGAAGTTAATATTTCAAGCAAATACCCGAGTTGAGAGATATGAAATCTCCAACAAGTTCTATAGCTAAAAGATGGAAGAGAATCGCTCAACTAGTGAGCATGTTCTCAGATTGTCCGGTACTTCAATCGCTTGAATCAAGTGGGAGTTAATCTTCCGTATAAGATAGTGATTGACAGAATTCTCTAGTCACCAACACTAAGTTACTAGAACTTCGTGATGAACTATAGTATGCAAGGGATGACGAAAACGATTCCCGAGCTCTTCGTGATGTTGAAATCGACGAAGGTAGAAATCAAGAAAGAGCATCAAGTGTTGATGATTGACAAGACCACTAGTCTCAAGGAAAAGGGCAAAGGGAAGAAGGGGAACTTCAAGAAGAACGGCAAGCAAGTTGCTGCTCGAGTGAAGAAGCCCAAGTCTGGACCTAAGCCCGAGACTAAGTGCTTTTTGCTGCAATGGAACTGGTCACTAGAAGCGGAACTACCCCAAGTATTTGGCGGATAAGAAGGATGGCAAAGTGAACAAAGGTCTATTTGAGATACAGATTATTGATGTGTATTTTACTAGTGTTCGTAGCAACCCCTCGGTATTTGATAATCGGTTCAGTTGCTAAGAGTAGTAACTTGAAGCAGGAGTTGCAGAATGAATGTAAACTAGTTGAAGGGGAAGTGAAGATGAGTGTTGGAAGTAGTTCCAAGATTGATATGATCATCATCGCACACTCCCTATACTTACGGGATTAGTATGGAACCTAAATAAGTGTTATTTGGTGTTGAGCATAAGTATGATTTGATCATGTTTATTGCAATACGGTTATTCATTTAAGTAAGAGAATAAATTGTTGTTCTGTTTACATGAATAAAACCTTATATGGTTACACACCCAATGAAAATGATTCATTGGATCTCGATCATAGTGATACACATATTCATAATATTGAAACCAAAAGATGCAAAGTTAATAATGATAGTGCAACTTATTTGTGGTAATCGCCGTTTAGGTCATATTGGTGTAAAGCGCATGAAGAAAACTCCATGGCGATGGACTTTTGGAATCACTTGATTATGAATCATTTGATGCTTGCGAACCGTGCCGTTTGGGCAAGATGACTAAAACTCCGTTCTCCGGAACAATGGAACAAGCTACTGACTTATTGGAAATAATACATACCGATGTATGCGATCCAATGAGTGTTGATGCTCGTGGCAAGTATCGTTATTTTCTGACTTTCACAAGATGATTTGAGCAGATATGGGTATATCTACTTGATGAAACATAAGTTTGAAATAGTTGAAAGGTTCAAAGAATTTCAGAGTGAAGTGGAAAAATCATCGTAACAAGAAAATAAAGTTTCTGCGATCTAATCACAAAGATGAATAATTGAGTTACGAGTTTGGTCTTCAATTAAAATAATGTGGAATAGTTTCACAGCTCACGCCACCGGAACACCACAATGTTATGGTGTGTCCGAACGTCAGAATCGCACTTTATTTGATATGGTGCGATCTATGATGTCTCTTATCGGTTTACCACTATCATTTTGGGGTTATGCATTAGAGACAGCTGCATTCACGTTTAATAGGGCACCATCTAAATCCGTTGAGACGACACCATATGAACTATGGTTTAACGAGTAAACCTAAGTCGTCGCTTTCTTAAAAGTTTGGAGTTGTGATGCTTATGTGAAAAAGTTTTCACCGATAAGCTCAAACCCAAATCGGAGAAGTGCGTCTTCATAGAATACCCAAAGGTAACTATTGGGTACACCTTCTATCACAGATCCGAAGGCAAGTTTTTCGTTGCTAAGATGGATCCTTTCTAGAGAAGAAGTTTCTCTCGAAAGAAGTGAGTGGGAGGAAAGTAGAACTTGATGAGGTAATTATACCTTCTCCCTTATTGGAAAGTAGTTCATCACGTAAATCAGTTCCAAAGGATTCCTACACCAATTAGTGAGGAAGTTAATGATGATGATCATGAAACTTCAGATCAAGTTGCTACCAAACCTCGTGGGTCTTCCAGAGTAAGATCCGCACTGTAGTAGTACGGTAATCATGTTCGAAGTCATGTTACTAGACCATGATGAACCTACGAACTATGAGGAAGCGATGATGAGCCCAGATTCGCGAAATGGCTTGAGGCCATAAAATCGAGATATGATCCATGTATGAGAACAAAAGTATGGACTTTGATTGACTTGCTCGATGATCGACAAGCCATGTTAAATAAATGGATCTTCAAGAGGAAGACGGACACCGATAGTAGTGTTACTATCTACAAAGCTCGACTTGTCACAAAAAGGTTTTCGACAAGTTCAAGGTGTTGACTACAATGAGATTTTCTCAAGCTGTAGCGATGCTTAAGTCTGTCCGAATCATGTTAGCAATTGCCACATTTTATGAAATCTGGCAAATGGATGTCAAAACTACATTCTTTAATGGATTTATTAAAGAAGAGTTGTATATGATGCAACCGGAAGGTTTTGTCAATCCTAAAGGAGCTAACAAAATGTGCAAGCTCCATGATCCATCAATGGACTGGTGCAAGCATCTCGGAGTTGGAATATACGCTTTGATGTGTTGATCAAAGCATATGATTTTACATGAGACTTTTGGAAAGGCCTGTATTTACAAGAAAGTGAGTGGGAGCACTACAGCCTTTCTCGATAAAGTATATGTGAATGACATATTGTTGTTCGGTAATTATGTAGAATTATTCTGCAAAGCATAAAGGAGTGTTTGAATGGAGTTTTTCACAGAAAGACCTCGGTAAAGCTGCTTACATATTGAGCATCAAGATCTATAGAGATATATCAAGACGCTTGATAAGTTTTTTCAATGAATACATACCTTGACAAGATTTTGAAGTAGTTCAAAATGGAACAGTCAAAGAAAGAGTTCTTACCTGTGTTACAAGGTGTGAGATTGAGTAAGACTCAAAACCCGACCACGGCGGAAGATAGAAAGAGAATGAAAGTCATTCCCTATGCATCAGCCATAGGTTCTATAAAGTATGTCATCAGTGTACTGGATCTATTGCATACCCTACCACTAAGCTTGGCAAGGAGTGCAATAGTGATCTAGGAGTAGATCAATGGACAGCGGTCAAAATTATCCTTAGTAGAATAAGGATGTGTTTCTCGATTATGGAAGTGAAAAGGTTAAATGCGTAAAGGGTTACGTCGATGCAAGTTTTAAACACTAATCTAGATGACTCGAGTCTCAATCTGGATACATATTGAAAGTGGGAGCAATTAGTTAGAGTAGCCCCGCAAGAGCATTGTAGACATAGAAATTTGCAAAATACATACGGATCTGAATGTGGCAGACCCGTTGACTAAACTTCTCTCACAAACAAAACATGATCACACCTTAGTAATCTTTGGGTGTTAATCACATAGCGATGTGAGCTAGATTACTGACTCTAGTAAACCCTTTGGGTGTTGGTCAGATGTCGATGTGAACTATGGCTGTTAACCACATATAGATGTGAACTATTGATATTAAATCACATGCCGATGTGAACTAGATTATTGACTCTAGTGCAAGTGGGAGACTGAAGGAAATATGCCCTAGAGGCAATAATAAAGTTATTATTTATTTCCTTATATCATGATAAATGTTTATTATTCATGCTAGAATTGTATTAACCGGAAACATAATACATGTGTGAATACATAGACAAACAGAGTGTCACTAGTATGCCTCTACTTGACTAGCTCGTTAATCAAAGATGGTTATGTTTCCTAACCATAGACATGAGTTGTCATTTGATTAACGGGATCACATCATTAGGAGAATGATCTGATTGACATGACCCATTCCGTTAGCCTAGCACTTGATCGCTTAGTATGTTGCTATTGCTTTCTTCATGACTTATACATGTTCCTGTAACTATGAGATTATGCAACTCCGTTTACGGAGTAACACTTTGGTGCTACCAAACGTCACAACGTAATCGGGTGATTATAAAGGAGTACTACAGGTGTCTCCAAAGGTACATGTTGGGTTGGCGTATTTGAGATTAGGTTTTGTCACTCCAATTGTCGGAGAGGTATCTCTGAGCCCTCTCGGTAATGCACATCACTATAAGCCTTGCAAGCAATGTAGCTAATGAGTTAGTTACGGAATGATGCATTACGTAACGAGTAAAGAGACTTGCCGGTAACGAGATTGAACTAGGTATTGGATACCGACGATCGAATCTCGGGCAAGTAATATACCGATGACAAAGGGAACAACGTATGTTGTTATGCGATTTGACCGATAAAGATCTTCGTAGAATATGTAGGAGCCAATATGGGCATCCAGGTCCCGCTTATTGGTTATTGACCGAGAATAGTTCTAGGTCATGTCTACATAGTTCTCGAACCCGTAGGGTCCGCACGCTTAAGGTTTCGGCGATGCTTATATTATGAGTTTATGAGTTTTGATGTACCGAAGGAGTTCAGAGTCCCGGATGAGATCGGGGACATGACGAGGAGTCTCGAAATGGTCGAGACGTAAAGATCGATATATTGGACGACTATATTCGGAGTTCGAAAGGTTCCGAATGATTCGGTATTTTTCGAGTACCGGAGAGTTACGAGAATTCGCCGGGGACAAGTACTGGGCCTTATTGGGCCCTGCGGGAAAGAGAGAGGGCTGCCTAGGGTAGGCCGCGCGCCCCCCCATGGCCTAGTCCGAATTGGACTAGGGGGAGGGGCCGCACCCCCTCCTTCCTTCCCTTCTCTCTTCCCCTTCCTTGTCTCCTACTCCTAATACATGGAAGGACTCCTAGTTGGACTAGGAAAGGGGAATCCTACTCCCGGTGGGAGTAGGACTCCCCATGGCGCCCTCCTAGGGCCGGCCTCCTCCTCCCTCCCTCCTTTATATCACGGGGCAGGGGCACCCCATGGACACACAAGTTGATCCTTGAGATCATTCCTTAGCCGTGTGCGGTGCCCCTCCACCATATTCCACCTCGGTCATATCAGTGGCGGTGCTTAGGCGAAACCCTGCGTCGGTAGAACATCAAGATCGTCACCACGCCGTCAGGCCGACGGAACTCTCTTCCCGGAGCTTTGCTGGATCGGAGCCTGAGGAGCGTCACCGAGCTGTACGTGTGCCAAGAACTCGGAGGCGCCGGAGTAACGGCGCTGGGATCGGTTGGATCGCGAGGAGAACGTACGACTACTTCCTCTACGTTGTGATCACTTCCGCTTCGGTCTACGAGGGTACGTAGACAACACTCTCCCCTCTCGTTGCTATGCATCACCATGATCTTGCGTGTGCGTAGGAAATTTTTTGAAATTACTACGTTCCCCAACAATGACAGGTTATTGTAATGCAGTGAGAAAGCTGGAGAAGAAATTCGAGGGGTTAGAGCTTCATCATATACCCCCACTGAAAAATCAAGCTGCAGATGATTTGGCGAAGGTAGGATCCAAGAGGGAAGCCATTCCTAGTAATGTATTTTTGGAGCACATTCGCGCACCATCAGTGCAGGAGGATCCTTTCACAGAAGAAGCCCCGCAACAAAAGAGTGCCAATGATTCGACTGAAGTTGAGGACCCAGCCGTGGTCGACCTAATTATGGAAGTTGTGGTCATCACTCCCGATTGGATGGTGCCGTACATCACATATATCCTAAGGAAAGAGCTCCCAGAGAATGAAGAAGAGGCTCGACAGATCGTCCGACGATCCAAGGCCTTTACAGTGATCAGGAGACAGTTGTTCAGAGAAAGCGTGGTCGAGTCGGCCGTAAGTGTATCACGCCGTAAGAAGGTCGATAATTCTTGAGGATATCCACTCGGGGACCTGTGGCCATCATGCGTCCTCTCGGACCATTGTGGCTAAAGCATACCGAAAGCGGGATTTTACCGGCAAGCAAATGAAATGGCAAAAGAAATAGTTAAAAGTGTGAAGGATGTCGGTTCTATTCCAACATGTCGCACAAGCCCGCCTCAGCCTTGAAGACCATTCCACTCGTCTGCCCTTCGCTGTTTGGGGATTGGACATGATTGGACCGTTGAGAATCGCGTAAGCGGCTTCACTCATTTGCTAGTAGCATCGACAAGTTCACCAAGTGGATCGAAGCCAAGCCCATCAAGAACCTCGATGCATGCACTGCTATCGGTTTCATCGAGAGTTGATATTCAGATATGGAGTTCCGCATAGCATCATCACCGACAATGGGTCAAACTTCGATAATGACAAGTTCAAAGCCTTCGCACCTCTCAAGGCACGCTGGTCGACTATGCTTCGATGGCTCATCCTCGGTCGAATGGACAAGCGAACGTGCAAACGGCCTCATTCTCAAAGGGCTGAAACCACGGCCGATGCATGATCTCAAACACGCAGCAGAGCTTGGGTCGACGAACTTCCATCAGTTCTCCGGGATTGAGGACCACTCCTAATCGGTCGATCGGGAGAACTCCATTCTTCCTGGTCTATGGAACTGAAGCAGTTCTGTCGAGTGACCTGCTTCACAATGCGCCTCGAGTCGAACTATACTCTAAAGAAGGAGCGGAACAAGCCCGGCAAGATGCAGTCGACCTCTTGGAACAGGAGAGAGAAATGGCCCTGATCCGCTCGACTATCTATCAGCAAGACTTGCGTCGATTCCATGCCAGAAATGTGAAGAGTCGAGCCTTCCAAGAGGGAGATTTGGTCCTCCGAGTGGATCAACAGAAACCACACAAGCTCGCTCCCACTTGGGAAGGTCCTTTCATCGTCACAAGAGTTCTCCACAACGGAGCGTATCATCTCTACAACGTTGATCGCCAGATCGACGAGCCTCGAGCTTGGAACGCGGAGCTGCTCCGCCCCTTTTACACTTAATACTCACTCGGTTGAGATGTAATAAAAGTACTTTTGTAGTTTGTTTACCTAAGACAAGAATGTTATAATTTTCCCATGGATTGTTATTACTTTTTGTTGCAATTCCCCCTAGTGGGTGGCTTAGTTGCGAATCCGGTTCGCCTAAGTTTGTAAAAAAATCCTTTCCGAGTGGCGAGCCAGTCTCTCACTCGGGGGCTTAGCTGCGAATCCGCTTCGCCTAAGTATTCAAAATCCTACCGAGTGCTGAGCCGGCCTCCCACTCGGAGGCTTAGCTGCAGTCCAAGTACTCGCCTAAGTATTCAAAATCCTACCGAGTGGTGAGCCGGCCTCCCACTCGGAGGCTTAGCTGTAGTCCAAGTACTCGCCTAAGTATTCAAAATCCTACCGAGTGGTGAGCCGGCCTCCCACTCGGAGGCTTAGCTGCAGTCCAAGTACTCGCCTAAGTATTCAAAATCCTACCGACTGGCGAGCCAGCCTCCCACTCGGAGGCTTAGCTGTAGTCCAAGTACTCGCCTAAGTATTCAAATCCTACCGAGTGGTGAGCCAGGCTCCCACTCGGGGGCTTGCAACAGCCCAAGGATTCGCCTTAACATCCAAAATAATGAAAATCGCAAGGACGACGAGGTGCAGGTCGACTGCTACCTTCTCCTTCAAAGCTACGTCATAAAAATCCTACCGAGTGGAGAGCAAACCTCCCACTCGGGGGCTTAGCTGCAGCCCAGTGCTCGCCTAAGTAATAGAAATCCTACTGAGTGGAGAGCAAACCTCCCACTCGGGGGCTTAGCTGCAGCCCAGCGCTCGCCTAAGTAATAGAAATCATACCGAGTGGAGAGCAAACCTCCCACTCGGAGGCTTAGCTGCAGCCCAGTGCTCGCCTAAGTAATAGAAATCCTACCAAGTGGAGAGCAAACCTCCCACTCGGAGGCTTAGTTGCAGCCCAGTGCTCGCCTAAGTAATAAAAATCCTACCGAGTGGAGAGCGAACCTCCCACTCGGAGGCTTAGCTGCAGCCCAGTGCTCGCCTAAGTAATAAAAACCCTACTGAGTGGAGAGCAAACCTCCCACTCGGGGGCTTAGCTGCGGTCCAGTGCTTGCCTAAGTAAGGAATTCATCCCAATCCGCAAGGACGACAAGGTGCAGGTCGACTGTTACCTTCTCCTTCGGAATTTCGCCATAAGTACAACGTGCGGTCCATCCCAATCTGCAAGGACGACGAGGTGCAGGTCGACTGCTACCTCCTCCTTCGGAGCTTCACCACAAGTACAACGTGCGGCTCATCCCAATCCGCAAGGACGACGAGGTCAGTCGCATCAGGTTCCATCTCTACCGCAGGATAGATGAAGCACAAGTCGATGGAGTTTCAACGGAATATCTTCCTAATGAGGAACAAAGTTCTCTCAAGGCAAACAAAGCATGTTAAAGGATAAATCAAGTTCGGATAAACGCCCCACGGATCCAAAGGTGCTTTCGGGACGTTAAGCCTGTTAAAGTTTATCGGTTACAAAAACCACTCGGCATTCCGAGGCAAATTTAAGGTGGGACTTAGAAGTTTTTACTCCTCCGTGAGGACTGGAAGGTGCAACAAACTGGTCGAGGTCGATTCCGTCGGCAATACGGGTAGCAGCAGTGATGAAAGTCTCCATGAAAGATCTGAAGTCGTGCTTCCTGGTGTTGGCAACCTTGAGAGACACCAACTTGTCCTCTTGCGCTTCCTTGCAGTGGACACGAACCAGAGATAGAGCAACATCAGCACCACACCTGGCAGAAGACTTTTTCCATTCTTGCACTTGACTTGGAATCTCATTCAGTCGAGTAATCAGGGATTCAAGGTCATTCTGAAGCGTCTGATCTGGCCAGAGAACCGAGACGATCCGCGACACTGCAACTTTTAGTTGAGCAAGATAATCCACCACGCTAGCAACGCGAGACTCCAGTCGGAGCACATTCATAGCAGCTGCGTCCTTCACAGGAGAGTTGATGGGGTCCAAGCTGGTTTCCACTCAACTGGTTTCTTCTTTGAAGTTTTGACAGAATTCTGAAAACACAGCTCAGACTCAAAATAACGATCATGTGATGAGCCGTTGATAGCAAGACAGTCGGGTAAAAGAGATTACCTTCAAGCATGAGAAACAACTTCTTGGCGAGCCCTCCAAGATAAATCTCCAGGTCATTTCGCTTCCCCGACGGTTGGCCAGCCTTGTCAGACAGAGCAATCTTCTCGTTCTTCAGTCGACTAACTTCCTTGTTAGCCGCGTCAAGAGCGGCTTTCAGCTTGGCATTTTCATCTTCAAGTTTGTCGACTGAGGCAAGCTTCTCTTCAAATGAGCTTTGTTTTCTCCAAAGCCGCCTTTCTCAGGCCTCTCGCAAGGTCAAGGTCCTTCTTCTTCAAAGTCTCTTCCAGCTTTATCTCAAAGCAACAATGAGAACAGAGTTGAGAATGAACAGAAAAACAAAGGCGATCGTCAAAAGTTCTCACCAGCCATACCTTTTGCTTCATCCTTTGCCTTCGCAAATTCTCCTGAGCAAGCTTCAAATCGAGGTTGAGCTGGATCTGTTTGTTCTCTAACTCAGTATAGCGAGCCACAAGCTCGCAAGATTTCTACAAAGAGTCAACCAACGAAAGACATCAAAGACGGATCACTTCGAGTGATTAAGGAAAAATAGTAGCATTTCTAAGACTACAGTCGAATCAAAACATTCGACAAGATAGTCTCGGGACTACACCCAGCGGGTGCACTCAGCGTGTTCTTACTTGGTTTTACCAATTTGGTTCGACCAATCGACCAAAAGAGGCAAAAGGTTATGTGTCGGTCACCACGATAAAAAAACAACACATTAGTTCTTTAGACTATAGTCGATCGCACGCAATCGACCATAGTCTCGAGGCTACACCGGTGGGTGCACTCAGCGTGCCCCACAAAAATTAATCGACACACCCACCCAAAGGTGTACAGATATGGAAATCTCCGGAAGGAAGCGATTTGGTAGCATATCCTAACAAAGCAAGCAACGATCGACTTACTTGGACATTGCTCGAGAGCTGAACTAGCATCATAGGCCGCTGGCTAGCCTCTCGGACCGCTTTCACTTGCTACATCATGATCCTCGTCAAGGCGTATGGCCTCCTTAGCGGCACTCACTTGGTCTTCCGGACGTGGTGTATAGCAAAGAGAGATGGTGGATCAGCAATGACGAAGTGGGTCGGCACTTGTCGCTGGTACAACGAAGACACGAAGCCCGAGTGGGGTTGCCTCCCTCGAAACCAGCGCCTCAGAATCGCCATGATCGAGCAGCCTTGCCAAGCAGCACTCTCTTGTTCTTCCTCTTCCTCAATGGCGCTTCCTCGTCATCGTCGGGGAGATCAATGACGGAGGCGGAACTACAAGAAAGATTCAAAAGTAAACATGGAAGTCCAATCGACTAAAAGCTCCAAATGACTAAAAGCGAAACCTCGAGAGATCATACCAAGGTTGGAGGTGGCAGCATCCTCCATTTCCCTGATCTTCGTGCTTGGCTGAAGTCTCGGAGGTAGCGGCAATCAGAGATTTCAAGAATCGGCTGATCACCATCAAGTCGACCAAAAGTTCACTCATGTTGAATAAGGAAATACAAGGTTTTGTTGGTTACCCGGAGATGGTGGGGATGACCATCCGCATCTTGGGCAGGGCCTTCGCCGGCTTTGACGACGTTGCTCGAGGTTGCTTCGGCGGTTTCTCAGTCGGTGCAGGGGAAGTTGTCCTAGGTCGCTTCATCGACTGCCCAGTGGGCACAACAGCTTTACCGCGCCCGGCCGCAAGGTCATGCGTCAACTTGGACCTTCCCTCCGAGCGAGGAGGATCGACGTCTTCCTCCTCTTCCTCCTCCTCCTGCTCTTCATCAGAGCTGTCATCCCCCTCATCCTCCTCGCCGTTGGACTCCCATTCCTGCTGACTTTCACCTCCACTTCCTTCATCTTCTTCGACTGTTTCTTGCGCCCCGTTGGGCATCGAGTACATCTCAGTGGTGACCTAGAAGACAACAAAATAAGGCAAAAGTCAGTCGACGAATTGGCATCTAAACAGAATGAATGCAGCCGAATCACAGTCGAAGATAAGTGGTTGTACCTTGTCTACTTCGTAAGTCTGGTCGAGTGGTGGAATCCTCCTAGCTCGCGAGGGTTATCTTTGTTTCGTGATGGCAGTCATCCACTTCTCCGTGGCGTCATCGACCTCCTCCGGATGGACCCGAGTGGGATCATCCGCATTGCAGTACATCCACATCGGATGACCTCGGTATTGGAGTGGCTGAATACGCCGTCGGAGGAAAACATCCAGAGATCCATGCCGGTCACCCCGTCGAATGAGCTGGACCACGTGCTCCATCAGCAATTTTACTTGGGCCTTCTCCTCCGTAACACCTTCGTGGAAGATGGCTTGTTCACTCGACTCATGGAGACAGGAGGGAGCCCAATGATCGCTCAAGGCGTCGGCTGGTCTTGGCAAGAGAACTGTGTCGACTGCCACCCTCTAACCGAGTCAGGGAGAGTCATAGCCGGAAAGGCGCTCTTCCCCCTCATCTGGACCCCGAGTCCCCCACACATCTGTTGGGTTCTCTCGTCATTCGGGTTCATTTTCTTCACCGTCTGAGAGCGACAGGTGAATATGTGCTTGAAGAGACCCCGGTCGTCGACAACCCAAGAAGTTTTCGTGACAACGAAATGAAAGCAGCAAGGTAGACAATGGAGTTGGGAGTGAAATGATGGAGTTGCGCTCCAAAAAGTTCAAACCCCGGAAAAAAGGATTCGTGGCGTAGAAAATCCCCGATCTACATGGGTGGCCAGGAGAACGCACTCACCCTCTTCAGGCTGCGGTTGCCACTCCGTTCCCGGAAGCCTCGCCGACCCATGGGGGATCAGTCCTTCATTGGCCAGATCGGTGAGGTCCTTCTCGGTGATGGTCGAGCGGATCCAGTCTCCTTGGACCCAGCCTTGTGGCAGTTTGGACCATGAAGAGGATCCGCCCCGACTGGGCACTCTCCCCTTAGCCTTCGCCGCCGCCTTCTTCACCCGTTCTAGGGCTGCGGTCTTCTCCTTCACCATGGTCGCCGGCGAAGCAAGTACTGAGTTGTGGCACTGGACAGGCTAAGACCGCAGCGAGAAGGTTTGGAGGCGGGGGGAGGAGAAGATTGAGGTCGCACTGTTCAAAATACCATGTCCGACGCTTTATATGGGGCCGCTTCCGAGTGGCTGACCGTAAGCCAGTGCAATCCCGTCAAATCCAATAACAGGCGCCTACGCCGATACATGGCGAAAAAAGGCGGCGCGAAGATCGAGGCATCATCGTCTTATCCCATCCGAGTGCCGCAGTTTTCTCCACTTCGCGCGCTTCCCAAAATTCAGATCCCGCGAAATCCGCTAACCGCGGAGCAACCCGTCAGATAGCAGATTTCTTCTGATCTGTCGCTCGGAAATCCTCAAGTTCACAGAGTTCACTCGACAAAACGTGAAGAATGGATCAAGGCGACTGAAAGAGAAGTTGATGCCATCACTAAAAGGTCGTTGATCCAGAGTAAGACACACTCGCAACCACGAAGAACAGGTCGGAAAGATTATCAACTCCTTCCTCACTCAAACCTCGATCCATTCGGGGCTAATGATGAAGTCATGTACCGGGTAGGGTCATAGACCTGCCCAAAGGTACCCTCCACAAGGACACTTTCGCAAGAGAAGTGGCCTTCCAAATGACCTGGTAGGTTTCCACTCGATGCATTCAAAGACACTCGACCATGAAGACCCACTCGACCACCAGGAGTCCAAGAGCCACTCGGTGCCCAAACGGTGCAGAAGTTAAATAGTCTTTATGATCATAATGACACTTTATGTAAGGCGTTACCAAGAACGCCTAGCCTTAACGCACCTTAAACCCTCTCTCACGTAATGGCTGGGGTCCTGGCGCACTCTGTATAAGCCACCCCTCCACAGTAGAAGGGTTCGCACCCAGAACACATACGCATACAATCCAATCGACCGCCTCCCGGGCTCCGAGGCGTGGGGCTATTACTTCCTCCGAGAAGGGCCTGAACTCGTAAATCCCTTGCGTATACAACTACTCCATAGCTAGGATCTTGCCTCTCCATACCTACCCCCATTCTACCTGTCGGACTTAGAACCACGACAAGAGGCTTCCTTGTTCCCCCTTCGCCTTCTTCTCAAGGCGCAACCTCCAAAGATCCTGGTTAACACGGGATCCGTGTGGTCTCGGGAGGGGTCGGACACCGATCAGCTTTGCTTTCGCTTATCCACTCCTGTTTAAAGGGACAAATCTTTTAAGGGCAATGTTATGATGAATATACGGATAGCATGTCCGCATGTGGCTACTTACTTGAGTATCCGGGCGATTGCAGCTTAGACCTGCATCCTCGGTCAAGTCCGGACACATTGCTTGTGATCCGAAGAACAATTTATACATCTCCATGGGCGTCATGCCCGTAAAGTGTTGGAGAGCTCGTGGTCCCTCCAGATTAAACTCCCACAGGCGGAGGGGGCGGCGTTTGCAGGGCAAAGTGCGGCGAATCAACATGACCTGTGCCACTACGGCCAGGTTGATGTCTCTTTCCAGGAGATCTTGAATGCGGCCTTGCAACAAGGGAACGTCCTTGGACGGCCCCCAGTCAAGCCCTTTATTGACCCATGACGCCAGCCGTGGGGGAGGACCCGAGCGAAAGGCAGGAGGCGCCACCCACTTGGTGCCCCTGGGAGCCGTGATATAAAACCACTCTCGTTGCCATAAGCTGAACTCCTCTTGAAAGGAGCCCTCGGGCCATGGGGCATCAGCATTCTTGCTTATAACAGCCCCTCCGCACTCCGCTTGCTGCCCCTTGATCATCTTCGGCTCCACTTTTAAGGTCTTGAGCCACAATCCGAAGTGAGGGGTAATGCGGAGGAAGGCTTCGCACACGACAATGAACGATGAGATGTGGAGGATGGACTCCGGATCCAAGTCGTGAAATTTTAACCCATAATAAAACATGAGCCCCCTCACGAAGGGGTCCGTCGGGAAGCCTAACCCCCAAAGGAAGTGAGACACGAACACCACGCTCTCGCCAGGCTTGGGAGTGGGAATAACCTGCCCGTGGGTAGGCAGCCTATGCGAAATTTCGCCGGTTAAATACCTCGCATCTCTTAGCTTTAGCACGTCTTCCTCCGTAATGAAGGAAGGCATCCACCGACCTTGAAGGTCGGAGCCGGACATCATCAAAGGTCCGAAGCGCCTGAGTCTGGAGCTTTGGGTGTTGGAACTCGAGGCGAGGGGCGGATTCGATTGAGATTGAAAGAAATGAGTAGAACCTTGGTCTCTTTATAAAGAGGATGAATACCAAGAGCCCTCCCCGTGACCGTTTGGGACTCGCCTTCGATAGAGGAGACGTGCCAACATGCACGATTGGGTTACCCACGCCCGTATTGATGAGAATCCCGGAATAAGGGGACACGATCTCTGCTTTGACAAGACGTGCCAAGGAAACCACCTCACTAAACGCGCTGAGGTGGGACAGTAAAAACGATTCGAATAAAGGCTTGGTCATGGTGTGATGTCACACTGCAGAATACGTCAGCAGATTGGATTTGTGCAAATGCTATTCTCTCTACGGTGGTATGTGGAAATTATTTTGCAGAGCCGGACACTATCCTTGTGTTTGAAATCTTCTATGAAGTATTCGGAGCAGGAACCCGCCTTGCAATGCCGAAGATAAACTGCACGCCGGACTCGTCGTCATTGAAGCCTGGTTAAGGGGCTCTTGAGGAGTCTGGATTAGGGGTGTCCTGGCGGACTATGACCTTCGGCGGACTCTGGACTATGAAGATACAAGATTGAAGACTTCGTCCCGTGTCCGGATGGGACTTTCCTTGGCGTGGAAGGCAAGCTTGGCGATATGGATATGTAGATCTCCTCCCATTGTAACCGACTCTGTGTAACCCTAACCCTCTCCGGTGTCTATATAAACCGGAGAGTTTTAGTCCGTAGGACGAACAACAATCATACCATAGGCTAGCTTCTAGGGTTTAGCCTCTCTGATCTCGTGGTAGATCTACTCTTGTACTACCCATATCATCAATATTAATCAAGTAGGAGTAGGGTTTTACCTCCATCGAGAGGGCACGAACCTGGGTAAAAACATCGTGTCCCTTGTCTCCTGTTACCATCCGCCTAGACGCACAGTTCGGGACCCCCTACCCGAGATCCGCCGGTTTTGACACCAACAGGATGCTTGTTCAAGTAAGAACAGCACCCAAGCACCGGTCCACCCACATATCAAATTATCAAAGTACCGAACGCGTATCATATGAACGTGATGAAAACTAGCTTGACGATATTCCCATGTATCCTCGGGAGCGCTTTTCCTATTATAAGAGTTTGTCCAGGCTTGTCCTTTGCTACAAAAAGGATTGGGCCACTTTGCTGCACTTTATTTACTCTTGTTACTTGTTGCTCTTTACAATTTATCTTGTCACAAAACTATCTGTTACCACTTATTTCAGTACTTGCAGAGAATACCTTGCTGAAAACCGCTTATCATTTCCTTCTGCTCCTCGTTGGGTTCGACACTCTTACTTATCGGAAGGACTACGATAGATCCCCTATACTTGTGGGTCATCAAGTACCAAGACTGGGATGACATGTAGAGTGAGTACTAAGTACCACAATAGATATTGACATGTCCCCAAAGGTAAAGATGTGCAATGAATTTAAGAAATTTGTTTCCCTTAGATGTCTTGCTCCCCCTGAATCTAGCATGGGATACTAGGAGAAGATAGGGAACAGAAAATCAGAGCTCAAAGAAACAAATGAACAGAGCTAATGCAAATAAGCACATATGAACATGTCTTTCCCCTCAAGAAGACATGTGGCATCTCTCCTCTTGAACACCAAGCATCTGGGATCCTTGAAGATTACTCTTTCCTTGAGTATTCCCTCCCCCTAGAGATATGATTAAGCTTTGATGTGATCTCTCTCTCCCCCTTTGACATCAATTTCCAAGAAGGGCCTTCTGGAATTTGTCGTAAATGGGTTTGGTCCTTGAGTCACAGCACAAAGCACTAAGGTAAATGTGATGCTTGTGGAGGACAAGATTCATTTAGTGGAGCTGGATCAAGAGTAATGCAGGAATAAATGGCAAAATGTTTTTCCTGTAGTGAAATCGGTGGCACCGAGTTGTATGCTTCGGTTGCACCGAAAAACATCGGTTAGACCGAAAAAAAGAAACCGATGTGACCGAGTTCATCACAGAGAAAAACACTTGTCACCTCAGCTCACTACACGAGTAAGATCTCACAAGGATTTGCAAGGAATTAACAGAAAGATTTGCAATGAATTGGATGCAGGGAATGCAGAACAAATAGAAAAGAAAAGAAAAGAAAAGAAAAGGAAGGAAATCTAGATGAAGTTTTTTTTGATAGGGGAAACAAATATGCATGAGACAAATGCAAGGGCACAGAAAAGAACACAAGAAAACTTCATCTAGAGATGGTCGGCGACAAAGTCACCTATGTTAGAGTATATTGACTTAGGAGTCAAGTGAGATCACTTGATCATAGGTCATACTCATCGTTTAAGCTCAAAATGGGGTTGCCATTTTTCGTTTAAGCATCTTGATGTATTCACATATTGTCGAGTTGCTTTGACTCATGACTTGGAGTAAATCTTCTCTAAGATGGAATAACATACCATGGGTGGTGGTGTTGATCGTGATCATGTAGTTGAACTTGTGTGGGTTGCTCAAGGTTGATGTAGCTCATCAAGAGTTGGGAGCACCACTTGGAATTTGAGTTCATCTACCTACATGGGTTAGTTTTTGCAAGGAAGAGCACTTGTGTATCAAAATCACAATCATGAAACTCAACATAGAATTTGTCAAAGGATATGTTTGAATGGTTTCGTGCTTCCTTGTCTTCAACCACCATTGTGTAGAGACTTGGTGATGTAGAGATTGCTCAAGATGTGAGTAAGTTGCAATCTCATAGATTTAGATTCATCCAAGTACCTACAAGGGTTAGACAACATACAAGGTGCAAATACATCCAAGACATAAGATTGTCATCATAAGAGAAATGTCAAGGATTAGTCATGGGCTCAAGTCTTGCAAGTATCCAATGGAGTTCTGATACGTCTCCAACGTATCTATAATTTTTGATTGCTCCATGCTATATTATCTACTGTTTTGGGCAATATTGGGCTTTATTTTCCACTTTTATATTACTTTTGGGACTAACCTATTAACCGGAGGCCCAGCCCAGATTTGTTGTTTTATGCCTATTTCAGTGTTTCGAGGAAAAGGAATATCAGACGGAGTCAAAACGGAACGAAATCAACTGGAGAAGTTATTTTTGGAAGGAAAGCCACCGGATAGGCTTGGGCTCTACGTCAGAAGATACGGGAGCTGGCCACGAGGGTGGGGGCGCGCCCCCCTGCCTCGTGGGGCCCCCGAAGCTCCACCGACGTACCCCCTGCACCCATATATACCTACGTATCGTAAAACTTCCAGAACAGAGATTAGATCGGGAGTTCCGCCACCGCAAGCCTCTATAGCCACCAATAACCTCTCGGGAGCCCGTTCCGGCACCCTGCCAGAGGGGGAACCCATCACCGGTGGCCATCTTCATCATCCCGGCGCTATCCATGACGAGGAGGGAGTAGTTCACCCTCGGGGCTGAGGGTATGTACCAGTAGCTATGTGTTTGATCTCTCTCTCTCGTGTTCCCTCTATGGCACGATCTTGATGTATCGCGAGCTTTGCTATTTTAGTTGGATCTTATGTTTCTCCCCCCCTCTACTCTCTTGTAATGAATTGAGTTTTCCCCTTGAAGTAATCTTATCGGATTGAGTCTTTAAAGATTTGAGAACACTTGATGTATGTCTTGCCGTGCGTATCTGTGGTGACAATGGGATATCACGTGCCACTTGATGTATGTTTTGGTGACCAACTTGTGGATTCCGCCCATGAACCTATGCATAGGGTTGGCACACGTTCTTGATTCTTCGGTAGAAACTTTGGGGCACTCTTTGAAGTACTTTAATGTTGGTTGGATGAATCTGAGATTGTGTGATGCATATCCTATAATCATACCCACGGATACTTGAGGTGACAATGGAGTATCTAGGTGACATTAGGGTTTTGGTTGATTTGTATCTTAAGGTGTTATTCTAGTACGAACTCTAGGGCTGTTTGTGACACTTATAGGAATAGCCCACCGGATTGATTGGAAAGAATAACTTTGAGGTGGTTTCGTACCCTACCATAATATCTACGTTTGTTCTCCGCTATTAGTGGCTTTGGAGTGACTCTTTGTTGCATGTTGAGGGATTGTTATATGATCTATCTATGTTATTATTGTTGAGAGAACTTGCACCAGTGAAAGTATGAACCCTAGGCCTTGTTTCCTAGCATTGCAATACCATTTACGCTCACTTTTATCATTAGTTAACTTGCTGTTTTTATATTTTCAGATTACAAAAACCTATATCTACCATCCATATTGCACTTGTATCACCATCTCTTCGCCGAACTAGTGCACCTATACAATTTACCATTGTATTGGGTGTGTTGGGACACAAGAGACTCTTTGTTATTTGGTTGCAGGGTTGTTTGAGAGAGACCATCTTCATCCTACGCCTCCTATGGATTGATAAACCTTAGGTCAGCCACTTGAGGGAAATTTGCTACTGTCCTACAAACCTGTGCACTTGCAGCCCAACAACGTCTACAAGAAGAAGGTTGTGTAGTAGACATCAAGCTCTTTTCTGGCGCCGTTGTCGGGGAGGCTAGGTAAGTGAAGGTATATCTTTAGATCTTGCAATCGAATCTTTTTGTTTCTTGTTTTAGCATTTATTAGTCTATAAAAGAAAATTACAAAAAAATGGAATTGAGTTTGTCTCATACGCTTCACTTTTTTAATATCTTTCGTGAGAATGATGGAAAGGAAAATTGTGCTCAATTGCTAGAAGAGGAATGCATTAAAATACTTGGTACTAAATCTTTGAATGATGAGCATAATTGCAATGTTCTTAGTATGAATTCCTTGAATATCCATGATGCTAATGATATGCAAAGCCACAAGCTTGGGGAAGCTATTTTTGATGAATATGATATTTTTAGTCCCCCAGGCTTTGATGAGCAAATTTACTATGATGAAAGCATGCCTCCTATCTATGATGATTATTGTGATGACACGTATGCTTTAAAGAATAATGATAACCATGAAACTTGTCATCTTGATCTTAATTTTCAATCACATGATAGTTATTTTGTTGAGTTTGCTCCCACTACTATTGATGAGAATAGATTTGCTTATGTGGAGAGTAGTAAATTTTCTATGCAAGTAGATCATGAAAAGAATGATTTAGGTGCTAATTATATTGTTGAATTCATTCATGATGCTACTGAAAATTATTATGAGGGAGGAATATATGCTTGTAGGAATTGCAATAATATCAAGTTTCCTCTCTATGTGCTTAAAGTTTTGAAGTTATGCTTGTTTGACCTTCCTATGCAAGTTGATTATTGTTCCCATAAGTTGTTTGCTCACAAAATTCCTATGCATAGGAAGTGGGTTAGACTTAAATGTGCTAGTCATATTCTTCATGATGCTCTCTTTATGTTTCAATTTTTATGTCTTATGTGAGCATCATTGAAATCATCATGCCTAGCTAGGGGCGTTAAACGATAGCGCTTGTTGGGAGGCAACCCAATTTTATTTTAGTTTCTTTATTTTTGGTTCTGTTTAGTAATAAATAATCCATCTAGCCTCTGGTTAGATGTTTTTTCATGTTTTAATTAGTGTTTGTGCCAAGTAGAACCTTTGGGAAGACTTGGGTGAAGTCTTTATGATCATGCTGTAAAAAACAGAAACTTTAGCGCTCACGATATTAGCTTCAAATTTTTACTGAAGAGTGATATTTAGTTGATTCTTTTTGAAGATGATTACTAGAAAAATTCCTCAGGTCCACCAATTTATTTTAGAATTTTTGGAGTTCCAGAAGTTTGCATTAGTTACAGATTATTACAGACTGTTCTGTTTTTGACAGATTCTGTTTTCATTGTGTTGTTTGCTTATTTTGATGAATATATGGCTAGTAAAATAGTTCATAAACCATAGAGAAGTTGGAATACATTAGATTTAATACCAATATAAATAAAGAATGAGTTCATTACAGTACCATGAAGTGGTGTTTTGTTTTCTTTCGCTAACGGAGCTTACAAGTTTTCTGTTAAGTTGTGTTGTGAAGTTTTCAAGTTTTGGGTAAAGATTCGATGGACTATGGAATAAGGAGTGGCAAGAGCCTAAGCTTGGGGATTCCCAAGGCAGCCCAAGGTAATATTCAAGGATAACCAAGCGTCTAAGCTTGGGGATGCCCCGGAAGGCATCCCCTCTTTCATCTTCGTTCATCGGTAACTTTACTTGGAGCTATATTTTTATTCACCACATGATATGTGTTTTGCTTGGAGCGTCATATTATTTTCTTTAACTTTGCTTGCTGTTCGTTAGAATAATGTTTTGCATCTTTAGTTTCAATAAAAAAGTCAAGGATAGCCTTTGCCATGCTTATTTTGCTACTATACTTGTTGCTGTTTGAAAACAGAAAGTTTACCGCTGTTACAAAAATTCCCTAGAAAAGTCAGAGAGTGGTATAATGATGAAACCTTTTGCATAATGAGATCTGATAAATTTATTACAGTGGGAATTTTAGTTCATAATTTTTGGAGTTAGGGAAGTATTGATACTCTTGCATTCTTTTCAGACTGTACTGTTTTGGCAGATTGCTGTTATGTTTGCATTGTTTGCATATGTTTGCTTGTTTAATGATTCTATTTGATGATAGGAGTATTAAATATGCAGAGGCATTTAGTATGAAATGTTGAATAATAATGTTAGTGATTTGTTACAGTAGAAAATGATAAGGTTTTGCATTGGTTTATACTAACCTATCTCACGAGTTCTTGTTGAGTTTGGTGTGAATGAAGCTTTTGATAAAAAAGAGAAACCATGATATGAGAGGAATTAAGGAGACATAAAAGCTCAGTTTGGGGATGCCCAAGGAACCCCAAGATAATATTTCAAGAAGCCTCAAGCATCTAATCTTGGGGATGCCCCGGTAGGCATCCCACCTTTCTTCTTCAACAACTATCGGTTAGTATCGGTTGAGCCTAAGTTTTTGCTTCTTCACATGAGTTGTGCTATCCTTGCAATATAATTTTATTTTGTTTTGCTTGATGTTTGGATGCAATACCAAGATCTGAAGTTCTTTAATGAGAGAGAGTCTTCACATTAGCTACATAATTATTTAGCTACTCATTGATCTTCACTCATATCATTCGAAGTAATTTGTTGTTTGCTCTAGTGCTTCACTTATATCTTTTAGAGCATGGTGGTAGTTTTATTTTGAAGAAATAGATGAACTCTCATACTTCACTTATATTATTTTGGGAGTCTTAAATAGCATGGTAATTTGCTTAAATGATCCTAATATGCTAAGCATACAAGATTTGTAAGAATTCTTATGAGTGTGTTGAATACTAAGAGAAGTTTGATGCTTGATGATTGTTTTGAGATATGAAGATGGTGATATTAGAGTCATGCTAGTTGAGTAGTTGTGAATTTTATAAATGCTTGTGTTGAAGTTAGCAAGTCCCGTAGCATGCACATATGGTTAAAGTTGTGTAACAAATTTGAAACATGAAGTGTACCTGGCTTGTGCATCCTTATGAGTGGCGGTCGGGGACGAGCGATGGTCTTTTCTACCAATCTATCCCCTAGGAGCATGCTTGGCGTAGTACTTGGTTTTGATGACTTCTAAATTTTTGCAATAAGTATATGAGTTCTTTTGACTAATGTTGAGTCCATGGATTATACGCACTTTTACCTTTCCGCCTTTGCTAGCCTCTTGATGCAGTGCATTGCCCTTTCTCACCTTGAGAGTTGGTGCAAACTTATTTGGTGCATCCAAACCCCGTGATATGATACGCTCTATCACACATAAACCTCCTTATATCTCCCTCAAAACAGCCACCATACCTACCTATTATGGCATTTCCATAGCCATTCCGAGATATATTGCCATGCAACTTTCCACCGTTCCGTTCATCATCATCATGACATACTTTACTTTTGTCATATTGCCATTGCATGACCATGTAGTTGACATCGTATTTGTGGCAAAGCCACCATGCATTATTTTTCATACATGTCACTCTTGATTCATTGCACCATCCCGGTACACCGTCGGAGGCATTCATATAGAGTCATATCTTGTTCTAAGTTTCGAGTCGTAATCCTTATGTTGTAACCAATAGAAGTGTGATGATCATCATTATTAGAGCATTGCCCAAAAAGAGAGAGAGAGAAAGGCCAAAAAGAATAAAAAGGCCCAAAAAAAGAAAATAAATAAAAAGGGCAATGTTACTATCTCTTTTTCCACACTTGTGCTTCAAAGTAGCACCTTGTTCTTCATGTAGTGAGTCTCATATATTGTGCTTCAAAGTAGCACCATGTTTTTCATATAGTGAGTCTCATAAATTGTCTTTTTATACTAGTGGGAATTTTTCATTATAGAACTTGGCTTGTATATTCCTACGATGGGCTTCCTCAAAATGCCCTAGGTCTTGATGAGCAAGCAAGTTGGATGCACACCCACTAGTTTTCTTTTGTTGAGCATTCATAGCTCTAGTGCATATGTTGCATGGCAATCCCTGCTCCTCATGTTGACATCAATTGATGGGCATCTCCATAGCCCGTTGATTATCCTCGTCAATGTGAGACTTTCTCCTTTTTTGTCTTCTCCACACAATCCCCATCACAATATTCTATTCCACCCATAGTGCTATATCCATGGCTCACGCTCATGTATTGCGTGAAGGTTGAAAAAGTTTGAGATTATTTAAGTATGAAACAATTGCTTGGCTTGTCATCGGGGTATAGAAGTTGGGAACATCTTTGTGTGACGAAAATGAAGCATAGCCTAACTATATGATTTTGTAGGGATGAACTTTCTTTTGCCATGCTATTTTGAGAAGACATGATTACTTTGATTAGTATGCTTGAAATATTACTATTTCTTTTATCAATATGAACTTTTATTTTGTATTCATTCGGATATGAATATTCATACCACAATTAAGAAGATTTACATTGAAATTATGCCAAGTAGCACTCCGCATCAAAAATTATCTTTTTATCATTTACCTACTCGAGGACGAAAGGAATTAAGCTTGGGGGTGCTTGATACGTCTCCAGCGTATCTATAATTTTTGATTGCTCCATGCTATATTATCTACTGTTTTGGGCAATATTGGGCTTCATTTTCCACTTTTATATTACTTTTGGGACTAACCTATTAACCAGAGGCCCAGCCCAGATTTGTTGTTTTATGCCTATTTCTGTGTTTCGAGGAAAAAGAATATCAGACGGAGTCAAAACGGAACGAAATAAACTGGAGAAGTTATTTTTGGAAGGAAAGCCACCGGATAGGCTTGGGCTCTACGTCAGAAGATACGAGAGCTGGCCACAAGGGTGGGGGGCACGCCCACCCCCTAGGGCCCCCGCCTCGTGGGGCCCCGGCTCCACCGATGTACCCTGCACCCATATATACCTACGTATCGTAAAACTTCCGTAACAGAGATTAGATCGAGTTCCGCCACCGCAAGCCTCTGTATCCACCAAAAACCTCTCGGGAGCCCGTTCCACCACCCTGACGGAGGGAACCCATCACCGGTGGCCATCTTCATCATCCCGGCGCTATCCATGACGAGGAGGGAGTAGTTCACCCTCGGGGCTGAGGGTATGTACTACTAGTTTGATCTCTCTCTCTCGTGTTCCCTCTATGGCACGATCTTGATGTATCGCGAGCTTTGCTATTTTAGTTGGATCTTATGTTTCTCCCCCTCTACTCTCTTGTAATGAATTGAGTTTTCCCTTGAAGTAATCTTATCGGATTGAGTCTTTAAAGATTTGAGAACACTTGATGTATGTCTTGCCGTGCGTATCTGTGGTGACAATGGGATATCACGTGCCACTTGATGTATGTTTTGGTGACCAACTTGCGGATTCCGCCCATGAACCTATGCATAGGGGTTGGCACACGTTCTTGATTCTTCGGTAGAAACTTTGGGGCACTCTTTGAAGTACTTTAATGTTGGTTGGATGAATCTGAGATTGTGTGATGCATATCGTATAATCATACCCACGGATACTTGAGGTGACAATGGAGTATCTAGGTGACATTAGGGTTTTGGTTGATTTGTATCTTAAGGTGTTATTCTAGTACGAACTCTAGGGCTGTTTGTGACACTTATAGGAATAGCCCACGGGATTGATTGGAAAGAATAACTTTGAGGTGGTTTTCGTACCCTACCATAATATCTACGTTTGTTCTCCGCTATTAGTGGCTTTGGAGTGACTCTTTGTTGCATGTTGAGGGATTGTTATATGATCTATCTATGTTATTATTGTTGAGAGAACTTGCACTAGTGAAAGTATGAACCCTAGGCCTTGTTTCCTAGCATTGCAATACCGCTTACGCTCACTTTTATCATTAGTTACCTTGCTGTTTTTATATTTTCAGATTACAAAACCTATATCTACCATCCATATTGCACTTGTATCACCATCTCTTCGCCGAACTAGTGCACCTATACAATTTACCATTGTATTGGGTGTGTTGGGGACACAAGAGACTCTTTGTTATTTGGTTGCAGGGTTGTTTGAGAGAGACCATCTTCATCCCTCGCCTCCTGCGGATTGATAAACCTTAGGTCATCCACTTGAGGGAAATTTGCTACTGTCCTACAAACCTGTGCACTTGCAGGCCCAACAACGTCTACAAGAAGGTTGTGTTGTAGACATCAAGTTCCTACTCCAAGTTTGAAGCATCAATGATGTTCAATTCACCTCTTAACCTGCAAAACACTTTCTCATCAAGTGGTTTAGTGAATATATCCACTAATTGCTTTTCGGTGCAAACATGCTTAAGATTAATGTCACCCTTAGCAACGTGATCTTGAATGAAATGATGACGAACTTCAATATGCTTAGTTCGAGAGTGTTGCACGGGATTGTGAGCAATCTTGATAGCACTTTCATTGTCACAAAGCAATGGAACATGTTTCACATATATCCCATAATCTTTAAGAGTTTGGGTCATCCAAAGTAATTGAGCACAACATGATCCAGCGGCAATGTATTCCGCTTCGGCGGTGGATAAGGATACTGAGTTTTGTTTCTTGGAAGACCAAGACACAAGAGATCTACCAAGAAATTGACAAGTACCCGAAGTGGACTTTCTATCAACCTTTTCACCGGCATAGTCCGAGTCGGAGTAGCCAACAAGATCGAAAGAAGACCTCTTAGGATACCAAATGCCAAAATTTGGTGTATGGATTAAGTATCTCACTATCCTTTTCACGGCCTTAAGATGACATTCCTTAGGAGCAGCTTGATATCGTGCACACATGCATACATTTAGCATGATATCGGGACGTGAAGCACATAGATATAACAATGAACCAATCATAGAGCGATAAACCTTTTGATCAACCGGTTCACCATCTTTGGTCAAATCAAGATGTCCACTAGTAGGCATGGGTGTAGTCATACCTTTGCATTCTTGCATATTGAAATTTTTGAATAAGTCCTTTGTGTACTTTGTTTGAGAGACAAAGGTACCTTCCTTAGTTTGCTTGATTTGCAAACCAAGAAAGAATTTGAGTTCACTCATCATAGACATCTCAAACTTCTCCGACATTAGCTTCCCAAACTTTTCACTAAAATGAGGGTTAGTAGAACCAAATATAATATCATCGACATAAATTTGGCATACAAATAGTTCTCCATTGACCCTTTTAGTAAAAAGAGTAGAATCAATTTTTCCAATTTCAAAGCCTTTTTCAATAAGGAACTTGGTCAAGCATTCATACCATGCTCTAGGAGCTTGTTTAAGACCATAAAGGGCTTTGTGAAGTTTGTAGACATGATCAGTTTTCTTAGGATTGACAAAGCCGGGAGGTTGCTTAACATAAACTTCCTCCTCAATTTCACCATTTAGAAAAGCACTTTTAATGTCCATTTAGAACAAGGTGATATCATGGTGATTAGCATAGGCAAGTAAGATGTGAATGGACTCAAGTCTAGCAACGGGAGCATAAGTCTCACCATAGTCCATACCTTCGACTTGTGTGTAGCCTTGGGCGACTGCGAACCACTTGTCCATCTTCATCTTGCTTGTTGCGAAACACCCATTTGGTACCGATGATGTTTTGGTTGTTGTCGGGCTTCTCAACCAATGTCCACACTTGATTTCTCTCAAAGTTGTGTAGCTCTTCATGCATAGCGTTTATCCAGTCCAGATATTCCAATGTTTCTTCAACCTTCATAGGTTCAATCCTAGAGATGAATGAATAGTGTTCACAAAAGTTAGCTAAACGAGTTTTAGAGCGAGTGATTCTCCCGGTTTAGATATCTTTGTAGATTTGCTCGACGGGATGGTCTTTAGCAATTCTTGCTCGAACTTGCGAAAGCTTTTGCTTGGGTCTTGGTTGAACATCTTCTTCATCTTGTTCTTCTTCTTGGCCTTCTCCATTGTTGGCGTTGTCGTTCTCTTGTCGTGGTGGAGAAGGAGGTTGTTGGCGTTCGTCTTGGTGCACTTCCTCGTTTTCTTCATCTTGGTGTGTCCCACTTGTGGATGCTTCCGTATCAACTCTTGGTTCACCTTGTCGTGAGGTAGAAGCTTCCACTTGGACGGACGAGGTACTCTCCTTCACCTCCGTTGGACGAATCTTGCCAATAGACAAGTCTTGGATTGCTTCCGAGGGATTTTTTTCTCCTACATCAATTGGCAATTGCTCTACTTGCGAGCCATTAGATTCATCGAACTTCACATCTACCGTTTCTTCGACCTTTCGGGTGAAATTTTTGTAGACACGGTATGTGTGAGAGTTTGAGCCATAACCAAGTAGGAAACCTTCATGAGACTTAGGAGCAAATTTAGAACGACGATGCTTATCAAGAATGTAGCACTTTGAGCCGAATACTCGAAAGTATCCAACTTGGGGTTTGTTACCAATGAGAAGCTCGTATGCCATCTTGTCGAGCAGCTTGTGAAGATACAAGCGATTTGTTGCATGACAAGCTGTCTCAACCGCTTCCGCCCAAAAGTGCTTTGGCGTCTTGTACTCATCAAGCTTCGTTCTCGCCATTTCGATGAGCGTTCGGTTCTTGCTCTCAACAACTCCATTTTGTTGAGGTGTGTATGTAGCCGAGAACTCGTGTGAAATACCTTCTTCATCAAGAAAGGTATCCACATTTGCGTTCTTGAACTCCGTTCCGTTGTCGCTGCGAACCTTCTTGATCTTCACTTCAAATAGATTTTGGGCCTTCCTAGCGAAGTTTTTGAAGATCTTTTGGACCTGCGATTTATCATCGAGAAAGAACACCCACATAAATCTTGAAAAATCATCAACTATAACTAGACCAAAAGAATTTCCACCGAGACTTTTGTAGGCGTTGGGACCAAAAAGATCCATGTTAAGTAGCTCGAGTGGCCTCCTTGTGGCCATGATGTTCTTCACGGGATGCCTTCCTCCAACCTGTTTACCTGCTTGACAAGCGCTGCAAAGTCTATCCTTATCAAATATGACATCGTTAACGCCAAGGATATGATTTCCTTTAATAAGCTTGTCAAGGTTTCGCATACCAACATGACCTAGTCTTCTATGCCACAACTAGCCTTTAGAGGATTTAGCAATAAAGCAAGTTCTAGGTTGAGCCTTTTTTAGTGAAATCAACAATGTAAAGATCACCTCTACGTATATCGGTAAAGACCATTTTATGATTTTCTCTACGAAACACTTGGCAATCTACTTCAGTAAATAGGACATTGAAACCGAAATCAGCAAGTCTAGATACTGAAAGTAAGTTGTAGCCAAGAGATTCAACGAGCATGACATTTTGTATGGAGCTATCATGTGAGATGGCCACCTTACCAAGGCCAACCACCTTACCCTTTGAATTATCACCAAAAGTGACATATTTTCGAGGGCCGTCGTTTTCAGCAAGCTCACGGAACATATCTTTATCTCCGGTCATGTGGTCAGTACATCCACTATCAAGAACCCATTCCTTTCCTCCGGCCATGTAGCCGCAAAGATTTGCCATAAGACCAAAGTGTCTCATCGCATCATCAAGATCATAGTCACTATCATCATCCTCATCATAGTATCCATGTTCAACATCATCTTGTGATTGATCAATTTCTAGAGAGGGTAGTTCATTAGACAAATGATCATTTCTATGATTGTCTTTATGGATTCTAATAGCTTCGGAAATGATATTGCTAATAATTCCAACATCTCCTATGGCACGCATGAGATTTGTAAGCTCAAATAGACAATCACCAAAGCTAGGATCACTAGAATTCATCTTAATCAAGGCAATAGACTTATGAAGAATTTCGTCTAAATTTTTCAGGGAATAATCTGGAAATCGTTCCTCAAGAAATCTCCATATGGTATAGGCGCAATCAAGAGTAGGCAAACTAGCAATCAAGTTTTTGGGTAATCCTCTTATGATAAGATTGATGGTCCTAAGATTGCGAATCATGTCAAGGTCCTCTTCGGGTGTGGGATGCAAAGGATCAATATGAGGTGCACAAGGGCTAGCAATGTACTTGTTCAAATGGTATTCATTGAAAATCTCAAGCATCTCATTTTTTCACTCATGAAAGTATTCTTCATCAAGAATAGGCACTCTATGTCTAAGACTCCCCAAAGTAGACACATCCATCTTCCTCCAATGGTGATTAAACCAAGGCAATGAAGACCAAAGCTCTGATACCAATTGAAAGGATCGAGAAGAGGTGTCTAGAGGGGGGGTGATTAGACACTAAGTACCAAAAGTTGCAGTTTTTAACTTCTTTAAGTTGGAGTGGAGTTTAGGCACAAGTTTAACACTCGCAATACATATCAAGTAAGCATGCAAAGAGTATATGAGCAGCGGAAAGTAAAGCATGCAACTTGCGAGAATGTAAAGGGAAGGGTTTGGAGGATTCAAACTCAATTGGAGACACGAATGTTTTTGTCGTGGTTCCGATAGGTGGTGCTATCGTACATCCACGCTGATGGAGACTTCAACCCACGAAGGGTAACGGTTCTTGTGAGTCGACGGAGGGCTCCACCCACGAAGGGTCCACGAAGAAGCAACCTTGTCTATCCCACCATGGCCATCGCCCACGAAGTACTTGCCTCACTAGCGGTAGATCTTCACGAAGTAGGCGATCTCCTTGCCCTTACAAACTCCTTGGTTCAACTCCACAATATTGTCGGAGGCTCCCAAGTGACACCTAGCCAATCTAGGAGACACCACTCTCCAAGAAGTAACAAATGGTGTGTTGATGATCAACTCCTTGCTCTTGTCGTCAAATGATAGTCTCCCCAACACTCAACTCTCTCACAGGATTTGGATTTGGTGGAAAGAAGATTTGAGTGGAAAGCAACTTGGGGAAGGCTAGAGATCAAGATTCATATGGTAGGAATGGAATATCTTGGTCTCAACACAAGGGTAGGTGGTTCTCTCTTAGAAAATGTGTATTGGAAGTGTAGGTTCGTTCTGATGGCTCTCTCCACGAATGAAGAGTGGGTGGAGGGGTATATATATCCTCCACACAAAATCTAACCGTTACACACAACTTGCCAAACTCGGTGGGACCGAATTGATAAACTCGGTCAGACCGATTCAGCAAATCTAGTGACCGTTAGGATTTTCGATGGGACCGACATGCAACTCGGTAGACCGATATGGTTAGGGTTAGGGCATAACGTAATCTCGGTGAGACTGATTACAAAAACTCGGTGGGACCAATTTTGGTAATAAGCTAACCAGAGAGTTGGTCGGGCAAACTCGGTAGGACCGATTACACAAACTCGGTGAGACCGGTTTTGGTAATAAGCTAACCAGAAAGTTTGCATTGTAATCTCGGTAGTACCGATTACTTAAACTTGGTGAGACCGATTTTGGTAATGAACATCCACACAAAGATTACAATCCCATCTCGGTGAGACCGAGATCCCCATTGGTGAGACCGATTTGCCTAGGGTTTGTGGCAGTGGCTATGACATCTGAACTCGGTGGCGCCGGATAGAAAGAATCGGTGGGGCCGAGTTAGACTTTTGGTTTAGGTCAAATGTGGATGTGGGAAAGTAGTTGAGGGCTTTGGAGCATATCACTAAGCACTTTGAGCAAGCAAGCCATTAAGCAACACCTCATCCCCTCTTGATAGTATTGGCTTTTCCTAGAGTCAATGTGATCTTGGATCACTAAAGTATAAAGTGTAGAGTGTTGTACTTGAAGCTTGAGCCAATCCTTTGTCCTTAGCATCTTGAAGGGGTTCCACATCCTTTAGTCCATGCCACTTAATTTGTTGAACTTGTCTGAAACATACTAGGTAAAAGTGTTAGTCCAACAAGAGATATGTTGACATTAATTACCAAAATCACCCAGGGAGCACTTGTGCTTTCAGAAAGCCCAAGAAAAAAAAGAAAAAAATGAGAGAAAAATAGAGAATGTACAATGTTACTATCCTTTTTCCACACTTTTGCTTCAAAGTAGCACCATGATCTTCATTATAGAGAGTCTCCTATGTTGTCACTTCCATATACTAGTGGGAATTTTTCATTATAGAACTTGGCTTGTATATTCCAATGATGGGCTTCCTCAAAATACCCTAGGTCTTCACGAGCAAGCAAGTTGGATGCACACCCACTTAGTTTCTTTTGTTGAGATTTCATATATTTATAGTTGTAGTGCATCCGTTGCATGGCAATCCCTACTCCTCTCATTGACATCAATTGATGGGCATCTCCATAGCCTATTGATTAGCCGCGTCAATGTGAGACTTTCTACCTTTTGTCTTCTCACATAACCCCCATCATTATACTTTATTCTACCCATAGTGCTATATCCACGGCTTGCGCTCATGTATTGCGTAAGGGTTGAAAAGGCTGAAGCGCGTTAAAAAGTATGAACCAATTGCTCGGCTTGTCATTGGGGTTATGCATGATGAGAACGTTTTGTGTGACTAAATTGAAGCATGGCCTAACTATATGATTTTGTAGGGATAAGCTTTCTTTGTCTATGTTATTTTGATAAGACATAATTGCTTGGTTAGCATGTTTGAAGTATTATTGTTTTTATGTCAACATTAAACTTTCATCTTGAATCTTTCCGATCTAAATATTGATGACACAATAAAAAGAATTACATTGAAAATTATGCTAAGAAGCATTCCACATCAAAAATTCTGTTTTTATCATTTACCTACTCGAGGACGAGCAGGAATTAAGCTTGGGAATGCTTGATACGTCTCCAACGTATCTATAATTTTTTATTGTTCCATGTTATTATATTATCTGTTTTGGATGTTCAATGGGCTTTATTATACACTTTTATATTATTTTTGGGACTAACCTATTAACCAGAGGCCCAGCTGAAAGGATCGATATGGTTGACTAGAGGGGGGTGAATAGGCAACTAACAATTTTTAGCTTTTCTTTACCAAATTAAACTTTGCACCAAAGTAGGTTGTCTAGATATGCAACTAGGTGGACAACCTATATGATGCAACAATCACAAGCACACAAGCAAGCAATGAATATAACACAAATAAGCTTGCATAAGTAAAGGGATGAGATAACCAAGAGTGGAGCCGGTGGAGACGAGGATGTGTTACCGAAGTTCCTTCCTTTTGAAGGGAAGTACATCTCCGTTAGAGCGGTGTGGAGGCACAATGCTCCCCAAGAAGCCACTAGGGCCATCAGATTCTCCTCACGCCCTCACACAATGCGAGATGACGTGATTCCACTATTGGTGCCCTTGAAGGCGGTGACCGAACCTTTACAAACAAGGTTGGGGCAATCTTCACAACTTAATTGGAGGCTCCCAACGACACCACGAAGCTTCACCACAATGGACTATGGCTTCACGGTGACCCCAACCGTCTAGGGTGCTCAAACACCCAAGAGTAACAAGATCCGCTAGGGATTAGTGGGGGAATCATATTTCTCTTGGTGGAAGTGTAGATCGGGGCCTTCTCAACCAATCCTGAGCAAATCAACAAGTTTGATTGGCTAGGGAGAGAGAGATCGGGAGAAAATGGAGCTTGGAGCAACAATGGAGCTTAGGGATGGAAGAGGTAGTCAACTAAAGGTAGGAGACGACCCTTTTATAGTGGTGGACGAAATCCAACCGTTATCCACTTAACCAGCCCGCGACACGCGGTACAACCGCTCCAGAGGCGCGGTACTACCGCAAGGCCACGCAGTACTACCGTGGGCCAACACAGTACTACCACTGCAGCAGCGGGGGCTAGAGCGAGCCTGACAGGGGCAGTACTACTGCAAGCGCGGTACTACCGCTCCCCCTTGCGGTACTACCGCAAGGCTGGAAAGCCCTAGCCTGGGAAGGGCGCGGATGAATAAAATTACATCCGTGCCATCTTCCGCTGGAAAACGAACGGTGCAAAAATCCGACGCGGTACTACCGCTGAAGAGCAGTACTACCGCATGGCTGCTGGATCAGACCGCGCACGGTACTACCACGCACAAGGCGCAGTACTACCGCGGAGGCGCGGATGTAAAAAATTACATCCGCCCTTACTAGCGCAACGCAGCGGTACTTGGCCTGGGGCCACGGTAGTACGGCTCCAGAGGAGCGGTACTACCGTGGGCTCCCGCGGTACTACCGCGCGTAAGCCACGGTACTACCGCAGGTGCCTGCGACACTACCACTCCAAGGAGCAGTACTACCGCAAGCGCAGCAACAGCAGCCAAGACAATCGCAAAGAGGATAAACGGGGGATGCTCCAAGGTGCAGGGGAAAGGTGGAGACAAGGAAGGGAACGTGTACGTGATGATTCCACCCAAACCTTTCCGACGCGGACCCCCTCTTAATAGTACGGCTTTCCTATGACTCAAATCCACCAAAAAGAAACGTAGAGAAACGCCGTCTTCAATAGTCTTCGAGGGGCACCAAACCGTCTTGTACCTAGTGAAGAAATGTCTGAGAAACTCAAAGGCACACGATTAGTCCGCAAAAGCATTGTCATAAATCACCAAAACACCTAAGGGATAAATATGCACTTACAATCTCCCCCTTTTTGGTGGATTGATGACAATACGGGATTCGCACAAAAGGGAAATAAACTAGAGCATAGGCAAACCCCTCTTCTCTAAAATATAGACAGGCTCCCCCTAGATGTGTGCAATCTAGATGAATGCTTTGGACTGCACAGCACACAACTAGGATCAACACTCCCCCTATATTTTAGAGACAAGGCATATCTAGCAATGATAAGGCTAAACAACTAATAACAAGCATAAAACGTAGGTAGCACAATATAACATAAGCTCGCTAAGATAGGATAAAGTGCATATGTCTTACACCATATGAAGGATAAGTCTCAAACCAAACCAAAGCAAACGAAACGAGGTTCAAACGAGACATCAAACACACCAAACACAATGACACACGAGCAAATCCCTACACTCTCTCCCCCTTTGGCATCGAGACGCCAAAAAGGCAGAGAGGACACCTACACACGTGGGGTGGCTCAAGCGGAGAAATCATCCCAGTGCTCCTCCTCAGACTCGGCGGCAGGGATGTCCTCCTCGAAGTCCTCGTCAGAATCAGTCCACTTGAGGCCCTGCTTCGCCATCCACTCGGCCTCTGGAGTGATGTTCCTCTCTGACCCGCTGGAGTTAGCCTCACCAAAGACCCTCAGGATGTGCACGTCACGACGGCGAGCCTCCTTGGAGGCAACATGAGTCTCAGATCTTGCCCCTTAGCTTGCATGCGAGAGAGACTTCATCTTGTCCTTCAGTTTCTTGGCCCACGAGGGCATAGAGGAACTCTGGGAAGACCTAGCAGCACGGTCCTCAGCAACATTCTCTGCTCCAGTCTCCTCCTCACCAACATCCCTCCTAGCAGTAGATGCCTCAACACGAGTAGTAGTGTTGGCCCAGTTGGGGTTGACACGGAGACAGATGGGATCATGCCTAATCCAGTCTGGTGCAAGGAACTCATCCCCAGGGAACAACTTCTCCCAAGTCTTGGAGATCGTGAGAAATGGTATGGCCCGTAGATAGGCACCTTGCGATTGAACACCAAAAACCGAAGCTCATGCCACATGATGTGTGAGACATCAAGAGGCTGAGTCTGAGACACCCGGGCCTCCTCGCACATGAGCATCATATCCACCATAAATGCATGAACCTTATCCTTGTCGCCAATGTGCGGGAACAGAGAGTTGCGGAAGATGCAATACATGATATCCAGAAAGGAGTTCAGCACCCAAGATGACTTGCCATTGGCGAGCACCTTCTCAACATAGTATCTTCTTTGGAGCTTGTCCTTGTTAGCAGACTCAGAATTGGCATGGGGACGAACACCAACAGGAGTGTTGAGTCCGTCATCTGGAACATGCAACAGGTCCATGAACTCCTTCCAGGTAGCGGTCAACTGACGGCCGTTGGTCATCCACGTCATCCGTCGCTCCTCCCCAGGGTGAAAGTACACCGAGGCAAAGAACTGACAAACAAGCTCAGTGTCAAAGTCCAGATGGAAGGAGATCACATGCTCAATACCAAACTGCTCCACCAAGTCCAGAGCCTCTCCAAAGTACTCACGAAACTGTTCCTTCCTCACGTGATGCATGTTGATACGTCCATTTTGCATCATGCTTTTATATCGATATTTATCGCATTATGGGTTGTTATTTTACGTTATGTCACAATACTTATGGCTATTCTCTCTTATTTTACAAGGTTTACCATGAAGAGGGAATGCCGCAATTGGAATTCTGGCTGGAAAAGGAGCAAATATTGGAGACCTATTCTGTGCAACTTCAAAAGTCCTGAAACTCCACGGAATATCTTAAAATAAATAAAGAAAAATCGTCGCCAAAGATGAAGGCCAGGGGGCCCACACCCTGCTCACGAGGGTGGGGGGCGCGCCCTCCCCCCTGGGCACGCCCCCTACCTCGTGGGCCCCCTGGTGGCTCTCCGACGCCCATCTTCTCCTATATGAGCTCTTTCGATGAGAAAAAAATCATAAGCAACCTTTCGGGACGAGACTCCGCCGCCACGAGGCGGAACCAATCTAGGGCTCCGGCAGAGCTGTTCTGCCGGGGACACTTCCCTCCGGGAGGGGGAAATCATCGTCATCATCATCACCAACGCTCCTCTCATTGGGAGAGGGCAATCTCCATCAACATCTTCACCAGCACCATCTCATCTCCAAACCCTAGTTCATCTCTTGTATCCAATTCTTGTCTCCAAGTCCGGGATTGGTGCTAGTAGGTTGCTAGTAGTGTAGATTACTCCTTGTAATTGATGCTAGTTGGTTTATTTGGTGGAAGATCATATGTTCAGAATCTTCATGCATATTATTACCCCTCTGATTATGAACATGAATATGCTTTGTGAGTAGTTACGTTTGTTCCTGAGGACAAGGGAGAAATCTTGCTATTATTAGTCATGTGAATTTGGTATTCGTTCGATATTTTGATAAGATGTATGTTGTCTAACCTCTAGTGGTGTTATCTGAACGTCGACTACATAACACTTCACCATTATTTGGGCCTAGAGGAAGGCATTGGGAAGTAATAAGTAGATGATGGGTTGCTAGAGTTACAGAAGCTTAAACCCTAGTTTATGTGTTGCTTCGTAAGGGGCTGATTTGGATCCATATGTTTCATGCTATGGTTAGGTTTACCTTAATATTTTTGTTGTAGTTGCGGATGCTTGCCATAGAGGTTAATCATAAGTGGGATGCTTGTTCAAGTAAGAACGGCACCCAAGCACCGGTCCACCCAAATATCAAATTATCAAAGTACCGAACGCGAATCATATGAGCGTGATGAAAACTAGCTTGACGATAATCCCATGTGTCCTCGGGAGCGCTTTTCCTATTATAAGAGTTTGTCCAGGCTTGTCCTTTGCTACAAAAAGGATTGGGCCACCTTGCTGCACCTTATTTACTTTTGTTACTTGTTGCTCGTTACAATTTACCTTATCACAAAAATATCTGTTATCACTTATTTCAGTACTTGCGTACCTTGTTGAAAACCGCTTATCATTTCCTTCTACTCCTCGTTGGGTTCGACACTCTTACTTATCGAAAGGACTACGATAGATCCCCTATACTTGTGGGTCATCAAGACTCTTTTCTGGCGTCGTTGCCGGGGAGTGTAGCGCCTTTGGTAAGTGGAATTTGGTAAGGAAAAATTTATATAGTGTGCTGAAATTTTCTGTCACTTGTTACTATGGAAAGTAATTCTCTGAGGGGCTTGTTCGGGGTATGTTCACCCCGTCCAGTAGAGCAAAGAGTTGCTCCTCAACCTACTCAACCTACTGAACCTACTGAAAATGAAACTACTTTTGAATTTCCTTCGGGTATGATGGAAATGTTGGAAATATGCCCTAGAGGCAATAATAAATTAGTTATTATTATATTTCCTTGTTCGTGATAATCGTTTATTATCCATGATATAATTGTATTGAAAGGAAACTCAGATACATGTGTGGATTCATAGACAACACCATGTCCCTTGTAAGCCTCTGTTGACTAGCTCGTTGATCAATAGATGGTTACGGTTTCCTGACCATGGACATTGGATGTCGTTGATAACGGGATCACATCATTAGGAGAATGATGTGATGGACAAGACCCCAATCCTAAGCCTAGCACAAAGATCGTAGTTCGTTTGCTAAATCTTTTCTAATGTCAAGTATCTTTTCCTTAGACCATGAGATTGTGCAACTCCCGGATACCGTAGGAATACTTTGGGTGTACCAAACGTCACAACGTAACTGGGTGGCTATAAAGGTGCACTACAGGTATCTCCGAAAGTGTCTCATTGGGTTGGCACGAATCGAGACTGGATTTGTCACTCCGTAAACGGAGAGGTATCTCCGGCCCACTCGGTAGGACATCATCATAATGTGCACAATGTGACCAAGGGGTTGATCACGGGATGATGTGTTACGAACGAGTAAAGAGACTTGCCGTAACGAGATTGAACAAGGTATCGGTATACCGACGATCGAATCTCGGGCAAGTACAATACCGCTAGACAAAGGGAATTGTATACGGGATCGATTGAGTGCTTGACATCGTGGTTCATCCGATGAGATCATCGTGGAACATGTGGGAGCCAACATGGGTATCCAGATCCCGCTGTTGGTTATTGACCGGAGAACGTCTCGGTCATGTCTCGCATGGTTCCCGAACCCGTAGGGTCTACACACTTAAGGTTCGATGGCGCTTAGGGTTATAAAGGAAGTTTGTATGTGGTTACCGAATGTTGTTCGGAGTCCCGGATGAGATCCCGGACGTCATGAGGAGTTCCGGAATGGTCCGGAGGTAAAGATTTATATATGGGAAGTCATGTTTTGGTCAGGGGAAAAGTTTCAGGTTTTATCGGTAACATACCGGGACCACCGGGAGGGTCCCGGGGGTCCACCAAGTGGGGCCACCATCCCCAGAGGGCAGCATGGGCCAAGTGTGGGAGGGGACCAGCCCCAGGTGGGCTGGTGCGCCCCCCCACAAGGGCCCAAGGCGCCTAGGGTTTGGGGAGGGGGCGCCCCACCTAGCTTGGGGGGCAAGTTTCCCCTCTCCCCCCCTTGGCCGCCCCACCAGATGGGATCTGGGCTGGCCGCCGCCCCTAGGGTGGAACCCTAGGTGGGGGCGCAGCCCTCCCTCTCCCCCTATATATATTTGAGGGTTTTGGGGCTGCCAGATCATGAGTTTTCGCCTCTCCATGGCGCAGCCCTGCCTCTCTCCCTCCTCCTCTCCCGCGGTGCTTGGCGAAGCCTTGCAGGATTGCCACGCTCCTCCATCATCACCACGCCGTTGTGCTGCTGCTAGACGGAGTCTTCCTCAACCTCTCCCTCTCTCCTTGCTGGATCAAGGCGTGGGAGACGTCACCGGGCTGTACGTGTGTTGAACGCGGAGGTGCCGTCCGTTCGGCACTAGGATCTCCGGTGATTTGGATCACGACGAGTACGACTCCTTCAACCCCGTTCTCTTGAACGCCTTCCGCTTAGCGATCTATAAGGGTATGTAGATGCACTCTCCTTCCCTCGCTCCTGGTTTCTCCATAGATAGATCTTGGTGACACGTGGGAAAATTTTGAATTTCTGCCACGTTCCCCAACAAAGTGGCATCATGAGCTAGGTCTATTGCGTAGATTCTTTGCACGAGTAGAACACAAAGTAGTTGTGGGCGTTGATTTTGTTCAATATGCTTACCGTTACTAGTCCAATCTTGTTTCGACGGTATTGTGGGATGAAGCGGCCCGGACCGACCTTACACGTACACTTACGTGAGACAGGTTCCACCGACTGACATGCACTTGGTGCATAAGGTGGCTAGCGGGTGACAGTCTCTCCCACTTTAGTCGGATCGGATTCGATGAAAAGGGTCCTTATGAAGGGTAAATAGCAATTGACATATCACGTTGTGGCTTCTGGGTAGGTAAGAAACGTTCTTGCTAGAAACCCATAGCAGCCACGTAAAACATGCAAACAACAATTAGAGGACGTCTAACTTGTTATTGCAGGGTATGCTATGTGATGTGATATGGCCAAGAAGAATGTGATGAATGATATGTGATGTATGAGATTGATCATGTTCTTGTAATAGGAATCACGACTTGCATGTCGATGAGTATGACAACCGGCAGGAGCCATAGGAGTTGTCTTAATTTATTGTATGACCTGCGTGTCATTGAACAACGCCATGTAATTACTTTACTTTATTGCTAACCCGTAGCCATAGTAGTAGAAGTAATAAGTTGGCGAGACAACTTCAAGGAGACACGATGATGGAGATCATGATGATGGAGATCATGGTGTCATGCCGGTGACGATGATTATCACGGAGCCCCGCAGATGGAGATCAAAAGGAGCAAAATGATATTGGCCATATCATGTCACTATTTGATTGCATGTGATGTTTATCATGTTTATACATCTTATTTGCTTAGAACAACGGTAGTAAATAAGATGATCCCTCATTAAAATTTCAAGAAAGTGTTCCCCTAACTGCAGCACCGCTATGCGAAAGTTCGTCGTTTCGAAGCACCACGTGATGATCGGGTGTGATAGATTCTTACGTTCACATACAACGGGTGTAAGCCATATTTACACACGTGAAACACTTAGGCTAACTTGACGAGCCTAGCATGTACAGACATGGCCTCGGAACACAAGAGACCGAAAGGTCGAGCATGAGTCGTATGGAGGATACGATCAACATGAAGATGTTCACCGATGATGACTAGTCCGTCTCACGTGATGATCGGACACGGCCTAGTTGACTCGGATCATGTAATCACTTAAGATGACTAGAGGATGTCTATTCGAGTGGGAGTTCATGAGATGAACTTAATTATCCTGAACATAGTCATAAGCCCTTTGCAACTTATGTCGTTAGCTCGCGATTTAGTTCCACTGTTTATATATGTTCCTATAGAATTTATAGTTGAAAGTTGACGAGCAATTATGCGGTCGATGGGAAGCTTATGCCCTTAATGCACCGCTCGGTGTCTTTGGACCTCGAGCGTGGTCTGTGGATGTTGCGAACATCGACACACACGCTTTTGATAACTACGTGATAGTTCGGTAATGTTAAGCGGCTTAGAATTGAGGCACCAAAGACGTTTTGAAACGTCATGAACATATGAGATGTTACGAGGGCTGAAATTGGGATTTCAGGCTCGTGCTTACGCCAAGAGGTATGAGACCTCCGACGAGTTTTCTATCCTACAAACTAAGGGAGAAGATCTCAATCGTTGAGCTTGTATTCGGATTGTCCGGTACAACAATCACTTGAATCGAGTGGGAGTTAATCTTCCGGATGAGATAGTGATGTTTCTCCAAAGACATTGCCACCAAGCTACTAGAACTTCGTGATGAACTATAACATATCGGGGATAGATATGATGATCCTTGAAGTGTTCGCAATGTTTGACACCGCGAAAGTAGAAGTCAAGTAGGAGCATCAATTGTTGATGGTTGGTAAAACCACTAGTTTCAAGAAGGGCAAGGGAAACAAGGGATACTTCATGAAACGGCAAAACAGTTGCTGCTCTAGTGAAGAAACCCAAGGTTGAACCCAAACCGAGACTAAGTGCTCACGTAATGAGAGGAACGGACACAGAAGCTGAACCACCCTAGATACTTGTTAGATGAGAAGGCTGGCAAGGTCGATAGAAGTATATTGGATATACATTATGTTAATGTGTACTTTACTAGTACTCGTAGTAGCACCAGGGTATTAGATACCGGTTCGGTTGCTAAGTGTTAGTAACTCGAAATAAAAGCTACGGAATAAACGAATACTAGCTAAAGGTGAGCCGCCGATATGTGTTGGAAGTGTTTCCAAGTTTGATGTGATCAAACATCGCACGCTCCCTCTACCATCAAGATTAGTATTAAACCAGAATAATTGACATTTGGTATTTGCGTTGAGCATAGACATGATTGGATTATGTCTATCGCAATACGCTTATTCATTTAAGGAGAATAATGGATTCTCTATTTATTTGAATAATACCTTCGATGGTCTTGCACCTAAATGAATGGTTTATTGAATCTCGATCATAGTGATACACATTTTCATGCCAAAGCTATAAGAGAGTAGTGATAGTACCACTTACTTGTGGCAATCGCCATGTAAGTCATATTGGTGTAAAACGCATGAAGAAGCTCCATGTTGATGGATCTTTGGACTCACTCGTTTTGAAAAGTTTGAGACATGCAAACCATGTCTATTGGTGTATATGCATGATGAAACTCCATGCAGATGGATCGTTTGGACTCACTTGATTTTGAATCACTTGAGATATGCAAATCATACCACATGGGCAAGATGACTGAAAAGGCTCGTTTCAGTAAGATGGAACAAGAAAGCAACTTGTTGGAAGTAACACATTTTGATGTGTGCAGTCCAATGAGTGCTGAGGCATGCAGTGAATATCGTTATGTTCTTACTTCACAGATGATTCGAGCAGATGTTGAGTATATTTACTTGATGAAATTCAAGTCTGAATTATTGAATGGTTCAAGTAATTTCAGAGTGAAGTTGAAGATCATCGTGACAAGAGGATAAAATGTCTATGATATGATCATAGAGATGAGTATCTGAGTTGCGAGCTTTGGCACGCAATTAAGACATTGTGGAAATTGTTTCACAATTAATACCGCCTGGAACACCATAGTTTGATGGTGTGTCCGAACATCATAGTTGCACCCTATTGGATATGGTGCGTACCATGATGTCTCTCATCGAATTACCACTATCGCTTATGGGTTAGGCATTAGAGACAACCACATTCACTTTAAATAGGGCACCACGTAATTCCGTTGAGATGACACCGTATGAACTATGGTTTAGAGAAACCTAAGCTGTCATTTCTTAAAGGTTTGGGGCTATGACGCTTATGTGAAAAAGTTTCAGGTTGATAAGCTCGAACCCAAAGCGGATAAAATGCATCTTCATAGGACACCCAAAACAGTTGGGTATACCTCCTAATTCAGATCCGAAAGCAATAGGGATTGTTTCTTGAATCGGGTCCTTTCTCGAGGAAAAGTTTGTCTCGAAAAGTTGAGTGGGAGGATGGTGGAGACCTGATGAGGTTATTGAACCGTCACTTCAACTAGTGTGTAGCAGGGCACAGGAAGTTGTTCCCGTGGCACCTACACCAATTGAAGTAGAAGCTTATGATAGTGATCATGAAGTTTCGGATCAAGTCACTAACGTGCCTCGTAGGGTGACAAGGAGGCGTACTACTTCTGAGTGGTACAGTAATCCTGTCTTGAAGGTCATGTTGCTAGACAACAATGAACCTACGAGCTATGGGGAAGCGATGGTGGGCCCAAATTCCGACAAATGGTTAGAAGCCATGAAATCCGAGATAGGATCCATGTATCGTAACAAAGCATGGACTTTGGTGGACTTGCCCGATGATCGGCAAGCCATTGAGATGAATGGATCTTTAAGAAGAAGACGGACGTGGACGGTAATATCACCGTCTATGAAGCTCGACTTGTGGCGAAGAGTTTTCACAAGTTCAAGGAGTTGACTACGATGAGATTTTCTCATCCGTAGCGATACTTAAGTCCGTTGGAATCATGTTAGCATAAGCTGCATTTATGAAATCTGGCAGATGGATGTCAAAATGAGTTTCCTTACCGGTTTTAAGGAAAGGTTGTATGTGATACAATCGTAAAGTTTTGTCGATCCTAAGGATGCTAAAAGGTATGTTGGCTCCAAAGTGATCCCTTCTAAGGACCGGAGTAAGCATCTCGGAGTTGGAATGTGCGCTTTGATGAGATGATCAAAGATTTTGGGTTTATACAAAGTTTATGAGAAACTTGTATTTCCAAAGAAGTGAGTGGGAGCACTATAGAATCTCTGATGAGTATATGTTGTTGACATATTGATGATCAGAAATGATGTAAAATTTTCTGTAAAGCATATAGGGTTATTTGAAAAGTGTTTTTCAAGTGAAAACCTGGATTAAGCTACTTGAACATTGAGCATCAAGATCTATGAAGATAGATCAAAAACCGCTTAATGGTACTTTCAAATGAGCATATACCTTGACATGATCTTGAAGGTGTTCAAAATGGATCACCAATGAAGGAGTTCTTGCCTGAGTTGTAAGGTATGAAGTTAAGACTTAAAGCTCGACCACGGCAGAAAAGAGAGAAAGGACGAAGGTCGTCCCCTATGCTTTAGACGGTAGGCTCTATAGTATGCTATACTGTGTGCCGCACCGGAAGTGTGCCTTGCCATGAATTAGTCAAGGGGTACAAGAATGATCCAGGAACTGATTATTAGACAGCGGTCAAAACTATCCTTAGAGGAATAAGGATATGTTTCTCGATTATGGAGGTGATAAAGAGTTCGATGTAAAGGGTTATGTCGACGCAAGCTTTAACACCTATCCGAATGACTCTGAGTAGCAAACCGGATACGTATAGTGGAGCAACCATTTGGAATAGTTTCAAGTGGAGCGTAGAAGCAGCATTTACAATATGACTTAAAGATTTGCAAAGTACATACGGATCTGAATGTTGCAGACCCGTTGACTAAAACTTCTCTCACAAGCAAAACATGATCAAACCCCAGAACTCATTGAGTCTTAATCACATGATGATGTGAACTAGTTTAATGACACTAGTAAACTCTTTGGATGTTGGTCACATGGAGATGTGACGTGTGAGTGTTATTCACATGGTGATGTGAACTAGATTATTGACTCTAGTGCAAGTGGGAGACTGTTGGAAATATGCCCTAGAGGCAATAATAAATTAGTTATTATTATATTTCCTTGTTCATTATAATCGTTTATTATCCATGCTATAATTGTATTGAAAGGAAACTCAGATACATGTGTGGATTCATAGACAACACCATGTCCCTAGTAAGCCTCTGTTAACTAGCTCATTGATCAATAGATGGTTACGGTTTCCTGACCATGGACATTGGATGTCGTTGATAACGGGATCACATCATTAGGAGAATGATGTGATGGACAAGACCCCAATCCTAAGCCTAGCACAAAGATCGTAGTTCGTTTGCTAAAGCTTTTCTAATGTCAAGTATCTTTTCCTTAGACCATGAGATTGTGCAACTCCCGGATACCGTAGGAATACTTTGGGTGTACCAAATGTCACAACGTAACTGGGTGGCTATAAAGGTGCACTACACGTATCTCCGAAAGTGTCTGTTGGGTTGGCACGAATCGAGACTGGGATTTGTCACTCCGTGTAAAGGGAGAGGTATCTCTGGGCCCACTCGGTAGGACATCATCATAATGTGCACAATGTGACCAAGGGGTTGATCACGGGATGATGTGTTACGGAACGAGTAAAGAGACTTGCCGGTAACGAGATTGAACAAGGTATCGGTATACCGACGATCGAATCTCGGGCAAGTACAATACCGCTAGACAAAGGGAATTGTATACGGGATCGATTGAGTCCTTGACATCGTGGTTCATCCGATGAGATCATCGTGGAACATGTGGGAGCCAACATGGGTATCCAGATCCCATCATGGTTATTGACCGAGAACGCCCTGGCCAGTCTCAAGATGGTTCCCGAACCCGTAGGGTCTACACACTTAAGGTTCGATGGCGCTAGGGTTATAAAGGAAGTTTGTATGTGGTTACCGAATGTTTTTGGAGTCCGGATGAGATCCCGGACATCACGAGGAGTTAGGAATGGTCCGGAGGTAAAGATTTATATATGGGAAGTCCTGTTTTGGTCACGGGAAAAGTTTGGGTTTTATCGGTAACGTCTGGGACCACCGGGAGGGTCCCGGGTCCACCAAGTGGGGCCACCATCCCCGGAGGGCAGCATGGGCCAAGTGTGGGAGGGACCAGCCCGGGTGGGCTGGTGCGCCCACAAGGGCCCAAGGCGCCTAGGGTTTGGGAGGCGCCCACCCAGCTTGGGGGCAAGTTTCCCTCTCCCCTTGGCCGCCCCACCAGATGGGATCTGGGCTGGCCGCCGCCCTAGGGTGGAACCCTAGGTGGGGCGCAGCCTCCCTCTCCCCTATATATATTTGAGGGTTTTGGGGCTGCGGATCATGAGTTTTCGCCTCTCCATGGCGCAGCCTGCCTCTCTCCCTCCTCCTCTCCGCGGTGCTTGGCGAAGCCCTGCAGGATTGCCACGCTCCTCCATCATCACCACGCCGTTGTGCTGCTGCTGGACGGAGTCTTCCTCAACCTCTCCATCTCTCCTTGCTGGATCAAGGCGTGGGAGACGTCACTGGGCTGTACGTGTGTTGAACACGGAGGTGCCGTCCGTTCGGCACTAGGATCTCCGGTGATTTGGATCACGACGGCAATGCGACTCCTTCAACCCCGTTCTCTTGAACGCTTCCGCTTAGTGATCTACAAGGGTATGTAGATGCACTCTCCTTCCCCTCGTTGCTGGTTTCTCCATAGATAGATCTTGGTGACACGTAGGAAAATTTTGAATTTCTGCTACGTTCCCCAACAGGAAAAACTCCTAGCTAATCCTTTTACAGGAGATGGAACGAAGCACCCTGATGAGCACTTAATATATGTGGATGAAATTTGTGGATTATTTAAGCTTGCAGGTGTACCCGATGATGTTGTTAAGAAGAAGGCTTTTCCTTTATCTTTGAAGGAAGACGCATTGACATGGTATAGGCTATGTGATACGAGATCATGGAACTATAAAAGATTGAAATTGAAATTTCATCAAAAGTATTACCCTATGCATCTTGTTCATCGTGATCGCAATTATATATATAATTTTTTGCCTCGCGAAGGAGAAAGCATTGCTCAAGCTTGGGGGAGGCTTAAATCAATGTTATATTCATGCCCCAATCATGAGCTCTCAAAAGTGACAATTCTTTAGAATTTTTATGCTCGGCTTTCTGATAACAATCGCACCATCCTCGATACTTCTTGTGCTGGCTATTTTATGATGAAGACTATTGAATTCAAATTGAATTTATTGGATAGAATTAAATGCAATTCTGAAGATTGGGACCTCGACGAAGGTAAGGAGTCAGGTATGACACCTAAGTTTGATTGTGTTAAATCTTTTATGGATACCGATATTTTCCGTAAGTTTAGCACTAAATATGGACTTGACTCTGAGATAGTAGCTTCTTTCTGTGAATCTTTTGCTACTTATGTTGATCTCCCTATGGAAAAGTGGTTTAAATATCATCCTCCCATAGAAGTAAAAGTAGTTGCACCTATTAAAGTTGAAGAAAATAATATCACTTATAATGATCCTATTGTTCCCACCTCTTATGTTGAGAAACCACCTTTCCCTGTTAGAGTAAAGGATCATGCTAAAGATTCAACTGTTGTTCGTAAAAGCAATACTAGAACTTATACACCTCCTGAGCAAGTCAAAGCAGAACCTAATATTGCTATTGTTAAAGATCTCTTGTCTGATAATATTGATGGGCATGTCATTCAATTCTCTGGTGAAACTGCTAGAATTGCTAAACCCTGTGATAGAGATAAACATAGACCTGTGGTAGGCGTGCCTGTTATTTTTGTTAAAATAGGAGATCACTGTTATCATGGCTTGTGTGATATGGGTGCTAGTGCTAGTGTTCTACCTATTACCTTGTATGAACAAATTAAGCATGAAGTTGCACCCGCTGAGATAGAAGATATTGATGTCACAATTAAGCTTGCCAATAGAGATACTATTTCACCAGTAGGAATTGTTAGAGATGTTGAAGTCTTGTGTGGGAAAACTAAATATTCCGCTGATTTTCTTGTTCTTGGTTCTCCACAAGATAGCTTTTGTCCCATTATATTTGGTAGACCCTTCTTGAATACTGTTAATGCTAAGATAGACTACGAAAATAATGTTGTTACTATTGGCTTGGATGATATTGTTCATGAGTTTAATTTCTCTAAATTTAGTAAACAACATCGTGAAGAAGAATTGCCTAGTAAGGATGAAATTATTGGTCTTGCTTCTATTGCCGTACCTCCTAGTGATCCTTTGGAACACTATTTGCTAGACCATGAAAATGATATGTTTATGAATGAAAGAAGGGGAATAGATGAAGTATTCTTTAAACAAGAACCAATTCTGAAACACAGTTTGCCTATTGAAATCCTAGGGGACCCTCCTCCACCCAAGGGTGATCCCGTGTTTGAGCTTAAACCGTTGCCTGATAATCTTAAATATGCTTATCTTGATGAAAAGAAAATATATCCTGTTATTATTAGTGCTAACCTTTCAGAGCATGAAGAAGAAAGATTATTGAAAGCTCTGAAGAAGCACCGTGCAGCTATTGGATATACTCTTGATGACCTTAAGGGCATTAGTCCCACTCTATGTCAACATAAAATAAATTTGGAAGCGGACGCCAAACTAGTTCGTGATCCTCAACAACGTTTGAATCCTAAAATGAAAGAAGTGGTAAGTAAAGAAATACTCAAGCTTCTGGAGGCAGGTATAATTTATCCCGTTCTTGATAGTCGATTGGGTAAGTCATGTCCATTGTGTCCCTAAGAAGGGAGGTATTACTGTAGTCCCTAATGATAAAGATGAATTGATTCCACAAAGAATTATCACAGGTTATAGGATGGCAATTGATTTCCGCAAATTAAATAAAGCTACTAAGAAAGATCATTACCCCTTACCTTTTATTAATCAAATGTTAGAAAGATTATGCAAACATACACATTATTGCTTTCTAGATGGTTATTCTGGTTTCTCTCAAATACCTGTGTCAGCTAAAGATCAATCAAAGACTACTTTTACATGCACTTTTGGTACTTTTGCTTATAGACGTATGCCTTTTGGTTTATGTAATGCACCTGCTACCTTTCAAAGATGCATGATGGCTATATTCTCTGATTTTTGTGAAAAGATTTGTGAGGTTTTCATGGACGACTTTTCCGTCTATGGATCCTCTTTTGATGATTGCTTGAGGTATTGAAGTTATTGTCTTGGGGCACAAAGTTTCTGAAAGAGGTATTGAAGTTGATAAAGCCAAGGTTGATGCTATTGAAAAGATGCCATGTCCCAAGGACATCAAAGGTATAAGAAGTTTCCTTGGTCACGCCAGATTTTATAGGAGGTTCATTAAGGACTTCTCAAAATTTCTCGGCCTCGACTAATTTATTACAAAAAGATGTACCATTTGTCTTTGATGATGATTGTGTAGAAGCATTTGAAATACTTAAGAAAGCATTAGTCTCTGCACCTGTTGTTCAGCCACCTGATTGGAATTTACCCTTTGAAATTATGTGTGATGCCAGTGATTATGTTGTAGGTGATGTTCTAGGGCAAAGAGTTGATACGAAATTAAAATGTTATCCATTATGCTAGTAAGACTCTAGACAATGCTCAAAGAAATTATGCTACTACCGAAAAGGAACTTTTAGCAGTTGTATTTGCTTGTGATAAATTCAGACCCTATGTTGTTGATTCTAAAGTAACTATTCACACCGATCATGCTGCTATTAAATATCTTATGGAAAAGAAAGATGCTAAATCTAGACTTATTAGATGGGTTCTCTTGCTGCAAGAATTTGATTTGCATATTGTTGATAGAAAAGGAGCTGAGAACCCCGTTGCAGACAACTTATCTAGGTTAGAGAATGTTCTTGATGACCCACTACCTATTGATGATAGCTTTCCTGATGAACAATTAAATGTCATAAGCACTTCTCATAGCACTCCATGGTATGCTGATTATGCTAATTATATTGTTGCTAAATTTATACCACCTAGCTTCACATACCAACAAAAGAAATAGTTCTTTTATGATTTGAGACATTACTTTTGGGATGATCCACATCTTTATAAAGAAGGAGTAGATGGTGTTATTAGGCGTTGTGTACCGAGCATGAACAGGAACAGATCCTACGCAAGTGTCACTCCGAAGCTTATGGAGGACACCACGTCGGAGATAGAACTGCACATAAGGTATTGCAATCTGGTTTTTATTGGCCTACTCTCTTCAAAGATGCCCGTAAGTTTGTTTTGTCTTGTGATGAATGTCAAAGAATTGGTAATATTAGTAGACGTCAAGAAATGCCTATGAATTATTCACTTGTTATTGAACCATTTGATGTTTGGGGCTTTGAATATATGGGACCTTTTCCTGCCTCTAATGGATACACTCATATTTTAGTTGTTGTTGGTTACATTACTAAGTGGGTAGAAGCTATTCCAACTAGTAGTGCTAATCATAACACTTCTATTAAAATGCTTAAGGAAGTTATTTTTCCGAGGTTTGGAGTCCCTAGATATTTAATGACTGATTGTGGTTCACATTTTATTCATGGTGCTTTCCGTAAAATGCTTGCTAAATATGACGTTAATCATAGAATTGCATCTCCTTATCACCCGCAGTCTAGTGGTCAAGTAGAATTGAGTAATAGAGAGCTCAAATTAATTTTGCAAAAGACTATTAATAGGTCTAGAAAGAATTGGTCCAAGAAACTTGATGATGCATTATGGGCCTATAGAACTGCATATAGGAATCCTATGGGTATGTCTCCGTATAAAATGGTTTATGGAAAAGCATGTCACTTACCTCTCGAACTAGAACATAAGGCATATTGGGATATTAAAGAGCTCAACTTTGATTTCAAACTTGCCGGTGAGAAGAGGTTATTTGATATTAGCTCACTTGATGAATGGAGAACCCAGGCTTATGAAAATGCCAAGTTGTTTAAAGCAAAAGTTAAAAGATGGCATGGCAAAAGGATACAAAAGCGTGAGTTTAATGTAGGTGATTATGTATTGCTATACAACTCTCGTTTAAGATTTTTTGCAGGAAAACTTCTCTCTAAATGGGAAGGTCCCTACGTTATCGAGGAGGCCTATCATTCCGGTGCCATAAAAATCAACAACTTCGCAGGCACAAATCCGAAGGTGGTAAACGGTCAAAGGATCAAACACTATATCTCAGGTAATCCTATAAATGTTGAAACCAATATTATTGAAACAGTAACCCCGGAGGAATACATAAGGGACACTTTCCAGAACGTTCCAGACTCCGAAAACGAATAGGTATGTGTTACGGTAACTAAACCGACTCCAAAACAAATTCTAAGGCAATATTTCTCTGTTTTGGAATATTTAGAAAAATAGAAAAATAAGTAGCAGTCCGGGGAGGACACGAGGCCTCCACGAGGGTGGAGGGCACGCCCTACCCCCCTGGGCGCGCCCCCCTACCTCGTGAGCACCTCATGTGCCCTCCGGACTCCGTTTTCTTGCACGATACGTATTTTGGTCGATAAAAATTCATTATATATTCCCCCGAAGGTTTTGACGACCGTGTCACGCAAATATCCTATGTTTTCGTTTCGAGCTGTTTCGTTGCAGATTTGACGATTCCGGAGACTCGATCATCCTTATATGAGGGTGAGCCTATGCCATGGAAGGTGGACGACAAGCTTGCATCATCAACAACACCTCCACCGCCAACAACAAAGAAGGAGACATAATCACATGGGTATGGGCACTCCCTTGGCAACTGCCAAGCTTGGGGAGGTGCCCTTATCGTATCACCATCACAACTCCTATCTTTACCGTTTTTCTTAGTTCGATCCTATTAGTAGTATCCTGATATAGTAGAATAAAGTCATGGCATGATCTAGTTTTGAAGTTTTGCTTTATGATCCCTCTATGCAATCGAGTCCGTGAGCTATATTTATGAAATAAAGATTAGTGTTGAGTCAAGGGCTTGATTACTTTGCCATGATCTTGGGTGAATAAAGAAAATAATATAAAGAAACAACGAGTTCATATTGATCTTATCGAGAGTAATGACTTCACATAGAAAGAGTATGATGATTAAAAGTTGTTGGGAGTGGCAAATATAGCTTTGGTCATCGTTGCAATTAATAGGAAGTAATAAGGACAGAGAGGTTTCACATATAGATATATTATCATTGACATCTTTTATGATTTGGGGCACTCATTAAAATATGACATGCTAAAGAGTTAATGTTGGACAAGGAAGACAACATAATGGATTATGTTTTCTTGTATCTAAGATAAAGTATGTTGTCATGGTTCCTCTAACATGTTGAGCTTGCCTTCCCCCCCCCCCCCCCATGCTAGCGAAATTCTCAGCACCAAGTAGAGATACTACTTGTGCTTCCAAATACCCTTAAACCAGTTTAGCCATGAGAGTCCACCATATCTACCTATGGATTGAGTAAGATCCTTCAAGTAAGTTGTCATCGGTGCAAGCAATAAAAATTGCTCTCTAAATAAGCATGACTTATTAGTGCAGAGAAATAAGCTTTGTACGAACTTGTTGTGGAAGTAATAAAAGCGACGGACTGCATAATAAAGTTCAACATACAAGGGGCAATACAAAGTGACGTTCTTTTGCATTAAGATTTTGTGCATCCAACCATGAAAGCGCATGGCAACCTCTGCTTCCCTCTGTGAAGGGCCTATCTTTTATTATTATCCTCTACCTTATGCAAGAGTCACGGTGATCTCAAACATTTCCTTTTTCATTTTATCCTTTGGCAAGCCCAGCATGTTGGAAAGAACGTGATATATATATCTAATTGGATGTGCGGGAGCATGAAATATTATTGTTGACATTACCCTTGAGGTAAAAGGTTGTGGGGCAAAACTATAAGCCCCTATCTTTCTCTGTGTCTGATTAAAACTCCGTAACCACAAGTATTGCGTGAGTGCTAGCAATTATGAAGGACTAAGTGATAGTTGAGTATGTGGACTTGCTTTTAAGCTCTGACATAGACTCTTTCCGATGTTATGATAAATTGCAATTGCTTCAATGACTGAGGTTATAATTTGTTGGTGCCCAATAAAGTTTTTGATTCATACTTTGCATTGTGAGAAGATCATCACTTGAACATAAGTAATCATATGACAAATCTATATATGTTGTTGTTATGATAATAATCATGATGCCTTCATGTCCGTATTTTATTTTTATCGACGCCTCTACCTCTAAACATGAGGACATATTTATTGTTATCGGCTTTTCGCTTGAGGACAAGCGAGGTCTAAGCTTGCGGGAGTTGAAACGTCCATTTTGCATCATGCTTTTATATCGATATTTATCGCATTATGGGCTGCTATTTTACGTTATGTCACAATACTTACGGCTATTCTCTCTTATTTTACAAGGTTTACCATGAAGAGGGGAATGCAAAGAATCGGAATTCGGCCGAAAAGGAGCAAATATTGGAGACCTATTCTATGCAACTCCAAAAGTCCTGAAACTCCACGGAATATCTTTAATAAAAATCGTCGCCAAAGATGAAGGCCAGGGGGCCCACACCCTGCTCACGAGGGTGGGGGCGCGCCCTCCCCCCTGGGCGCGCCCCCTACCTCGTGGGCCCCCTGGTGGCTCTCCGACGCCCATCTTCTCCTATATGAGCTCTTTCGATGAGAAAAAAATCATAAGCAACCTTTCGGGACGAGACTCCACCGCCACGAGGCGGAACCAATCTAGGGCTCCGGCAGAGCTGTTCTACCGGGGACACTTCCCTCAGGGAGGGGGGAATCATCGTCGTCATCATCACCAACGCTCCTCTCATTGGGAGAGGGCAATCTCCATCAACATCTTCACCAGCACCATCTCATCTCCAAACCCTAGTTCATCTCTTGTATCCAATTCTTGTCTCCAAGTCCGGGATTAGTGCTAGTAGGTTGCTAGTAGTGTTGGTTACTCCTTGTAGTTGATGCTAGTTAGTTTATTTGGTGGAAGATCATATGTTCAGATCCTTTATGCATATTATTACCCCTCTGATTATGAACATGAATATGCTTTGTGAGTAGTTACGTTTGTTCATGAGGACAAGGGAGAAGTCTTGCTATTAGTAGTCATGTGTATTCGTTCAATATTTTGATAAGATGTATGTTGTCTAACCTCTAGTGGTGTTATGTGAACGTCGACTACATAACACTTCACCATTATTTGGGCCTAGAGGAAGGAATTGGGAAGTAATAAGTAGATGATGGGTTGCTAGAGTGATGTAAGCTTAAACCCTAGTTTATGCGTTGTTTCGTAAGGGGCTGATTTGGATCCATATGTTTCATGCTATGGTTAGGTTTACCTTAATACTTTTGTTGTAGTTGCGGATGCTTGCAATAGAGGTTAATCATAAGTGGGATGCTTGTTCAAGTAAGAACAGCACCCAAGCACCGTCCACCCACATATCAAATTATCAAAGTACCGAACGCGAATCATATGAGCGTGATGAAAACTAGCTTGACGATAATCCCATGTGTCCTCGGGAGCGCTTTTCCTATTATAAAAGTTTGTCCAGGCTTGTCCTTTGCTACAAAAAGGATTAGGCCACCTTGCTGCACCTTATTTACTTTTGTTACTTGTTGCTCGTTACAATTTACCTTATCACAAAACTATATGTTACCACTTATTTCAGTACTTGCAGAGAGTACCTTGCTGAAAACCGCTTATCATTTCCTTCTGCTCCTCGTGGGTTCGACACTCTTACTTATCGAAAGGACTACGATAGATCGCCTATACTTGTGGGTCATCACATGTCAATCCACTTGACCTCCACGTAGGTATTCTTCTTGTTCTTGATGACATCCAGATAAATGAGAGTCTGCTGCTTGGTCCAGAACAACTCACAGCCTCTGATGGTAGCACGAGGATTCACATATGGGTTCATCTGCCTGAGACGGACGTACTCACAGGAGGGAATCTCGTCTATGCTCTTAGCGGGTTCCTTGTATCTGCCAGCGGCGGTCTTGACATGACGCTTGGGGCATTGGGGCCCTCTGATGCTTCACCTTGATTGCGCAAACGCTTGGATCCAGTGTCGCGACTGAGATTGGAACGGCGAGAGCCACCACCTGAGACACACAGCGCAAAACACACACGACAACCAAGAAGGATCAAAAAAAGACCTCGACAAATAAAAAGAACCACTTAGGAAACATACATGCTAAATGCCATGAGAAAGTTTTGATCCACGGAAGTACTGCCAAGTGCTGCGGTACTAAAAATCTAGTACCGCTCCAAGTCGCGGTAGTACCGTGCGAAGCCACGGTAGTACCGGGTCTGAGAGCGGTAGTAGGTTTTTAGTGCCGCAGCTAGCGCGGTAGTACCGCACCTGACGGGCGGTAGTACCGTGCGAGCGGTAGTACCGCATACGAGGTGCGGTAGTACCGCACCGCGTCAGATCCGAACCTAGTTCAAATCTGAGAAGAACCGTGAAACCTCGGCGGTACTACGGTTGATCAAATCTATCACAGGACAATATATCAAGTATAATTCCTACGCAACCCAACTCTCCTACATTCTACTCTTGCACAGATTTGGCCTAAAATCTCATGAACAACATGCATCTCCCTAATAACCTAGAAGCGAAAGAACAACCAAGAAAAAGAGGGAATTGGGGGAAAACCTTGTTCCATGGCAAGAGGAGGTGGTGGGGAACAATCCCACCGGTCGGAATCCTAGGAGAGTGGCCGGAGATGGAGATCCGGCGAGGACCTCCGGCGCCGTTCGTGAGCGAGAGAGAGAGAGAGAGAGAGAGAGATAGAGGGAGAGAGAGAGAGAGAGACGTGGGGAGAGAGATAAGTGAATGGTATGGGGAGTTGGAACTCCCCTGCCCGAATCATAACCCCCACGCTCACTCACGGCGCGGTAGTACCGTGGTTCACCGTGGTAGTACCGCTCGGCGGAAGTACCGCACATGAGCGGTAGTACCGCTCTCCTGGGCGGCAGTAAAAAATTACTGCCGCGCAGGTGCGGTAGTACCGTGCCCTCTCAACACGGTAGTACCATGGTTAGCCGCGGTAGTACCGTGAACTCAGGAAGTCGCACGTTCCAAGCACACGAAAAAGAGGTCTTTGCAAGAAAAGAACCTTCGAGGCAACCCGACACCACAAGAACATGCGACACACGAAGACAGAAAGGCAAAAGACAACGCGAAAACAACCACGAGACACCACCTCTTCAAAGAGAGGGCGGTGGCCGGAGCCACCTATGTTTGAGTCACTTGGTATGGCACCGCGAAGAATTATCCTTGGGCCCATGACCAAAACTCGTCTTTGAAGCACAAGTACCATCAAAAATGGCTAATGTGAAAGAGTTGATCGATTTATGCATAATGGGGGAGGAGAGTTCATTGAGAGAACAACACTCCCCCTATGTCCATTCCTACACCTAAACAAGATAACAAGTTGAGTATGGTGGGGTGTGCAAGGGTTCAAGCAACATTGCTCGAATCAATGATATTTAGCTCATGCCTTAACTCGTGAAATCTTGCTTCATCCAAAGGCTTCGTGAAGATATCTGCAAGGTTATCATGAGTGTTGACGTAGTTGAGCTTGATCTCCCCTCGCCTAATGTGATCCCGAATGAAGTGATACCGAATCTCAATATGCTTCATCTTGAAGTGTTGCACCGGGTTGAGAGAAATCTTGATGGCACTTTCATTGTCACACCAAAGAGGCACTTTGTCACAAATGACACCATAATCCTTTAAAGTTTGCCTCATCCATAAGAGTTGAGCACAACAACTACCGGCCGCTACATACTCCGCTTCGGTGGACGAGAGAGACACACAACTTTGCTTTTTGGAAGATCAACTTACCAAAGAGCAACCAAGGAATTGGCACCCTGCGGAAGTGGACTTCCTATCCACTTTGTCTCCCGCCCAACCGGAATCCGAATATCCTACAAGCTTGAAGTTTGCTCCTCTCGGGTACCATAGGCCAAAGTTTGGGGTATGAGCCAAATATCAAAAGATTCGCTTGACCGCCACATAGTGGCTTTCCTTAGGTGCGTCTTGAAACCGTGCACAAATTCCAACACTCAACATGATATCCGGTCTAGATGCACAAAGGTAAAGCAAGGATCCAATCATGGAGCGATATACCTTTTGATCCACCGCTTTACCATTGGGATCGATGTCAAGTTGGCACTTAGTAGGCATTGGAGTGGAAGCCGCTTGACATCGCTTAGCTTGAATCTCTTGAGCATGTCTTGAGTGTATTTGGCTTGGTTGATGAAGGTACCTTCTCTTCTTTACTTCACTTCGAAACCTAGAAAGAACTTCAACTCTCCCATGGAAGACATCTTGAACTTTGAGGTCATTAGTGCGGCAAATTCATCATTGAAAGCTTTGTTAGGAGAACCAAAGATAATGTCATCAACATATAGTTGGCACACAAACAACTCCCCTTTGACCTTCTTACTAAAAAGAGTGGGATCGATTAGCCCAACTTCAAACCCACGATCTTGTAGCAACTCGGTAAGGTGGTCATACCACGCACGTGGGGCTTGTTTAAGGCCATAGAGTGCCTTATCGAGTTGATACACATGATCGAGAAAGTAGGGATCCTCGAACCCGGGGAGTTGTTTGACATAAACCAACTCATTAATAGGACCATTAAGAAAAGCACTCTTCACATCCATTTGTTGCAACTTAAAGTTGTGATGAGAAGCATAAGCAGTCAACAAACGAATGGATTCAAGACGAGCAACGGGAGCAAAGGTTTCACCGTAGTCGATACCCTCGACTTGGGATTAACATTGTGCCACCAATCTTGCCTTGTTGCGAATGATGGTTCCATGAGCATCTTGTTTGTTCTCGAAAATCCACTTGGTCCCAATGACATTGTGGTTCCCCGTTGGCCTTGGCACCAACCTCCACACCTTGTTGTACTCGAAGTTGTTGAGTTCTTCATGCATGGCATTAAGCCAATCCGAATCTTCGAGTGCTTCATATACCTTTTGGGGTTCAACACAAGAAACAAACGCATGATGTTCACAATAGTTTGCCAATTGTCTACGAGTGCTTACCCCCTTTTGAATGCTTCCAAGTACATTCTTCATGAGATGACCCTTGGTGGTGAGCTTGGAAGCAATCTTGGCGGCACGACGCTCTAATTCATCCTCAGAGGTGAGTTGAGGAGCGGTCACTTGATCATCTTGAGCGCCGTCTTGAGCATGTTCTTGATCTTGAACTTGCTCTAGGGGGAGAACTTGACCTTGGGCATCACTTGGTGTGTCAACATCGTCTTGAGCACGATCTTGCCCTTGGTCTTGTTCATGAGGTTGAGGGCCTTCACTTTGTTCTTCTAAGCGTGTGGGCCTTGGGTTGGTGATGGCTCCACTAGAGTGGAGCATTGTCCTTCTCCTTCGCCACAAGGGGTTCCTCAATGGGTAGGATGAAACCAACACCCATTCTTCTTATGGCTTGAGGAGGAATTTCATCACCTACATCACAAGTGCCACTTTGCTCCACTTAGGAGCCGTTATTCTCATCAAACTCCACGTTACACGTCTCCTCAATAAGTCCCTGGATTTATTAAGGACATGATAAGCATGAGAGTTTGTAGCATAACAAACAAATATGCCCTCATAAGCTCTAGCCTCAAACTTAGACAACCGAACACCTTTCTTGAGAATGAAACACTTACACCCGAACACCCGAAAGTACTTGAGATTGGGCTTGTTACCTGTGAGTATCTCATATGGAGTCTTGTTCAAGCCCTTGCGGAGGTAGAGCCGATTGGATGCATGACATGCAGTGTTGATGGCTTCGGCCCAAAAGTTGTATGGAGACTTGAACTCCGCCATCATGGTCCTTGCCGCATCCATCAATGTCCGGTTCTTCCTCTCCGCGACACCATTTTGTTGAGGGGTGTAGGGTGCAGAATATTGATGCTTGATCTCCTCATCACTAAGAAACTCGTCCAAGGTGTAGTTCTTGAACTCGGTGCCGTTGTCACTTCTTATTCTCAAGATCTTTGCATTGTGTTGACGTTGTGCTTCATTTGCAAAGTCAATGACGGTTTGTTGGGTCTCGCTCTTCCTCTTGAAGAAATACACCCAAGTATATCTTGAGTAGTCATCCACAATCACCAAGCAATACTTCCTACCCCCAAGACTATCAAAGGATGGAGGCCCAAAGAGATCCAAGTGAAGGAGCTCCAAAGGCCTCTTCGAGTAAATGATAGTCGTGGAGGGTGAGCCTTCTCATGAAGCTTTCCTTCGATACAAGCAATCGCAAGCACGATCTTTAGCAAAACTAACATTCGTTAGTCCACGGACATGGTCCCCTTGAGAAGACTTTGCAAAGATCTCATATTGACATGGGCTAAACGGGCGATGCCAAAGCCATCCCACATCAACTTTAGCCATTAGGCATGTCGCGGTCTTAGTGGGTACCTCCGAAAAGTTAATCACATATAGACTGTTCTCGACATGCCCAACAAAGGCTACTTTAAGAGTCTTGCTCCACAAGAGGACCACGGTATCAATATCAAAGAAAGTGGCAAAGCCCATGATTGCAAGTTGACGAACGGAAAGTAAATTGTATGCAAGGGACTCTACAAGCATGACCTTCTCGATCATGAGATCATGAGAAATGACAACCTTGCCGAGTCCCAATACCTTAGAAGACGAGGCATCACCCCACTCGACATTGGTGGGCATAGAAGGAATCTTGTGCACGTCCACCACCAAGTCCTTGCTTCTTGTCATATGATTTGTAGCTCCACTATCGAGCAACCATGATCCCCACCTAAGCAAACACCTACAAGAGATCAATGCTTGGTTTTAGGTACCCATTTTGTAATGGGTCCTTTGATGTTAGTAAAAGGGTCTTAGGAACCCAAATAGACCATTCAATGTATTCATGAGGAGAACCAACAAATTTGGCATAAACGTGCCCATCACTAGCACGGCGTAACACATAAGAGGGATAAAAATCGCCGGCTTTGTTGGGAGGGGTGGCATTGCCCTTCTTGACATCGCCACCCTTTGCATTGTTCTTATTCTCCTTGGAAGCACCCTCTCCCTCCTTCACAAAAGTTTGCTTGAGACGAGGAGGTCGTTTGGTCTTGTCATTCTTCTTCTTGTTCTTGGGCTTGGGTGCGAACCCAATCTCCTCCTTGGCCACAACTTCCTTTTGATTACTCAAAAGGTCATTGAGGTTCTTCTCACCTTGTATGCATGTAACAAGGCCTTTCTCAAGTTGCTGTTGGAAATATGCCCTAGAGGCAATAATAAATTAGTTATTATTATATTTCCTTGTTCATGATAATCGTTTATTATTCATGCTATAATTGTATTGACCGGAAACAGCAATGCATGTGTGGATACATAGACAACACCATGTCCCTAGTAAGCCTCTAGTTGACTAGCTCGTTGATCAATAGATGGTTACGGTTTCCTGACCATGGACATTGGATGTCATTGATAACGGGATCACATCATTAGGAGAATGATGTGATGGACAAGACCCAATCCTAAGCCTAGCACAAAGATCGTAGTTCGTATGCTAAAGCTTTTCCAATGTCAAGTATCTCTTCCTTAGACCATGAGATCGTGCAATTCCGGATACCGTAGGAGTGCTTTGGGTGTATCAAACGTCACAACGTAATTGGGTGACTATAAAGGTGCACTACAGTATCTCCGAAAGTGACCATTGGGTTGACACGGATCGAGATCGGATTTGTCACTCCGTGTAAACGGAGAGGTATCTCTGGGCCCACTCGGTAGGACATCATCATAATGTGCACAATGTGACCAAGGGGTTGATCACGGGATGATGTGTTACGGAACGAGTAAAGAGACTTGCCGGTAACGAGATTGAACAAGGTATCGGTATACCGACGATCGAATCTCGGGCAAGTACAATACCGCTAGACAAAGGGAATTGTATACGGGATCGATTGAGTCCTTGACATCGTGGTTCATCCGATGAGATCATCGTGGAACATGTGGGAGCCAACATGGGTATCCAGATCCCGCTGTTGGTTATTGACCGAGAACGCCTCGGTCATGTCTCATGGTTCCCGAACCCGTAGGGTCTACACACTTAAGGTTCGATGGCGACGCTTAGGGTTATAAAGGAAGTTTGTATGTGGTTACCGAATGTTTTTGGAGTCCCGGATGAGATCCCGGACGTCACGAGGAGTTCCGGAATGGTCCGGTGGTAAAGATTTATTTATGGGAAGTCCTATTTTGGTCGCCGTAAAAGTTTCACACTTTATGGGTATTGTACCGGAGTGCCGAAGGGGTCCGGGGTCCACCGGGGGTCCACCTGCCGGAGGGCCACATGGGCTGTAGGGGTGCGCCTTGGCCTATATGGGCCAAGGGCACCAGCCCCAAGAGGCCCATGCGCCAAGGAAACTTGGGGAGGGAAGAGTCCTCAAGGGGAAGGCACCTCCAGGGTGCCTTTGGGAGGATGGACTCCCCCCATCTTGGCCGCACCCCTTCCTTGGAGGAAGGGGCAAGGCTGCGCCTCCCCCCTCTCCCTTGCCCCTATATATAGTGGAGGGGAGGGAGGGCATCCACACCTGAGCCCCTGGCGCCTCCCTCCCTCCCGTGACACCTCCTCCTCTCGTTGGTGCAGCCCTGCATCTCTTCTTCCTCCTCTCTTGCGGTGCTTGGCGAAGCCCTGCAGGATAGCCACGCTCCTCCATCACCACCACGCCGTTGTGCTGCTGTTGGATGGGGTCTTCCTCAACCTCTCCCTCTCTCCTTGCTGGATCACGGCATGGGAGACGTCACCGGGCTGTACGTGTGTTGAACGCGGAGGTGCCGTGCGTTCGGCACTTGATCATCGGTGATCTGAATCACGACGAGTACGACTCCATCAACCCCGTTCACTTGAACGCTTCCGCTTAACGATCTACAAGGGTATGTAGATGCACTCTCCTTCCCCTCGTTGCTAGAATCTCCATAGATTGATCTTGGTGATGCGTAGAAAATTTTGAATTTCGCCACGTTCCCCAACAAAGGGTATCGAGCTAGGTCTATTGCGTAGATTCTTTGCACGAGTAGAACACAAAGTAGTTGTGGGCGTTGATGTTGTTCAATATGCTTACCGTTACTAGTCCAATCTTGTTTCGACGGTATTGTGGGATGAAGCGGCCGGACCGACCTTACACGCATTTTACGTGAGACAAAGGTTCCACCGATCGACATGCACTTGGTGCATAAGGTGGCTAGCGGGTGCCGCCTCCCACTTTAGTCGGAACGGATTCGATGAAAAGGGTCCTTGTGAAGGGTAAATAGCAATTGGCATATCACGTTGTGGTTTTATGTAGGTAAGAAACGTTCTTGCTAGAAACCCATAGCAGCCACGTAAAACATGCAAACAACAATTAGAGGACGTCTAACTTGTTTTTGCAGGGTATGCTATGTGATGTGATATGGCCAAGTAGAATGTGATGAATGATATGTGATGTATGAGATTGATCATGTTCTTGAAATAGGAATCACGACTTGCATGTCGATGAGTATGACAACCGGCAGGAGCCATAGGAGTTGTCTTAATTTATTGTATGACCTGCGTGTCATTGAACAAACGCCATGTAATTACTTTACTTTATTGCTAACCGGTAGCCATAGTAGTAGAAGTAATAAGTTGGCGAGACAACTTCATGGAGACACGATGATGGAGATCATGATGATGGAGATCATGGTGTCATGCGGTGACAATGATGATCATGGAGCCCCAAGATGGAGATCAAAGGAGCAATATGATATTGGCCATATCATGTCACTACCATATAATTGCATGTGATTTTTATTATGTTTATGCATCTTGTTTACTTAGAACGACGGTAGTAAATAAGATGATCCCTTACACAAATTTCAAGAAGTGTTCTCCCTAAGCGTGCACCGTTACTTCGTTAAAGCTTCTAAGCACCACGTGTTAATCGGGTGTGATGGATTCTTACGTTCACATACAACGGGTGTAAGCAAGATTTACACACGCAGAAACACTTAGGGTTAACTTGACGAGCCTAGCATGTGAAGACATGGCCTCGAACACGGAGACCGAAAGGTCGAGCATGAGTCGTATAGTAGATACGATCAACATGAAGATGTTCACCGATGATGACTAGTCCGTCTCACGTGTTGATCGGACACGGCCTAGTTGATTCAGATCATGTAATCACTTAGATGACCAGAGGGATGTCTATCTGAGTGGGAGTTCATAAGATGAACTTAATTATCCTGAACATAGTCAAAAGACCTTTTGCAAATTATGTAAATGGCTCGCGTTTTAGTTCCATTATTTAGATATGTTCCTAGAGAGAATATAGTTGAAAGTTGACAGATGGCGATTATGCGGACAGTAGAAAGCTTATGTCCTTAATGCACCGCTCAGTGTGCTGAACCCCAAACGTCGTCTGTGGATGTTGCGAACATCAGACATACACGTTTTGATAACTACGTGATAGTTCAGTTAAACGGTTTAGAGTTGAGGCACCAAAGACGTTTTTTGAAACGTCGCGGAACATATAAGATGTTTCGAGGGCTGAAATTGGGATTTCAGGCTCGTGCCCACGTCAAGAGGTATGAGACCTCCGATGATTTTCTTAGCCTGCAAACTAAGGGAGAAAAGCTCAATTGTTGAGCTTGTGCTCAGATTGTCTGAATACAGCAATCACTTGAATCGAGTGGGAGTTAATCTTCCGGATGAGATAGTGATGTTTCTCCATAGTCATTGCCACCAAGCTGCTAGAGCTTCGTGATGAACTATAACATATCAGGGATATATATGATGATCCTTGAGGTATTCGCGTTGTTTGACATCACGAAAGTAGAAATCAAGTAGGAGCATCAATTGTTGATGGTTGGTGAAACCACTAGTTTCAAGAAGGGCAAGGGCAAGCAGGGACACTTCATGAAACAGCAAATCAGTTCTTTGCTCCAAAGGAAGAAACCCAAGGTTGAACCCAAACCCGAGACTAAGTGCTTCGTAATAAGGGGAACAGCCTTTGGAGCAGAATTACCCTAGGTACTTGGTAGATAAGAAGGCGGGCAAGGTCGATAGAAGTATATTTGATATACATTATGTTAATGTGTACTTTACTAGTACTCCTAGTAGCACCAGGTATTAGATACCGGTTCGGTTGCTAAATGTTAGTAACTCGAAATAAAAGCTACGGAATAAAAGGAGACTAGCTAAAGGTGAGTGACGATATGTGTTGGAATTGTTTCCAAGGTTGATATGATCAAACATCGCACGCTCCCTCTACCATCAAGATTAGTATTAAACCAGAATAATTATCATTTGGTGTTTATGTTGAGCATAGACATGATTGGATTATGTCTATCGCAATATGGTTATTCATTTAAAGAGAATAATGGTTACTCTATTTATTTGAATAATACCTTCGATGGTCTTGCACCTAAATAAATGGTTTATTGAATCTCGATCGTAGTGATACACAATTTCATGCCAAAAGTATAAGATAGTAATGATAGTACCACTTACTTGTGGCACTGCCATATAAGTCATATTGGTGTAAAACGCATGAAGAAGCTCCATGTTGATGGATCTTTGGACTCACTCGTTTTGAAAAGTTTGAGACATGCGAACCATGTCTATTGGTGCATACGCATGAAGAAACTCCATGAAGATGGATCGCTTGGACTCACTTGATTTTGAATCACTTGAGATATGCAAAACATACCACATGGGCAAGATGACCTGAAAAGCCTCGGTTTCGAGAAGATGGAACAAGATAGCAACTTGTTGGAAGTAACACATTTTGATGTGTGCAGTCCAATGAGTGCCGAGGCATCAAATGAATATCGTTATGTTATGACTTCACGGATGATTCGAGTTGATGTTGAGTAGATTTAATTGATGAAGCACAAGTCTGAATTATTGAATGGTTCAAGTAATTTCAGAGTGAAGTTGAAGATCATCGTGACAAGAGGATAGAATGTCTATGATATGATCATAGAGATGAATATCTGAGTTGCGTAGTTTGGTACACAATTGAGACATTGTGGAAATTGTTTCACAACTAATACCGCCTGGAACACCATAGTGTGATGGTGTGTCCGAATATCATAGTTGCACTCTATTGGATATGGTGCGTAACATGATATCTCTTATCGAATTACCACTATCGTTCATGGGTTAGGCATTAGAGACAACCACACTCACTTAAATAGGGCACCACGTAATTCCGTTGAGACGACACCGTTTGGAGAAACCTAAGTTGTCGTTTCTTAAAAGTTTGGGGCTGCGACGCTTATGTGAAAAAGTTTCAGGTTGATAAGCTCGAACCCAAAGCGGATAAAATGCATCTTCATAGGACACCCAAAAACGGTTGGGTATACCTCCTAATTCAGATCCGAAAGCAATAGGGATTGTTTCTTGAATCGGGTCCTTTCTCGAGGATAAGTTCGTCTCGGAAAGTTGAGTGGGAGGATGGTGGAGACTTGATGAGGTTATTGAACCGTCACTTCAACAAGTGTGTAGCAAGGGCACAGGAAGTTGTTCCTGTGGCACCTACACCAATTGAAGTAGAAGCTTATGATAGTGATCATGAAGTTTCGGATCAAGTCACTAACGTACCTCGTGGGGTGACAAGGATGCGTACTACTTGGTGATACGCAATCCTGTCTTGAAGGTCATGTTGCTAGACAACAATGAACCTACGAGCTATGGAGAAGCAATGGTGGGCCCAAATTCCGACAAATGGTTAGAAACCATGAAATCCGAGATAGGATCCATGTATCAAAACAAAGCATGGACTTTGGTGGACTTGCCCGATGATCGGCAAGCCATTGAGATGAATGGATCTTTAAGAGGAAGACGGACGTGGACGGTAATGTCACCGTCTATGAAGCTCGACTTGTGGCGAAGAGTTTTTCACAAGTTCAAGGAGTTGACTACGATGAGACTCTCTCATTCGTAGCGATGCTTAAGTCCGTCGGAATCATGTTAGCATAAGCTGCATTTATGAAATCTGGCCGATGGATGTCAAAATGAGTTTCCTTACCGGTTTAAGAAGGAAAGGTTGTATGTGATACAATCAGAAAAGTTTTGTCGATCCTAAGGATGCTAAAAGGTATGCTAGCTCCAGCGATCCTTTCTAAGGACTGGAGTAAGCATCTCGGAGATGGAATATGTGCTTTGATGAGATGATCAAAGATTTTGGGTGTATACAAAGTTTATGAGAAACTTGTATTTCCAAAGAAGTGAGTGGGAGCACTATAGAATTTCTGATGAGTATATGTTGTTGACATATGGATGATCAGAAATGATGTAGAATTTCTGGAAAGCATATAGGGTTATTTGAAAAGTGTTTTTCAAGTGAAAACCTGTATTAAGCTACTTGAACATTGAGCATCGAGATCTATAGGGATAGATCAAAACCGCTTAATGGTAATTTCAAATGAGCATATACCTTGACATGATCTTGAAGGTGTTCAAGATGGATCAGTCAAAGAAGGAGTTCTTGCATGAGATGTAAGGTATGAAGTTAAGACTTAAAGCTCGACAACGGCAGAAAAGAGAGAAAGGACGAAGGTCGTCCCTATGCCTTAGACGTAGGCTCTACAAGATGCTATCTTTGTGTACAGCACCGAAGTGTGCCTTGCCATGAGTTAGTCAAGGGGTACAAGAATGATCCAGGAATGGATCATTGGACAGTGGTCAAAGTTGTCCTTGGAGTAAATAAGGACATGTTTCTCGATTATGGAGGTGATAAAGAGTTCGGCGTAAAGGGTTACGTCGATGCAAGCTTTAACACCTATCCGAGTGACTCTGAGTAGCAAACCGGATACGTATAGTGGAGCAACCATTTGGAATAGCTCCAAGTGGAGCGTGAAAGCAGCATTTACAATATGACATAGAGATTTGCGAAATACATATGGATCTGAAAGGTTCAGACCGTTGACTAAAACCTCTCTCACAAGCAAAACATGATCAAACCCCGAACTCATTGAGACTTAATCACATGGTGATGTGAACTAGTTTAAGACACTAGTAAACTCTTTGGATGTTGGTCACATGGCGATGTGACCTATCGATGTTAATCACATGGCGATGTGAACTAGATTATTGACTCTAGTGCAAGTGGGAGACTGTTGGAAATATGCCCTAGAGGCAATAATAAATTAGTTATTATTATATTTCCTTGTTCATGATAATCGTTTATTATTCATGCTATAATTGTATTGACCGGAAACAAAGAATGCATGTGTGGATACATAGACAACACCATGTCCCTAGTAAGCCTCTAGTTGACTAGCTCGTTGATCAATAGATGGTTACGGTTTCACGACCATGGACATTGGATGTCATTGATAACGGGATCACATCATTAGGAGAATGATGTGATGGACAAGACCCAATCCTAAGCCTAGCACAAAGATCGTAGTTCGTATGCTAAAGCTTTTCCAATGTCAAGTATCTCTTCCTTAGACCATGAGATCGTGCAATTCCGGATACCGTAGGAGTGCTTTGGGTGTATCAAAGCGTCACAACGTGGCGGGTGACTATAAAGGTGCACTACAGGTATCTCCGAAAGTGACCATTGGGTTGACACGGATCGAGATCATTTGTCACTCCGTGTAAACGGAGAGGTATCTCTGGGCCCACTCGGTAGGACATCATCATAATGTGCACAATGTGACCAAGGGGTTGATCACGGGATGATGTGTTACGGAACGAGTAAAGAGACTTGCCGATAACGAGATTGAACAAGGTATCGGTATACCGACGATCGAATCTCGGGCAAGTACAATACCGCTAGACAAAGGGAATTGTATCTGGGATCGATTGAGTCCTTGACATCGTGGTTCATCCGATGAGATCATCGTGGAACATGTAGGAGCCAACATGGGTATCCAGATCCCGCTGTTGGTTATTGACCGAGAACGTCTCGGTCATGTCTGCATGGTTCCCGAACCCGTAGGGTCTACACACTTAAGGTTCGATGGCGCTAGGGTTATAAAGGAAGTTTGTATGTGGTTACCGAATGTTGTTGAGTCCGGATGAGATCCCGGACGTCACGAGGAGTTCCGGAATGGTCCGGAGGTAAAGATTTATATATGGGAAGTCCTATTTTGGTCGCCGGAAAAGTTTCGCACTTTATCGGTATTGTACCGGAGTGCCGAAAGGGGTCCGGGGTCCACCGGGGGTCCACCTGCCCGGAGGGCCACATGGGCTGTAGGGGTGCGCCTTGGCCTATATGGGCCAAGGGCACCAGCCCCAAGAGGCCCATGCGCCAAGGAAACTTGGGGAGGAAGAGTCCTCAAGGGGAAGGCACCTCCGAGGTGCCTTGGGAGGATGGACTCCTCCCCCTCTTGGCCGCACCCTTCCTTGGAGGAAGGGGCAAGGCTCGCCTCCCCTCTCCCTTGCCCCTATATATAGTGGAGGGGAGGGAGGGCATCCACACCTGAGCCCCTGGCGCCTCCCTCCCTCCCGTGACACCTCCTCCTCTCGTTGGTGCAGCCCTGCATCTCTTCTTCCTCCTCTCTTGCGGTGCTTGGCGAAGCCCTGCAGGATAGCCACGCTCCTCCATCACCACCACGCCGTTGTGCTGCTGTTGGATGGGGTCTTCCTCAACCTCTCCCTCTCTCCTTGCTGGATCAAGGCGTGGGAGACGTCACCGGGCTGTACGTGTGTTGAACGCGGAGGTGCCGTGCGTTGACACTTGATCATCGGTGATCTGAATCACGGCAGTACGACTCCATCAACCCCGTTCACTTGAACGCTTCCGCTTAACGATCTACAAGGGTATGTAGATGCACTCTCCTTCCCCTCGTTGCTAGAATCTCCATAGATTGATCTTGGTGATGCGTAGAAAATTTTGAATTTCTGCTACGTTCCCCAACAGTTGCTCCTTCAACTTAGCATTCTCCTCAACAAGATGCACATGCTCACAACACGGGTTAGTAGCATTTGCATTATCAATTAAAACCATATGAGGAAAGGTGGCTTTCTCCTTGGTTAGCTTTACTTGGAGTTGATCATGAGACTCTTTGAGGCTAGCATGAACGCCCTTCAAGACTTTGTGAGCCTTGTCGAGAATGTCAAACTCCTCTTTGAGTCTAGCAAGATCAACCCCAAGCTTTGCCTTCTCGTGAGTTTAGCACACGAGAAACAACAAGAGCATGATCAAGATCTTTCTTTAATTTAGCATGATCATCGTTGTATGACTCCTCAAGAGCCAAACGAAGACCACGCTCTTCCTCAAGAGCATTGGAAAGATCCGAAATCTCATCGGCATAGTCACGACTATGCCCCTCCATCTTGGAGATGGTATCTTCGTGAGCCTCGATCATGTCATTGGATTCACCAAGTTGTTCCAAGAGAGCAACAAAGTGCTTCTTGGATTTGCCCTTGAGTTTACCCATAAAGGCCTCAAACTCATTCTCCTCCACATTAGTTCCCTCATGTTCATCAATGCTATCCGTCGAAGAAGAATGATTGATGATGGTAGTTTTGATGTTGGGGGTTACCTTGTTGGTGGCTTTGGCCATGAGGCACTTGGCGGTGATGCTCTCATTGGGTGAGTCAAGAGAGACACCGAGGAGTCGTCGCAATGGCAACGGAGGCCATGGCAACCGACTCACCATATTCATCATCATCATCATCCTCATTGTACTCTTCTTGTACCACCAAAGCCTTGTGAGGAGTCTTCTTGGTGAAGTTGCTCTTGTTGGGGAAAGACTTGGCCTTGTCCTTATGGATGAGTTTGCCACCATTATCTTCCCTCTTCTCATACGGGCACTCCGCAACAAAATGACTCACACTGCCACAATTAAAGCAAGTCCTCACTCGTTGCTTGCCTTTTGCGCCACTTGAGCTGCTCTTGTTAAAGTTGGGCCTTGAGTTCTTCTTGCTCCAAAATTGCCTTGAAGCAAGGGCCATGTGTTCATGATAGGCATACTTCGTATCTTCGAGGTTGCTCTCCTCTTCTTCCTCCTCTTCTTCTTCTTCGACACAAACCTTGGCCTTCAATGCAAGTTTGGGCTTCTTTGCTCTTTGGGAGCGAAGCACCGCATTGTCGGCGGTCTTGTCCAATATGCTCATAGCCACAAACTCATCCAACACATCACTTGAGGACAAGGTGTGAAAGTCCGGCCTTTGATGGATGACGGAGGACATGGCTTTGTGGTAGGGCATCATTGCCTTGAGGAATTTGTGCTTGATCCAATTGTCATCCGTGTCCTTACTTCCATGATCCCGGAGAGAGATCGCGAGCTTGGTAACTCTCCGATAGAGCTCACGAGGTTCATCATCTTCTTTCATTGCAAACTCATCGGCTTCATCTTGTACCACTTCATAGTTGGAACGTTGAATGCTTGCGCTTCCCCGATAGAGGGAAACCACTTTGTGCCAAGCTTCTTTGGCCAAACAGTAGGGCCGGAGATGCGGGAGGTCTTCGGGAAGGATTGCTTCTTGGATGATGAAGAGAGCATTCTCATTGAATTGATCATCCACGGCTTCTCTAGGAGTGAAGTTGCTCTAGTCATGCGGATAAAAACCTTCTTCAATGATTCTCCAAAGGTTAGTGTTCACATGATTTAAATGACGCTTAAAACGATAGACCCAAGAATCAAAATCCTCCTTTTTATCAATCTTGGGGGGAGGACCGGCATGATTCAAGTGAGTAGAAGGAATCGGTCCACCATAAACGGGTGGAGGTTGCACATGGGCAAAGATGCTGGTGCCATTCTTACTACTAGACATAGGAGCTTTCTCACTAGTAGCTTCCCCCTTGTCGGGGTTAGCATCCGTCACCGTGTTGGCGGGATCACCCACTTTCACGGGTGCGGTGGAAAGTTTAAGCCCTTCTAAGAATTCCTTAAACATGTCTTTGACCTCGGTCGTCATGGGGGTTTCCAATGTGTCCAACGCCACATTGAATTCCTCATGTGAGATCGAGTTACCCCATCTCCCGTAGACGATATCGGATTCGCACCGGAGTGCTCTCCCACATCGTCTTCGATGTCAACCATACTCTTCGGTACGTAAAGTCCTTAAAAAGAGACGAGGCTCTGGTACCAATTGAAAGGATCGATATGGTTGACTAGAGGGGGGTGAATAGGCAACTAACAATTTTTAGCTTTTCTTTACCAAATTAAACTTTGCATCAAAGTAGGTTATCTAGATATGCAACTAGGTGGACAACCTATATGATGCAACAATCACAAGCACACAAGCAAGCAATGAATATAACACAAATAAGCCTGCACAAGTAAAGGGATGAGATAACCAAGAGTGGAGCCGATGGAGACGAGGATGTGTTACCGAAGTTCCTTCCTTTTGAGGGGAAGTACATCTCCGTTAGAGCGGTGTGGAGGCACAATGCTCCCCAAGAAGCCACTAGGGCCACCGTATTCTCCTCACGCCCTCACACAATGCGAGATGTCGTGATTCCACTATTGGTGCCCTTGAAGGCGGTGACCGAACCTTTACAAACAAGGTTGGGGCAATCTCCACAACTTAATTGGAGGCTCCCAATGACACCACGAAGCTTCACCACAATGGACTATGGCTTCACAGTGACCTCAACCGTCTAGGGAGAGAGAGATCGGGCGAAAATGGAGCTTGGAGCAACAATGGAGCTTAGGGATGGAAGAGGTAGTCAACTAAAGGTAGGAGACGACCCTTTTATAGTGGTGGACGAAATCCAACCGTTATCCACTTAACCAGCCCGCGACACGCAGCGGTACTACCGCTTCCGGTAGGCGCGGTACTACCGCAAAGGCCACGCTGGTACTACCGTGAGCCACCAGATTACCGCGCAGCGGGGGAGCTAGAGCGAGCTGGCAGGTAGTACTACAGCAGTACTGCCGGCTCCCCTTGCGGTACTACCGCGAGGCAGAAAGCCCTAGCACGAAGGGCGCGGATGAATTAAATTACATCCGTGCCTACTTTACTATTGGAAAAGCGAGCGGTGCGAAAATCCGGCCAGCGGTACTACCGCTGGGGAGCAGTACTACCGTGTGGCTGCTGGATCAGACCGTGCACGGTACTACCGCGCACGAGGCGCGGTACTACCACGGAGGCGCGGATGTAAAAAATTACATCCGCCCCTACTACCGCAACGCAGCGGTACTTGGCCTGGGGGCCACAGTAGTATGGCTCCAGAGGAGCGGTACTACCGTGGGCTCCCGCGGTACTCTGCTTGGCGTAAGCCATGGTACTACTGCGGTGCTGCGGTAGTACCGCTCAAGGAGCGATACTACATAAGCGCAGCAACAGCAGACAAGACAATCGCAAAGAGGATAAACGGGGGATGCTCCAAGGTGTAGGGGAAAGGTGGAGACAAGGAAGGGAACATGTACGTGATGATTCCACCCAAACCATTCCGACGCAGACCCCCTCTTAATAGTACGGCTTTCCTACGACTCAAATCCACCAAAAAGAAACGTAGAGAAACGCCTTCTTCAATAGTCTTCGAGGGGCACCAAACCGTCTTGTACCTAGTGAAGAAATGTCTGAGAAACTCAAAGGCACACGATTAGTCCGCAAAAGCATTGTCATCAATCACCAAAACACCTAAGGGATAAATATGCACTAACACCAGCCCAAATTGCTGTTTTTTTGCCTATTTCAGTGTTTCGAAGGAAAGGAATATCAAACGGAGTCCAAACGGAATGAAACCTTCGGGAACGTGATTTTCGAAACAAACGTGATCCAGAGGACTTGGAGTGGACGTCAAGCAATCAACAAGGAGGCCATGAGGCAGGGAGGCGCGCCTGCCCCCTGGGCGCACCCCCCACCCTCGTGGGCCCCTCGTAGCTCTCCTGATCGACCTCTTTCGCCTATATATACTCATATACCCTGGAAACATCATAGGAGGAGCCAAAACCCTTTTTCCACCGCCGCAATCTTCTATACCCGTGAGATCCCATCTTGGGGCCTTTTCCGGCGCTCCGCCGGAGGGGGCATTGATCATGGAGGGCTTCTACATCAACACCATAGCCTCTCTGATGATGTGTGAGTAGTTTACCTCAGACCTTCGGGTCCATAGTTATTAGCTAGATGACTTCTTCTCTCTTTGGATCTCAATACAAAGTTCTCCTCGATCTTCTTGGAGATCTATTCGATGTAACTCTTTTTGCGTTGTGTTTGTCGAGATCTGATGAATTGTGGGTTTATGATCCAGATTATCTATGAAAAATATTTCAATCTTCTCTGAATTCTTTTATGTATGATTGGTTATCTTGCAAGTCTCTTCGAATTATCAGTTTGGTTTGGCCTATTAGATTGATCTTTCTTGCAATGGGAGAAATGCTTAGCTTTGGGTTCAATCTTGCGGTGCTCGATCCCAGTGATAGTAGGGGAAACGACACGTATTGTATTGTTGCCATCGAGGATAAAAAGATGGGGTTTATATCATATTGCATGAGTTTATCCCTCTACATCATGTCATCTTGCTTAAAGCGTTACTCCGTTCTTATGAATTTAATACTCTAGATGCATGCTGGATAGTGGTCGATGCGTGGAGTAATTGTAGTAGATGCAGGGAGGAGTCGGTCTACTTGTCACGGACGTGATGCCTATATACATGATCATACCTAGATATTCTCATAACTATGCTCAATTCTATCAATTGCTCGACTGTAATTTGTTCACCCACCGTAATACTTATGCTATCTTGAGAGAAGCCACTAGTGAAACCTATGGCCCCCGGGTCTATTTTCATCATATTAATTTCCCGTCAACAAGCTATTTCTTTCCTCGTTTATTTTGCTTTCTTTACTTTTAATCTTTATCATAAAAATACCAAAAATATTATCTTATCATCTCTATCAGATCTCACTTTTGCAAGTGGCCATGAAGGGATTGACAACCCCTTTATCGCGTTGGTTGCAAGGTTCTTATTTGTTTGTGTAGGTACAAGGGACTTGAGCGTGGCCTCCTACTGGATTGATACCTCGGTTCTCAATAACTGAGGTAAATACTTACGCTACTTTGTTGCATCACCCTTTCCTCTTCAAGGGAAAACCAACGCAGTGCTCAAGAGGTAGCAATACCTTTGTTCACCTTGCCATCCTTCTTATCCGCCAAATACTTGGGGCAGTTCCGCTTCCAGTGACCAGTCCCTTTGCAGTAGAAGCACTTAGTCCCATGTTTAGGTTCAGACTTGGGCTTCTTCACTTGATCAGCAACTTGCTTGTCGTTCTTCTTGAAGTTTCCCTTCTTCCCTTTACCCTTTTTCTTGAAACTAGTGGTCTTGTTGACCATCAACACTTGATGCTCTTTCTTGATTTCTACCTCCGCAGACTTTAGCATTGCGAAGAGCTCGGGAATCGTCTTATCCATCCCTTGTATATTATAGTTCATCACGAAGCTCTTGTAGCTTGGTGGCGATGATTGAAGAATTACATCAATGACACTATCATCAGGAAGATTAACTCCCAGTTGAATCAAGTGATTGTTATACCCACACATTTGGAGTATATGCTCACTGACAGAACTATTCTCCTCCATTTTGCAGCTGTAGAACTTATTGGAGACTTCATATCTCTCAATCCGGGCATTTGCTTGAAATATTAACTTCAACTCCTAGAACATCTCATATGCTCCATGACGTTCAAAATGTCGTTGAAGTCCCGGTTCTAAACCGTAAAGCATGGCACACTGAACTATCGAGTAGTCATCAGCTTTGCTCTGCTAGACGTTCATAACATCTGGCGTTGCTCCTGCGGCGGGTTTGGCACCTAGTGGTGCTTCCAGGATGTAATTATTATGTGCAACAATGAGGATAATCCTCAAGTTACGGACCCAGTCCGTGTAGTTGCTACCATCATCTTTCGACTTAGCTTTCTCTAGGAACACATTAAAATTCAATGGAACAACAGCACGGGCCATCTATCTACAACAACATAGCCATGCAAAATATTATCAGGTACTAAGTTCATGATAAATTAAAGTTCAATTAATCATATTACTAAAGGACTCCCACTTAGATAGACATCCCTCTAATCATCTAAGTGATCACGTGATCCATATCAACTAAACCATGTCTGATCATCACGTGAGATGGAGTAGTTTTCAATGGTGAACATCACTATGTTGATCATATCTACTATATGATTCACGCTCGACCTTTTGTTCTCAGTGTTCCGAGGCCATATCTGCATATGCTAGGCTCGTCAAGTTTAACCCGAGTATTCTGTGTGTGCAAAACTGGCTTGCACCCGTTGTATGTGAACGTAGAGCTTATCACACCTGATCATCATGTGGTGTCTCGGCACGACGAACTTTCGCAATGGTGCATACTCAGGGAGAACACTTGTACCTTGAAATTTAGTGTGAGATCATCTTATAATGCTATCGTCGAACTAAGCAAAATAAGATGCATAAAGGATAAACATCACATACAATCAATATAAGTGATATGATATGGCCATCATCATCTTGTGCCTTTGATCTCCATCTCCAAAGCACCGTCATGATCACCATCGTCACCGGTGCGACACCTTGATCTCCATCGTAGCATCGTTGTCGTCTCGCCAACTATTGCTTCTACGACTATTGCTACCGCTTAGTGATAAAGTAAAGCAATTACATGGCGATTACATTTCATACAATAAAGCGACAACCATATGGCTCCTGCCAGTTGCCGATAACTCTGTTACAAAACATGATCATCTCATACAATAAAATTTAGCATCATGTCTTGACCATATCACATCACAACATGCCCTGCAAAAACAAGTTAGACGTCCTCTACTTTGTTGTTGCAAGTTTTACGTGGCTGCTATGGGCTGAGCAAGAACTGTTCTTACCTACGCATCTAAACCACCGCGATTTTTTGTCAAGTATGTGTTGTTTTAATCTTCAACAAGGACAGGGCGTAGCCGCACTCGATTCAACTAAAGTTGGAGAAACTGACACCTGCCAGCCACCTGTGTGCGAAGCACGTCGGTAGAACCAGTCTCGTGTAAGCGTACGCGTAATGTCGGTCCGGGCTGCTTCATCCAACAATACCGCCGAATCAAAGTATGACATGCTGGTAAGCAGTATGACTATTAACGCCCACAACTCACTTGTGTTCTACTCGTGCATATAACATCTACGCATAAACCTGGCTCGGATGCCACTGTTGGGGAACGTAGTACTTTCAAAAAAATTCCTATGCACACGCAAGATCATGGTGATGCATAGCAACGAGAGGGTAGAGTGTTGTCCATGTACCCTCATAGACCGTAAGCGGAAGCGTTATGACAACGCGGTTGATGTAGTCGTACGTCTTCACGATCGACCGATGCTAGCACCGAAAGTACGACACCTCCGCGATATGCACACGTTCGGCTCGGTGACGTCCCACGATCCAGCAGAGGGTCGAGGGAGAGCTTCGTCAGCACGATGACGTGACAACGGTGATGATGAAGCTATCGGCGCAGGGCTTCGCCTAAGCACTGCAACGATATGACCGAGGTGGATTATGGTGGAGGGGGGCACCGCACACGGCTAAGAGATCAATGATCAACTTGTGTGTTCTAGGGTGCCCCATGCACCCGTATATAAAGGAGCACGGGGGGAGGCCGGCCGGCCCTTGGGGCGCGCCAAGGAGGGGAGGAGTCCTCCTCCTAGTAGGAGTAGGACTCCCCCTTTCCTAGTCCAACTAGGAGAAGGAAGGGGAAAGGAAGGAGAGGGAGAGGCGAGGGAAGAGGCGCGCCCCTCCTTGTCCAATTCGGACTCCCAAGGGGGGGCGGCCAGCCCTATGGCCTCTCCTCTCTCTCTCACAAGGCCCATGTTGGCCCATTAGTTTCCCCGGGGGTTCCGATAACCCCCCAGCACTCCGATAATTATCCGGTGACCCCCGGAACTCATCCGGTGCCCGAATATAGTCATCCAATATATCAATCTTTATGTCTCGACCATTTCGAGACTCCTCGTCATGTCCGTGATCACATCCGGGACTCCGAACTATCTTCAGTACATCAAAACACATAAACTCATAATATCGATCGTCACCGAACGTTAAGCGTGCAGACCCTACGGGTTCTAGAACTATGTAGACATGACCGAGACACGTCTTCGGTCAATAACCAATAGAGGAACCTGGATGTTCATATTGGCTCCCACATATTCTACGAAGATCTTTATCGGTCAAACTGCATAACAACATACGTTGTTCCCTTTGTCATCGGTATGTTTCTTGCCCGAGATTCGACCGTCGGTATCTCAATACCTAGTTCAATCTCGTTACCGGCAAGTATCTTTACTCGATCCGTAATGCATCATCCCGCAACTAACTCATTAGTCACATTACTTGCAAGGCTTATAGTGATGTGCATTACCGAGAGGGCCCAGAGATACCTCTCCGACAATCTGAGTGACAAATCATAATCTCGATCTATGCCAACTCAACAAGTACCATCCGAGACACCTGTAGAGCACCTTTATAATCACCCAGTTACGTTGTGACGTTTGATAGCACACAAAGTGTTCCTCCGGTATTCGGGAGTTGCATAATCTCATAGTCATAGGAACATGTATAAGTCATGAAGAAAGCAATAGCAACATAGTAAACGGTCAAGTGCTAAGCTAACGGAATGGGTCAAGTCAATCACATCAATCTCTAATGATGTGATCCCGTTAATCAAATGACAACTCATGTCTATGGCTAGCTAGGAGGTGCAATCAGAGTGGATACAAACTTATATTGTGTGTTATATATTGTAAGTCATTTTTCTCTCCTGGAATCGGAGTCTTACCATGGGAAAGACGATAACCGCACTTCGGTATTCTGAAGGAACCTCATTCACAATCATATCATATGAACAAGTCACAATATGAATGTCGTGAGGCAAGTAGAATGCCTTTGGGAGAGAACCGTCCCGGAAAAGTAGGATCGCACGAGGCGATCTAGGGAGGGGACGAGGGTTCCCTTGCGCGCCGCCGGTGGTTCCGCCGGTTCCCTCTCTCTCCATCGGCCGCTCCGGTGGCGGGAGGGAGGGGGAACCTCGGGTCTGTTCGCTTGGTGGGTGTGTGGTAGGGTTAGGGTTGAGGGAGACGCTGCCGAGGCCGTTGCGGTGGTGTCGCGTCGGAATAAGTTTCTCCAGGCTTCGTTCGCGGTCAGGCGAGGCTTTGGCCTTCGTCTAGGAGCCAGCGGGGTGGGGGATACCCGGATCTCGTCGAGGTTGCGGGCTATGGTGGCTGGAGGTCCATTTTGCACTGGCAGTTTGGGTCCTCGGATGGGCGATGGATGCAGGGAGACGAAGACCCTTCTTCTTCCTTGTCGGTATGATTTGCTGCTGATGTTCTTCTCCTTTCTCTGCGCTACCGATCTTTGGTGGGAGATCCTGCTTTGTCCGGCGGATGGCTTTGGCAGCGGTGTTGGACGGTCGGGTGACTCGAGTTCTCTTCCTTAGGAAGGACACTTTTCAGCAGTACTCAAAGGCAAAGATGGCGGCAGGCATTGCGGTGTGTTGGATTAATGTCCATGCCCTCTCAGCGCCGGTGTCAAGAAAGGAGGAAGAAACGTGGCGGCAATTGTACCATGGTCGAAGATGATGACCTGCTTGCGCCTGGTTGCAGATCCTTCTGCTGCAAGGGCCTTCTCTCAAAATCCAGGGATGATGATACAGGGCTCCGGACATCTTCTTGTGTTATGGTTGTCTTAGGGTACTCTAGGTGTTCATAGTCCTTTGTGTTTGCGTTTCAGTGTGCTTGTAAGGGTACTGTTTCGTGATTTGAATGAAAAAAATTCTCAAAAAAAATGAATGTCGTGAGGCTCATCAAGAGGAAAAGGATAAAAAAGTTCCTTTTTATCATTTGGAATGGGGAAAGTATATTTTTTGTCTTTGAACTATTTTTGAAATATAAAAATGGTCTCTCAACTCTGAAACCCGCAAAATTTAGTCCATCAACTTATTGAACCGGATTAGTTTAGTCCCTCGTGTGGCTGGTTTTGCCTAAAACTTGACACGTCATACATGTTTGACCACCGGTGAACTGTCGACGAACTCGCCACGATGCACACCTTGCCTGTTCATGGCGCCACCGAGGAGGGCCAGCAAAGAGCGCACGGCGCCGATGTCCATGGCCTACAGGTGGAAGAAGCAGCTGTCGGTGCATAGCAGCGAGCCCATGTCGCGGTTGCAGCTGCCGTCGGCCGAGCGACGGTGGTTGTCGTGGTGGGAGTGCCGGGCGGCGAGGTTAAGATCGGTGGTGGGCCAGGGGGTAACGTGGGTGCTCTTTGTGTAAGGTGAGGAGCTGGCGCTGCCGATGCCGACGAGGGTGCAAGTGACCTTGGTCTGACCTGCGAGGGTGCAGACGGCGAGGCGCTCTTAGCAGAGTTCATGGCGGCCAACACGCTGTGGCGCTGCCTCGCCGCCGCTGCTGGTGCGCGGACGCCGCGTGCCATGTCAACGTCTGCCCCGACATGAACGCGGTCTCGGCGTGCACGCTCCCGTGGTCCGCGTGCTCCACGAATCCAGCGACCTCGCGTGCAGGACGTCGTGTCTTTCCGGCCAGGTGAGGGCGGAGGACGCGGTGTCTCTCTCGGCCAGCATGACGCTCACCACGGCATCCCGCAGGAACCGCCGCTTTGCGCCCGGCGAACCGAACATCTCGCCGAGCTCGCCATCGCCGCCGGCGGCGGCCTCTTGTCCAGCACTACCGCGAACCACGTCAGCAGGTGCTGCTCTTGCTCGCCGTCCTCGGCCGAGTTCCGATGACGTTGGCCGCTCTGTGGCGGCCGAGCTCGGCCCGCCGCTGCGTCGTGCTCACCGCGTAGCTTCAGTACAGGCGCCACGAGGACGAGTTCTACCCCGATGCCGCTGCCCCTCCTTCACACCGTGCGCCCACTCAACTACTTGCTCGCCGCCGCCACAAGCTCCGAATCGCTTGACCTCAGGACAGAGGCCTGCCGCTAGGATCGGCGGACATCGCACGCCATGTGCTCGACAAAATGCCTACAACAGTCATGAGACGAAAGGATAGAGTAACGTTGCCACGTGGAGCAAGACTGGTCAAACCCGCTCCACGTCAACTAAAAAACCACTTCAAGGGAGCAGAGAGACTAAACTAATCCAGTTTGATTGGTAGAGGGACTAAATTTTGCTGGTTTCATAGTCGAGGGACCATTTTTATACGCCGGAGAGAGTTCAGGACGAAGAAATACACTTTTTCCTCTGGATCTAGTGGAACAATTGAATGTATTATTAGGTATTGCATCTATTGTAGTATAATTCTATTTGTATCTGGATGGAGACTTTTGCACAATAATGAGATTATGATGGCCAACCAATAATAGTCGGTGCTCGCTCTCAGGATCAAGTTTGTGTCTATTATTTTTCCAGGGGCTCTCGTGAGGCGCGATTAAGAAGCGGTCTACACAACCCTCGGCTGTCGGTGCCATTGGTTCCCCTGCCCTCCATGGGCTGCTACGGTGGCCGGAGGGTGGGGGAACCTCGGATCGGATGACCGGTTCCTATAGGGTCCTCGAGTTCTTCGCCTTCTGTGTAGGGGCATCGACGACAACGAGAATAAAGGTCCTTCAGCCCGCCCCAAATCGGTGTTCTTTGTTGGAGGAGCGTCAGCGAGCCAGAGTTTGGAGTCGATCGTCGGGCATTAGGCCTGGCGTGTTAAAGGTTTGTCTACAGCGGTTGTGTTCAGTGGAGCAGATAATGTCGTAGCGTATTGATTTCCCCAAGTTCCGCCTCCGCCTGATGAAGCTCAGCCAGATACAGCTTCGTCGGGGAACTTGCGAGTTTGGTGTCCCCCATCTCCGTCTGATCGGACCTGGGATTATCTCTCGGTCCTTCTTAGTACTAGCTTCTCCGGGACGGTGATCTCTCGAGATCATGGTCGCTGGCATCTTCTGGTCTACGTCGACGACTTCCCGCCGCTGCTTATAAAAGTGCCTTGGTTTTTTCAAGATTTCTCCGACACGAGCTTTGTTACGCCGGAAACCCAGAGGCGGCATCGAAATTTGCTCACGGCGCGTCGTCGAGGGATGCAGAAGGAAGATGGTGCTGAACTTTTCAAGGACTTTTGTTTTATTTATTTTTTATGGATGTTCTTGTAAGGGCTCGTTTCAGATATATAATAGTATATGGCTTTATGCCTTTTCCGCAAAAAGAAAAATTCACTGACCGTGTTAATCAGTAACTTCATATCAATGTTTAGTTACCAAACATAGAACGAGACATGTAATGCTGTTACGTAACAAAGGAAGAAACTATTGATACCATAAAGGCACGACTGTACAGCCAAAAACCATGGCCATTCCCCGCAAAAGAATAAAAAATAAAAAAAATCGTGACCGTCGGCTCTCTCCTAGTGCGCTGCTGCGCATGCAGAACCCTGCGTCTCCCGCCGGTGGCCGCGGACCGTCTGCTCGAACCGCTCCACGCCGCACGGGATCCTCAGGACGCCCCGCTGGCCGTACCCGAACCGCTGCGCGGACATCTCCAGCAGAGCCAGGACGCACGGCTCCGTGAGCATCCCGACGTGAACCAGCACCCTTTCCTCCCTTTCTCCCTCGTCGCCAACGAGCACCATCGGGACGTAGCCCTTCGGGATCTTCCCTCCGCCTTCGCCGGCGGAGCGAACAACGCATGCTGGAGCGGCGCCGCTGGCTCCGGCCGTCTCCTTCTTTCTCCACATAGCCATGACCATATCGATCGTTGACTGTGTATGTAAGCGCAAGAAAGGGCTGCCAGATGGGTGTATGATTTCGATGGAGATTGCAGTGAGCTGGTTAGGGATGAGTATGAAGATCGCAGTGCAATGGTGGATTATATAGGAGGAGATATCAGCTGTACACGGGGAGAAGAAGCTTCATGCGGCCCGCGGCCTGCATGTGAGGGTACGGTATCCATGATTAGAGTTTGAGAAATGAGAAGGAATAGTGATGTTGACGACCGAGGAAGGGGTCTAATTTGGCCGAGTCCGGGTATATAGTTAGTCAGAGCTCTTTAAATGATTATAGTAACGGGATGTTCCTATCAGGAGGAAGGGATCAACACAGTGGAACACACTCTCTGCCGTGCCAGTCGGCCGCTTCTCCGACTTGTAGCTTCTGCAGATTGGAGGACGCGTCGCCGTGGTCACTCCAGGAGTCCGGCTTACCGGGCAAGTCAGTGGACCTACTTGACGCATACGTAAACCCTTAAAGGCTACTTTAATTCTTTTTAAAAATTAATCATTGAAGATAATTAAGTTAGTATCCTTTTGGAAGCTCCAAAAGAAAAGAAAAAACACCTACTGACCTTTTTTAAAGAAAAAAATATATTAATATCGCGAATAAACCAATTTCACACAGTCTCTACTTCAACAAGAAGTCACAAATACATCTACACAACCCGAAAAGAAAACAAAATAAAAATAAACAACAAAGGCCTCGCCAAAGTGATCAACTCCTCTCAGCAGCAGCACACGAACCACCACCAAAGACAACACCCAGAAAACATAAAAGGTCTTCAGAAGCGACACCTTCAAAAAGGAAACAGTGCACGAGCGCAGTCATCGCCTGATCAAATTCATAGGTTTTCACCCTGGAGAAAGACCGAGCTCTCAAAACAATACCTTCAACAAGGCAATTGCTAGGCACAACCAATGAAGGCCGGGCCTTAAGTTTTCACCCTAAAATGAAATCCTCTAGTGTTGTCGCCCCCATTTGACACTGCTGCTACTGAAAGTTATCAAACATCTAACTCCATTGCCTTCAAGGCCCCCTCCACCTTCCCGACCCTCCGATCTCAGCTATCAAGACTTTCTCTGCCACTGCCTGTGACATGGAAATCGAGGTGCCGACATGCCCATGGTGCAAACAAATAGCAGAGCTTCACGCCACTCCCTCCTGGAGCCACGTAGGCTGATATGGACGTGCACTACCGGATACTATCCGATCCAGATATCCTTGGGCAAGATCTCTGGCATAATTTCGGAACACGTCGATGGCCAGATCGAAGAGGGTCGATCAAGTAGAATGTTGTCGTGATGCGATAAGAGCACAAGGCTGCCACCACGCCGCTGCTTCCACCAAGCCGACGCCACCGCCGTCACGGCGGAGGACACCGGGCCGCGCTGTCCATAGCCTGCGACTCCAGGTGCTAGATATGACGAAAATGGCATCGGTCGTCCCGTGGTTACTCCGCGTCGGCCCGCCCTGCACTCCAGCACCGCGCTCGAGCGGCAGCAGTACGACACGCAGACAAGGAGGCAGGCCACCATCCCGACCTGCCGGAATCGAGCAGCAGTCCAAAACATCATCGTTGCTGTCGTCGCCATGGGAGGATCCGCCGTGCACGAGGACACCACCATGATGCAAGCAAGGTCCCCGCCACCGCCGTCGGCCACAACGGTTTCTCCCTGTAGCTTCTTACAACGGCGGCGGAGAGGAGAGGTGTTTTTTTAGGGCGGCGGAGCTAGGTTTCATGATCCACCCGTGTCGCCCGCACGGGAGGACGCAGGGGACATGGGCCTCGTGCGTACCTTTTCGTTTGTGCTTAGAGCAACTCTAGCAGACCCCGCATCCCGGTGACCCGTAAAATGCGTTTGCAGTTCGCGGAAAAACGGTTTTGCAGACTGACGCGAACGACCGCAGAGGCAGACCCCGCATAGCCGACCCGTAAAAGAGCATCTTCCGCGAATATCCTCTTTTACGGGTCGGCTTTGCGGGGTCTGGTCTTGCGCCGCTCCCCCTGGCCCGGAAAACCTAAAGTTGCATCTCAATTTGACACAACATAATGCATTTTTTTGTTTTTTCAATAACATTGGATACATAGGACATTACCAAATCTTTGCTAGAATAGCAAGACCAAAGAAAACAAGAACCACAAGTATGTAGTAAATGGCGTGCGATCGTGCATACGCGGTATGAGCCACAACAACATCCCACGTGCGATTAAATGCGCCTTTGTATGAGCGGCATCTGCGAGCCACAGAGCCTTTGCGCGAGCGCCGAGCCCAGCGGATAGCGGGATGAATCCATGCCCGCAAACCGACAGCGACGGCGAGAGGACGAACTAGTACCTACATGCGCCAAAGCGACTTTGTCGGGGCTGCGCGAGATGCTCCCAGACCATTCCATCGCTTGGCGCAGCCACCGGCGGCTGGAAAAGCCAAATCCGGCCGGCCGCAATGAAGGGTCGCAGATCCGCAACTTCCCGGCCCGCCAACGCAGGAGGGGGGTGTTGGGGATCGTTGCAGAAATTAAATTTTTTTCTACGCATCACCAAGATTGTGACGCCCCCGATTCAATCGTACACTAATCATGCACGCAAATGTGTACGATCAAGATCAGGGACTCACGGGAAGATATCACAACACAACTCTAAAACATAAATAAGTCATACAAGCATCCTAATACAAGCCGGGGCCTCGAGGGCTCGAATACAAGTGCTTTCGATCATAGGCGAGTCGGCGAGAAGAAATAATATCTGAGTACGGACATAAGTTAAACAAGTTGCCATAAGATGGCTAGCACAAAGCGAGATCTGAGATCGAAGAAGCGCGAGCCTCCTGCACAGGATCCTCCTAAACTACTCCTCGGGTCGCCGTGAGCTGCACGTAGTAGTAGGCACCTCCGGTGTAGTAGGAGTCATCGTCAGCAGTGGCGTCGGCTCTCACAGGCTCCGACATCTGGTTGCGACAACCGGTAGAAGGAAAAGGGAAAAGAGGAGAAAAGCAACCGTGAGTACTCATCCAAAGTACTACTTAAGCAAGGAGCTACACTATATATGCATGGGTATATGTGTATAGGGCCATATCGGTGGGTGAACTGCAGAATGCGGTAATAAGAGGGGGATAGCTAATCATGTCGAAGACTACGCTTCTGGCAGCCTCCGTCTTGCAGCATGTAGAAGAGAGTAGACTGAAGTCCTCCAAGTAGCATCACATAGCATAATCCTACCCGGCAATCCCCTCCTCATAGCTCTGTTAGAGAGCGATCACCGGGTTGTATCTGGCACTTGGAAGGGTGTGTTTTATTAAGTATCCGGTTCTAGTTGTCATAAGGTCAAGGTACAACTCCAAGTCGTCCTGTCACCGAATATCACGACTATTCGAATAGATTAACTTCCCAGCAGGGGTGCACCACATAACCCAACACGCTGGATCCCATTTGGCGGACACACTTTCTGGGTCATGCCGGCCTCGGGAGATCAACACGTCGCAGCCCCACCTAGGCCAGCAGAGAATTGACACGCGGTCTAAACCTAAGTGCCACGGGGTTTGGGCCCATCGCCCTTAGCACACACACTGCGTTCTTGACGCAGCCGAGCGAACTAGCCCCTTAATACAAGAGCAGGCTTACGTTCCAATCCGGTAGCGCGCTCGATCGTGACGTCCGCGAAGGCTTGGTGATACCACGACTCGAGTGCCCATAACTTTCCCACGTAGTTGGTTAGTGCGTATAGACCAAATGGCCAGACTCAGATCAAATACCAAGATCTCGTTAAGCGTGTTAAGTATCCTCGAATGCCGACCAGGGCCAGGCCCACCTATCTCCTAGGTGGTCTCAACCTGCCTAATGCCTCCGCCACAAAGTAATCGGGGCCGCCATCGGGAACCCAGGCCCACCTCTACCGGGATGAAGCCACCTGCCCCTTCAGCCCCCATCTCCGAAAAGTATCATAAGTAATGTAACAATATAAAGTATATAGTGTATGCCCGTGATCACCTCCCGAGTGATCACGGCCCAGTAGTATAGCATGGCAGACGGACAATAGTGTAGGGCCACTGATGGAACACTAGCATCCTATACTAAGCAGTAGGATAGCAGGTAAGGGTAACAACTCTAGTAACAATGACAGGCTATGCAGAAGTATAGGAATAACTGAAAGCAGTAACATGCTACACTACTCTAATGCAAGCAGTATAGAGAAGAATAGGCGATATCTGGTGATCAAGGGAGGGCTTGCCTGGTTGCTATGGCAAGAAGGAGGGGTCGTCAACTCCGTAGTCGAACTGGACAGCAGCAGCGTCGGTCTCGTAGTCTACCAGAGAGAATAGGGGGACAACCTTAGTGGGGTCTATTGCTATACCTTCTCCGGATATAACATGTCCAAGAAATCCAACTTCCTTCAACCAAAACTCACACTTGCTGAACTTGGCATACAACTGGTGTTCTCTGAGCTTCTAAAGTACCAAATGCAAATGCTCCTTATGTTCCTCTTCATTCTTCGAGTAAACCAAAATATCATCAATGAACACCACGACGAACTTATCCAAAAACTCCATAAAAACTTTGTTCATCATGTTCATAAAATAGGCAGGTGCGTTAGTCGGACCAAATGACATAACGATTGTACTCATACAGCCCGTACCTGGTAGTAAAAGCCGTCTTAGGTATATCCTGCTCTCGAATCTTCAACTGATGGTACCCTGATCGCAAATCGATCTTTGAAAACACCTTAGATCCTTGCAACTGGTCAAACAAGTCATTGATCATCGGCAGTGGGTACTTGTTCTTAATGGTCACTTCATTCAATCCTCGATAATCAACAACCATTCTTAATGATCCATCCTTCTTTTCCACTAGAATCTTGGTGATCCCCAAAGGCGAAGAACTTGGGCGAATAAAACCTTTATCCGAGAACTCCTTAATCTGCTTCTTAATTTCCTCCAAATCCTGGGCTGGCATCCTATACGGTCTCTTAGATATCGGCCCAGTGCCTGGCAGTAGTTCAATCAGAAACTCAATGTCTCTATCCGGTGGCATGCCTGGCAACTCTTCCGGAAATACGTCCGGGTAATCCCTTACCACCGGTACTTCCTCCTGCACAATTCCTGATAAGGAATTTACATGTGCTCTCCTCGGCTCATGCCGTGATACATACTTGATTCTCCTTCCTTCTGGGGTGGTAAGCAAAATTGTCTTACTCGCACAATCGATGTTTCCTCCATACATCGACAACCAATCCATACCAAGAATTACATCCAATCCTTGGGATTCCAATATGATTAAATCCGTTGGGAAAACATGCCTCCCTATACTTAATGGCACTTGAAAACATCCTTGACTGGCCATATACTCCGCTCGGTGAGCTTACTAACATGGGTGTCTTAAGAGTTTTAGTGGGTAGGCTAAACTTATCCATAAATCCCTTGATATGAATGAATGCGATGCACCAAAGATCGAAAAGAACAAGCTGCGATAAATGACTTAACGAGAAACTTACCTATTCGCATCTGGTGAGCTTCAACCTCCTCTCTGATAGCGTGGTTCACTTGTCCTTTGTTGAAAGGGTTCGGCTTCTTTCACGAGCTCCCATTGCCATTTCCGTTCGGCCTTACGGACAATCGTTTGCATAATGCCAGATCTTGCGGCACTTAAAGCAAGTGATGTGGCTCGAGTCTACCTTGGATGGCGTTGACGGGTTGGTGCGGTTACATCCATTGCTTCCTCCATTCCCGTTCCCATTCTTGGTGCCATTATGGTTGTGCGAGCTACCTCCTCCATGGGTATGCTGAAATTGTCCTCCGGCTTTGGGGTAAAGCAAAGTTTCTTTGAGCTCGAGTTATTCTTCCCCTGTCCATACTTCCTCTTGCGATAGTCAATCTGCTTTGCTTCCCTTCTATCATGAGAGCACGGTCTACTAACTCCTGGTAGTTATTGAAGGTGGCTACCATCAAGCTGCATGCTTTCAGCTCATCCTTGATCCTTCTAGAAACTTCTCACCTTAGCTGCATCCGTATCAACGTCATCTGGGGCATAACATGCTAGATTACTTAAATCATCTACATACTGGCCAACTGTCCGTCCTCCTTGGCGTAAGTTGCGAAACTCACGCTTCTTCATGGCCATAGCTCCTGCTGAAACATGGCTCTGATACCATCTTGTAGCGACCCGACCTGAATGGATAAGGTCTCTGTGCTTAAGTGTCATCCTTGGATCGGTATGCTGACACACACAGTACTCGAAGGATTTATAACAGAGTAGCAATCACACACTTATTACAATCGAATGTCTCAAGAGAGAACTTAATAAAATAAATATGGCTTAAGGCCATCTAATAACGATAACAGCGGAAGGCTTGGAAGAATAAGCGAGTCCATCAACTCCAACGGCATCACCGAGTATAGAACCACGATCCTAAGCACCTTACTGTAAATGCGGAAAGTCTGCAACATGAAACGTTGCAGCCCGAAAATGGGTCAGCACATGGAATATGCTGGCAAAGTAACACATAGAGAATAATGGAATGATAAGCCTATACTACATGCATATATGGCTGGTGGAAAGCTCTATGGTACAGTTTTTGCATAAAGCCAATTTTTCCCTACTGCAAAGGAATAAATTTATTTAACTATCATGGTGGTTGTGAAACATTGAGAATGGTTGACAGCATTCTCAATCCCAATTAAAAATACTCATTAACAAACCTAACAATATTAATTAGAAGTAACATGATGAGATATCCAGGTACTAGATACTTAAGATGTCCATAACCGGGGACACGACTAACCATGATTAGTTTATACACTCTGCAGAGGTTTGCGCACTTTTCCCCACAAGACTCGATCACCTCCGTTTGGTTTCTCGCACTACATGGTGTTTGAGAAACGGATGACCGAGACATAGTCTTTCGAAGCACTAGCACCTTACTTGTGGGTAGACCGGTACACCTACTTTCCCCTACATACGCTAGTCTACCCGTAAGAGTTCGCACAACTTAATCAACTATGCGAGCCCATAATGGCTTGTGGTACGTGCACGTAAGTTTCTAGTTTGAATAATCTCATGATCCCTTTGAGCACAGGTGGCGGTCCAGAAGAAATACAGCAAGTCCTGATAGAAACCAGGTGCCTCAATCCACCCAGATGTGTGTTTAAGTTGCCACCTTAAATAAACCATTAAATAACAATCTCACATCTTACATGGATACACTCACCCAATCCACGTCTACTAGCATAGCATGGCATGATAAGCAAACGTAGAAGTAACTCCCAAGGGTTGATCATAAAACAGGTAATAGGTACTACCTCATCTACTTCCCATCCCACAATTTAATTAGATCATAATCATGCAAGTGTTTGAGGAATAGATCTAATGCATAAAAGCTGGGTATGAGAAGAGTATGATCAAAGTGTTACTTGCCTTGCTGATGATCCGCGTAACCTAGAGACTCGAAGTAACAAGCGGCGCACTCCGGGTATCTATCGCAGACAAACAAACAGGCATACAATAAGTACTCATATAATGCACAGGTAAAACTCAAATAGATCTAACCAGATAGTTCAACTTAAGAACTCCGGTTTGTAAAAAGAATCAAATCAAACGAAGCAACGAAAGTCAAACAGCGGAAGAAAACAGCTTTGTTTTACTAATCTGGATTTAAGTCAAATTTTACAGATGCAAAAACTTGTTTAAGTAGATTATTCGGAAAGAGGGTTTCGAGACGAAACTCCAGGCGCTTGAATCGCCTGATTCCGATAAACGAGCGAAAAGTTATACTAAAACGAAAATCGGATCTGGAATCGCGATCAGAAAAATCGCGGATTAAATCCGAGAAAAAGAAAAAAAACGACAAACAGATTCGAACGTAAAAAGAAAAAAAATAAAAAAATTAAAAAAAATTAAAAAAACATAAAAAAAACCGATAGTTTTTAAAAAAACGGCACGGAAATCGAGGCGGCGGCGAACCTCGGAAGGCGTGCTGCGACTCCGGCGCGGCATCGGCGGCTAGGGTTTGCTCGGGCGGGCTCGGGTGGGCTGAGGCGGCTCGGGGCGGCCGCTATTTATATAGCGCCCCCAAGCGGAGTCCCGCTCGCAGTCTGACGAAAAGGCGGTCTTAGCGTTTTTAATAAAACATTCTGGCGTGAAAAAAAATCAAAAGAAGTACCAAACGGACTCCAAAAATCCCGAAATAAATTTTCCCCGGTTTCTAAAATCAAGTCGGATTTAATGAACATTTAATTGGAGCCTAAATGCAATTTTGAAAAACGCGCATTTTTCCTAAATTCAAATAAAAAGGCGAAAACTCCAAAATAAAAATCTTATTTGATTTTATTATTAAATCTTAATTATTTCTTTATTTTGGGAAAGTCATTTTATTCCCTCTCTCATATTTTGGTAGTAGAAATAATTGAAGATAAAATAATTAAAACCAATGATCCTATTTTCAAAATTTGAGAAAACTCAAATATGAAAATAACGAAAATCCCCAACTCTCCCCGTGGGTCCTTGAGTTGTGTAGAATTTCTAGGATCGAGCAAAATGCAAGGAAAATGCAATGAAAAATATGATATGCAATGATGCTCTATGTATAACATTCCAAATTGAAAATTTGGGATGTTACAAACCTACCCCTTAAGATGAATCTAGCCCTCGAGATTCGGGTTAACTAGAAAATAGGTGAGGGTGGTCTTTAAGAAAATCTTCCTCTTGCTCCCGTGTGGCTTCATCCTCAATGTGGTGGCTCCAATTGAACTTTGCAAAACTTAATGACCTTCTTTGCGGGTAACTCTGTGGCATACTCCAAAATCTTAACCGGTTTCTCCTCGTGGGTCAAATCATCATTCAATCAATCGCTTCGGTAGCCTTTGTATCTCTCGATTGGTATATCGGTCATCTCTGCGTGACACTTCTTCAACTGTGAAACGTGAAACACATCATGAACTCCTGACAATCCTTCGGGTAATTCCAACTTGTACGCAACTTCTCCCATGCGTTCCAAAACACGATATGGTCCTACAAATCGAGGTGCTAACTTTCCCTTAACTCCAAAACGCTTAACTCCTCGAAGCGGCGATACTCGAAGATAAACTCTGTCTCCGACTTCGTATCCTGTCTCCTTGCGTTTTGAATCCGCATAGCTTTTACATCTTGGTGGGCTACCTTGAGCCTATCGCGAATCAACTTAACTTTCTGTTGAGACTCCTTAATCAAATCCGGTCCAAACAATGGCGGTCGCAACTTCATCCCACAACAACGGGGTCCTGCACCTCCTTCCGCATTACAAGGCTTGAAAGGGGCCATCTTCAAACTGGTTTGGTAAGCATTGTTGTAAGAAAACTCCGCATCTGACAAATTGTCATCCCAACTTGATCCATAATCCAATGCACAAGCTCTAAGCATATCCTCCAAAATCTGGTTGACTCTCTCGGTTTGTCCATCTGTCTATGGATGGAAAGTCATGCTAAACTCGACTGGTTCCCAAAGTTTCGTGCGCTTCCAGAACTTTGAGGTAAATTGGGTTCCTCTATCGTCTGATACTCCTCGGAACTCCATGCAAGCATACAATCCTGGTCATGTATATCTTAGCCAATTTGGCACTGCTATAGGTAGTCTTTACTGGAATGAAATGAGCTACCTTCGTCAAACGATCGGCTATAACCCAAATCGAGTCATAGCCTGAACGAGTCCTGGGCAATCCCGTGTTGAAATCCATACCTAGTTTATCCCACTTCCATTCGGGTATAGGCAATGGCTGTAACAATCCTGCTGGCTTCTGATGTTCTGCCTTCACCCTCTGACATACATCACAAACTACTACGTACTCTGTAATATCCTTCTTCATTCCGGTCCACTAATATCCTTCTTCATTCCGGTCCACCAGAAAGTATTCTTCAAATCCAAATACATCTTGGTATTTCCTGGGTGAATCGAATATGGTGAATCATGCGCCTCTTGTAAAATCAACTTCCTGATCTCCGTGTCATTGGGCACATAAACACGGTCCTCAAACCATAGGGTATCGTGCTCATCCTCACGAAATCCCTTAGCCTTTCCTTCGCTCATTCTCTCCTTTATAGAGGCAATCTCTTTGTCAGTCTTCTGAGCTTTCCTGATCTTGTCCAACAAGGTTGACTGAATCTCCAATGCTGATACATAGCCTCTCGGAACTATTTCCAAACATAGCTCTCGAAGATCCTCGGCTAACTCCTTTGGTATTCCTCCCGTCATTAATGTATTGACGTGACTCTTACGGCTCAACGCGTCTGCTAAAACGTTAGCCTTTCCGGGGTGGTAATGCAATCTCATATCATAATCTTTGATGAGCTCCAACCATCTCCTCTGCCTGAGATTTAACTCCTTCTGCGTGAAGATGTACTTCAAACTCTTGTGATCCGTATACACCTCACAATGATTTCCAATGAGGAAATGTCTCCATGTCTTGAACGCATGCACTACGGCTGCTAACTCCAAATCATGCGTAGCATAATTTAGCTCATGAGGCTTAAGCTGTCGTGAAGCATACTGAAACAACTCTCCCCTCTGCATAAGCACTGCTCCAAGTCCTCGACGTGAAGCGTCGCAATACACCTCATAATCCTTGGTCTGATCTGGTAGAATTAACACTGGTGAGGTAACCAAACGTTTCTTCAACTCTTGGAAACTAGCTTCACACTCCTCGGTCCAAAAGAACTTGGTATCTTTCTTCAACAATTACATCATAGGCTTCGCATGATCCTTGAGAAATTCTCAATGAATCTCCGGTAATATCCTGCTAGTCCAAGGAAACTCCGGATCTCTCCAAGCTGTTGTTGGTGCTTCCCGATTTATTCTGGTGACAACCTTAGTGGGGTCTCTTGCTATACCTTCTCCGGGTATAACATGTCCAAGAAATCCAACTTCCTTCAACCAAAACTCACACTTTGAACTTGGCATACAACCGGTGTTCTCTGAAGGCTTCTCGAGTACCAAGCATAAATGCTCCTTATGTTCCTCTTCATTCTTCGAGTAAATCAAAATATCATCAATGAACACCACGACGAACTTATCCAAAAACTCCATAAACACTTTGTTCATCATGTTCATAAAATAGGAAGGTGCGTTAGTCAGACCAAATGACATAACGGTGTACTCATACAGCCCGTACCTGGTAGTAAAAGCCGTCTTAGGTATATCCTGCTCTCGAATCTTCAAGCGATGGTACCACGATCGCAAATCGATCTTTGAAAACACCTTAGCTCCTTGCAACTGGTCAAACAAGTCATTGATCATCGGCAGTGGGTACTTGTTCTTAATGGTCACTTCATTCAATCCTCGATAATCAACAACCATTCTTAATGATCCATCCTTCTTTTCCACAAGAAGTACTGGTGATCCCCAAGGCGAAGAACTTGGGCGAATAAAACCTTTATCCAGTAACTCCTTAATCTGCTTCTTAATTTCCTCCAGATCTTGGGCTGGCATCCTATACGGTCTCTTAGATATCGGCCCGATTGCTCGGCAGTAGTTCAATCGAAACTCAATGTCTCTATCCGGTGGCATGCACAGCAACTCTTAGGAAATACGTCCGGGTAATCCCTTACCACCGGTACTTCCTCCTGCACAATTCTTGATAAGGAATTTACATGTGCTCTCCTCGGCTCATGCCATGATACATACTTGATTCTCCTTCCTTCTGGGGTGGTAAGCAAAATTGTCTTACTGGCACAATCGATGTTTCCTCCATACATCGACAACCAATCCATACCAAGAATTACATCCAATCCTTGGGATTCCAATATGATTAAATCCGTTGGGAAAACATGCCTCCCTATACTTAATGGCACTTGAAAACATCCTTGATCGCCATATACTCCGCTCTGGTGAGCTTACTAACGTGGGTGTCTTAAGAGTTTTAGTGGGTAGGCTAAACTTATCCATAAATCCCTTGATATGAATGAATGCGATGCACCGGTATTGAAAAGAACAAGCTGCGATAAATGACTTAACCGAAACTTACCTATTCGCATCCGGCTGAGCTTCAACCTCCTCCACGGTAACGTGGTTCACTTGTCCTTTGTTGAAAGGGTTCGGCTTCTTTCCTGAGCTCCCATTACCATTTCCATTCTGGCCTTCTGGACAATCGTTTGCATAATGCCTAGTCTTAAGGCACTTAAAGCAAGTGATGTGGCTCAGGTCTACCTTGGATGGCGTTGACGGGTTGGTGCGGTTCTGTCCATTGCTTCCTCCATTCCCGTTCCCATTCTTGGTGCCATTATGGTTGTGCGATCTACCTCCTCCATGGGTATGCTGAAATTGTCCTCCTGGCTTTGGGGTAAAGCGAAGTTTCTGCTGAGCTCCAGAGTTATTCTTCCCCTGTCCATACTTCCTCTTGCGATAGTCAATCTGCTGCTGCTTCCCTTCTATCATGAGAGCACGGTCTACTAACTCCTGGTAGTTATTGAAGGTGGCTACCATCAACTGCATGCTCAGCTCATCATTCAGTCCTTCTAGAAACTTCTCACCTTAGTCGCATCCGTAACAACGTCATCTGGGGCATAACGTGCGTAGCTTACTGAAATCATCTACATACTGGCCAACTGTCCGTCCTCCTTGGCGTAAGTTGCGAAACTCACGCTTCTTCATAGCCATAGCTCCTGCTGAAACATGGCTCTGATACCATCTTGTAGCGACCCGACCCGAATGGATCAAGTCTCTGTGCTTAAGTGTCAACCCTGGATCGGTATGTTGACACACACAGTACTCGAAGGATTTATAACAGAGTAGCAATCACACACTTATTACAATCGAATGTCTCAAGAGAGAACTTAATAAAATAAATATGGCTTAAGGCCATCTAATAACGATAACAGCGGAAGGCTTGGAAGAATAAGCGAGTCCATCAACTCCAACGGCATCACCGAGTATAGAACCACGATCCTAAGCACCTTACTGTAAATGCGAAAAATGCGCAACATGAAACGTTGCAGCCCGAAAACGGGTCAGCACATGGAATATGCTGGCAAAGTAACACATAGAGAATAATGGAATGATAAGCCTATACTACATGCATATATGGCTGGTGGAAAGCTCTATGGTTACAGTTTTTGCATAAAGCCAAATTTTCCCTACTACAAAGGAATAAATTTATTTAACTATCATGGTGGTTGTGGAACATTGAGAATGGTTGACAGCATTCTCAATCCCAATTAAAAATACTCATTAACAAACCCAACAATATTAATTAGAAGTAACATGATGAGATTCACATGATATCCGTGTACTAGATACTCAAGATGTCCATAACCGGGACACGGCTAACCATGATTAGTTTATACACTCTGCAGAGGTTTGCGCACTTTTCCCCACAAGACTCGATCGCCTCCGTTTGGTTTCTCGCACTACATGGTGTTTGAGAAAGCGGATGACCGAGACATAGTCTTTCGTAAGCACTAGCACCTTACTTGTGGGTAGACCGGTACACCTACTTTCCCCTACATCTGCTAGTCTACCCGTAAGAGTTCGCACAACTTAATCAACTGTGCCAGAGCCCATAATGGCTTGTGGCTGCACAAGGAAGTTTCTAGTTTGAATAATCTCATGATCCCTTTGAGCCTGGGTGGCGGTCCGAAGAAATACAGGCAAGTCCTGATAGAAACCAGGTGCCTCAATCCACCCAGATGTGTGTTTAAGTTGCCACCTTAAATAAACCATTAAATAACAATCTCACATCTTACATGGATACACTCACCCAATCCACGTCTACTAACATAGCATGGCATGATAAGCAAACGTAGAAGTAACTCCCAAGGGTTGATAATAAAACAGGTAATAGGTACTACCTCATCTACTTCCCATCCCACAATTTAATTAGATCCTAATCATGCAAGTGTTTGAGGAATAGATCTAATGCATAAACGCTGGGTATGAGAAGAGTATGATCAAAGTGTTACTTGCCTTGCTCATGATCCGCGTAACCTAGAGACTCGAAGTAACAAGCGGCACACTCCGGGTATCTATCGCAGACAAACAAACAAGCATACAATAAGTACTCATCTAATGCAAAGGTAAAACTCAAATAGATCTAACCAGATAGTTCAACTTAAGAACTCCGGTTTGCAAAAAGAATCAAATCAAACGAAGCAACAAAAGTCAAACAGCGGAAGAAAACAGCTTCGTTTTACTAATCTGGATCTAAGTCAAAATTTACAGATGCAAAAACTTGCTTAAGTAGATTATTCGGAAAGAGGGTTTCGAGACGAAACTCCAGGCGCTTGAATCGCCTGATTCCGATAAACGAGCGAAAAGTTATACTAAAACGAAAATCGGATCTGGACTCGCGATCAGAAAAATCACGGATTAAATCCGAGAAAAAGAAAAAAACGACGAACAGATTCGAACGGAAAAAGAAAAAAATAAATAAAAAAAATAAAAAAACTGAAGAAAACCGAATGGTTTTTTTAAAAAAAACCGGCACAGAAATCGAGACGGCGGCGAACCTCGGAAGGCGTCTTGGCGACTCGGCCAATGGCCAGCGGCAACGGCTAGGGTTTGCTCGGGCGGGCTCGGGTGGGCTGAGGCGGCTCGGGGCGGCCGCTATTTATATAGCGCCCGGCGGAGTCCAACTTAGTGCGGCCGAAAGGCGGTCTGCGTTTTTAATAAAACATTCTGTATGAAAAAAAATCAAAAGAAGTACCAAACGGACTCCAAAAATCCCGAAATAAATTTTCCCCGGTTTCTAAAATCAAGCCGGATTTAATGAACATTTATTTGGGGCCTAAATGCAATTTGAAAAATGCGCATTTTTCCTAAATTCAAAAAGGCGAAAAACTCCAAAATAAAATCTTATTTGATTTTATTATTAAATCTTAATTATTTCTTTATTTTGGAAAACTCATTTTATTCCCTCTCTCATATTTTGGTAGTAAAAATAATTGAAGATAAAATAATTAAAACCAATGATCCTATTTTCAAAATTTGAGAAAACTCAAATATGAAAATAACGAAAATCCCCAACTCTCCCCGTGGGTCCTTGAGTTGTGTAGAATTTCTAGGATCGAGCAAAATGCAAAGAAAATGCAATGAAAAATATGATATGCAATGATGCTCTATGTACAACATTCCAAATTGAAAATTTGGGATGTTACATTAATTAAGTAAATTAATTATCTTTATTAATTATATTATATTATTATTATTTAATTTTATTCTTCTTTTTTTCCTTTTCGTTCTGGGGCTGGGCCCCATATGTCATAGGCCCCAAGGGGCTGGCGGATCGGGCGTTAGTGCGGGCGTGCGCCATGTGTAGTGGCAGGCGCCGTGTGGGTGTTGGCGCAACCCGAAGCGGGCGCATGCCCGAGGGAGCGTAGCTGGCAGCCCGGCCCCGGCTGTGCCAAGGAGGCGGCGAAGGGGACGATCATGATGGCGAGCCCGGCAAGTGACGACGTGAGGGAGGTAGTGGCTGCGGTGGCACCGTGGTGCGAGGTAGGGCGAGTGGTGGCAGCAGGTGGCGGGCGGTCGGGCGGGCGCAGCGTCGCCAGGGGACAAGCGGAGCACGACGAGGCCGACGGGTGACTACGGGCGGCAGCCACGCGGCACAGTGCGGGAGCGGGCGGCGGCCGGCGGCTGTCGGGCGCCGGTGAGCGAGGCCATGGCGAAGTGGCCGGAGCAGGGAGGAGGAGGAGATGCCGAGCCTCACCATGGGGCCGTGGGGTCTAGGGCAAGGTTTCGAGGAGGAAGACGGGACGCGACGCCGGCGAGGAGGAGATCCCGCGAGGTAAAGGATGGCGACGGTGGCCGCGGCGTCGTGAGCGTCGGGGTCGATGGGCGACGCGGGAGAGGAGGCGCCGGCGAGGTGGTCCTCGGGTGCGGCGTCCTGCGAAGCCAGGGCGACGACGATGCTTGAGGGGGGGGGGTCCGTCGGTGGAGGGGTCGACGACGAGGGCGGCGAGGTGAGGCGGTCGACGGCGACAAACGCGGGGGAAGGGCGCCGGCGCCCGATCCAGATCGGGATCGGGAGGAGGCGAGGGAGAGAGGGAAAGATGGGGGAAGGAGTGGGTAGTGGGCTAGGGTTCGGTGTCCACAGGGGGTTAGTAGGTGAGGTGGGGGGGCGGCCTGGGCCAGTGGGCTGACCGCCGGGCCGTCTGGCCCGGTTGGGCGGGGGGTTTCTTTTATTTTGTTTGCTGGTTTTCTTTCCTTTTTATTCTCTTTCCTTTCTGTTTTATTTTAGTTACACTTTATTTTTAGTTTAGTAAAATATGACAATAGCTCCAAAAATAGTGTTTCAAAATAACCCACTACCCTAAAAAGTTTGGTGACTAATAAGCTAGTTTAACTTTTGTTTATTAATTTAATAGCATTCAAATAATTGTTTTTGCTACTCTTTTATTTAGTTAAGTGCATTTAAACTTTTTATAATGACTTGGTTTATCCACCAACATTGCTTATGAATTATTTGGCTCACTTCGAACATTTTATTTTTAATATTTGAAATCTTTTATTGTTTGCTTGATTATGAATTTGAATTCGAATCGGTTTCGAACTAACGCGAGATAAGCAACAGTAATCGAGGTGATGTGGCATCATTAGCAGAGGGTTACTGTGGCTTAATTATCCAGGCGTCACAATTCTCCTCCACTACAAGAAATCTCGTCCCGAGATTTAAGAGGTGGAGTAAGGGGAAAGGTTTGATTACGAAATTCTAGCGAATCTTCTCGGTCTTGGTTGCTCTTCTCGAAGAGGTCGATCCATTACATTGATGTCTTCATTTCTCTGATTCAGGTCATCCTGATGAAGTCATCATCACTCCTTCGGGAACTCCATCGTACTTACAAAAGAATAAAGGGTGGGTATTCCAGAAGAACGGACCTCTGCAAGGTTGACTATCTGGTCGATAACATCGGGGAAGGTGGCGGAAAGTAACTCTCGAATTGAAACTTAAGAAGATATCAAGAGTAAAGTAAGGAGGTATCATGGGAAGTTTCAAGCAGGTAGGCAATCGTCCGTTGCCTGAAACAAAGTGTGAAAGGGGTCCAGAGCAACGAGAATAAGTATTGCTTGTGTTACCAAAATAGATCACTAGGAAGGTGGTCCGTGAATTACATACGAGGCCACGCACGAGGAACAACCTTGCGAACAGGGGGTGTACAGGAGAGTCAGGTTTCAATCTTGTGGAACTGTGGGTTACAGGCCCACCATGTGGGTTAATAGTAGGAAGAGGGGTGACGTCTTGCACGATCATGTAAGCAAGGCATGTCAGAGAATAACTGGTCAGTTATGTTGACAGCATCATTGGTACCAAGGGCGAGGGACGAATAGAACCATTTCCCTGCTTGTTGAACGAGGTGGACCAGTAGGCAAAGTTCTCGTCCATCGTCGGTTACCAGAAAGTCATCAACAGTAGAAACAGGGTCTTACTGACAGAGTGGTACAACGAGGTGTTTACATAAGCAGGGAAATATTACTTCTTATATCATATAGATCACAAGAAGGGTTAAACAAACCAATGGAAAGGAAAAGTGATTATCAGGTTTAAACAGAACAATGGAAAGGAAAATGTGTATACACACATATTTCAGGGGTATATCCTTCCCAAGGACAAGCGGAGCATGATATCCATGACAGGATAGAAAGTATAAAACCATTGAGGTAAGGGGGAGGAATTTCATGATATTACCCGTACAACGGTGTTTGGATAATTGATAAAGAAAATTTAGCATTATGCTTCAAATGTTCTTATTAAAGATCGGAGTACCACATACATGCTTCAAGATAGCATTGACATGGTCTTCAAACAAAGGTCGAACTTGGATACTCAATGGATTCATCAGGAACAACTTATATACTATGTCTTACAATTTCCACATGGAAGAATGGTTAACCTTGCTAAAAAGGAAGCTATAACAATAGGTCCTCCGGCCAGGTGTGCTAGGCATGACACCTTATCGGGTTAAAGACCAATGTTATAACTCTTGTGAATATGTTCCAACCATCATATCTGACCGAAATTCAGATCTGATTGGGGTCAGGATACCTCAGACTCGGGATGTCTGAGAAGAAAAGATGCAACACAAATTAACGCAAGGACATCTTAAGATTCTCGGGAAATGACTATGGAAGTGAGTTCCGAGACAAGGGTTCATCATCATTAAACCAAGGAGAGGATGAGGAGATTTCAAAATAGAGGTATTACCACAATTATGTGAACAAAGAGATAACATTTGTCAGATCAAAAGATATAATGATGTATGCTCGAGTAAATCATACACCATTAAACATTGGTTGAAGGTGCACCCGAAATATGGGCCAAGTAGCACGATCAATGTTAGAATGGTGATTCAATAACCAAAAGACTTAGAATGAAACTATCGAGCATTAACATCAAAGCAATAAGGTTGCAAGAAGTTTTGAATTCGCACGTCACAATTCATTGTCGGCATTCCGGTTAGAAACAACACGGGGACAAGAAAGAACGGAGATGACGAGAAGTGTTATTATATCAAGAATTTTTAAGAGGTGGAGCAGTCCTCACAACATTCTTGACATCAAAGATGGTAATACTCCGCGGTAGAACATAACATAAGTTAGATAGCAAGGAACTCAAGGTACAACAAAAAACAAGAACAAGTTTTGTGTTGAACGGAAGGCAATAAAGTGGTCAATGATAACACAAATCATCGGGGGCAAGGATGGTATTCCTCATCATGAACTCAATTGATATCCTGGAAGAGCTCATAAGGTTGATGATGATCACGACACATTTGTCGAGAGGTTTCAAGAAGATGTAACCAATCGGCGATGACATCAAGTCAACGCAATGATGAAGCGAAAAGTTATTGAAACCATGGGTATGACACAAACTCGAAAGCAAGCTTGTTGTTCAAGGACAAATGATATGACGAGGAAGATCGACGTAAGATTAGCTCATCATCAAAATTTATGCTCCGGGAAGAAGGACCAGGCAGCACAGTTAAAATTGGCACGACAAGGATATAGCCAAGCAGGCTAGGAATGACGTGATCGAGTTCAAACTCGTAAGTAATGAAGGTTACCAAGAGTTGTTTAATCGCGGTGCGGACTCGAGTCAGTTATCGGTGTCTTTGAGTGTTTAATAACTCAGAGTCCATGAAAAAAATTGGAATCAGCGAGAATGTAGCACTTCATGAAGAACTCATAAGAATTTATGCAGTTCCATGATAATCTCGAGATACCAGGGGGTAATACTCGACGACAGATCAAAGTAGAGGTTGGACTAGGGTATTGCTCTGCAGAAGACAAGTGCTCAAACTTGCACGAGAAATGGAATCAAGGAGAAACATGGTCGGAACCACGTCCACAGATACAAGATGAACTTATAACAAGGGGATAATTATTTTAAGAGAAGCTTCCATGATAAGGTATACATCGTGTCCATGGGCATGAACACAGGGTTCAAGGTCGACTCCCACTTGTTCAACACATAACCTTTCATTCACCTCTCGTATTTCGAAAATGACATTAGTTGTTGAAAGTTTTTACCTCGTGCAATACTAGATAAGTATGACCCGTGAAATCTTTCGGGTTCACACGGATTAGGGAAGGCGTAGGTTCAACCCATCGGGGCATCTAGGAGTATACACCACAAATTTCAAGAATAAATAACACAAACTCGATAGTAGAGCATGCTTGAGAAGGCGGAGGATACAATTTACCAAAGGCATTATGTATCCGAGGGAAGGCTCACAAAGTTATTGAATATGAAGGACGTTGTCGGATAAAATCCATTAAAGGATCTGCCGGTCCATAACAGAGCTGATATGAGTATCGGCACACAACCAGCGGAAGAAACAATGCGAAGGCATTGGATTTTAGAAGCAATTGACTAATTCAAAGCTCACATGTAAAGCAAGTATGGTTCCCAAATCAGAGGATCAGAAGCAAACGCTTCGATTAAGGATGGATAGGTTGAGTAAGCTTAGGGGTAAAATTGACAACAATTTGATTGGTCGAGATCCAGCTCATGTTTAAAATGACGTCTGAGCCAAAAGGATGAATTATAGGATCTGATTGAGGATTGTGAGCATTCGCAATATTTTGAATCAATTGACTCAAAATGATAGTGACAAAGGATGCCAATAAGATTATACTTATGGGATTAACCATAATGCAAGCAAGCAAGAGTTTCAAGAGCAATAAGCTTCTAAGGACTTTCGGAAGGTCGAATAGTATTCCAAAGAATATTGTGAGTCACATGAACAACTGGGGATGAATGGATACTCAGTAATTTGCAAGAATTATCTGTAAGGGTATTCAGGTGGCTTAGAACTGCAAGGTAGTAGGCACAAAGTTTTCTCGGAGCAATAGAGAGAATATCGGGGTATCTTGTAATAACAAGATAAATTCGGAGTAATTGTATGAACAACAAGTGTATGTCGTTATCCATATGGATATATCGGTAATAGGGAACTGAAAAATTAGAGGGCACAAGGGTCTCGGGAATGATCGAAGAGTATCTTCAATATCTTCTGGTGAAGCAGTCGATCATCTGGAATGAAGGGGATCTTCGGGAGAAAGTATTTTTGAGAACCTAAAGTTAGATTTTAGTAAAAATCGTTTAACCCGAATAGAAGAGAGTTCAGAATCCCGGAGTAAAGATCGAGGAGTAAAAGATCCTAATACCACCCAATGGCGACGTGGGCCCATGGGCCGCACAGCCATGTTAGTAAAAGTTTTGCAATGTCTAGACTCGACTTCGGCCAAGGAGTATGGAAGGGGGATTCCTACATGCAGTCGGCTCTGATACCAACTTGTGACGCCCCCGATTCAATCGTACACTAATCATGCATGCAAATGTGTACAATCAAGATCAGGGACTCACGGGAAGATATCACAACACAACTCTAAAACATAAATAAGTCATACAAGCATCATAATACAAGCCAGGGCCTCGAGGGCTCGAATACAAGTGCTCGATCATGACGAAGTCGTGGAAGCAAAAATATCAGAGTACAGACATAAGTAAAACAAGTTGCCATAAGATGGCTAGTACAAACTGGGATACATATCGAAAGAGGCGCAGGCCTCCTGCCTGGGATCCTCCTAAACTACTCCTAGTCGTCGGCAGCGGGCTGCACGAAGTAGTAGGCACCTCTAGTGTAGTAGAAGTCGTCAACGGTGGCGTCTGGCTCCTGGGCTCCAGCATCTGGTTGCAACAACCAGGTAGAAGGGAAAAGGGGAAAAGAGGGAGAAAAGCAACCATGAGTACTCATCCAAAGTACTCGCAAGCAAGGAGCTACACTACATATGCATGGGTATATGTGTATAGGGCCATATCGGTGGATTGAACTGCAGAATGCCAGAATAAGAGGGGGATAGCTAATCACCGTCAAGACTACGCTTGGCAGCCTCCGTCTTGCGGCATGTACAAGAGAGTAGATCAAGTCCTCCAAGTAGCATCGCATAGCATAATCCTACCGGCAATCCCCTCCTCGTAGCCACATAGAGAGCGATCACCGGGTTGTATCTGGCACTTGGAAGGGTGTGTTTCATTAAGTATCCGGTTCTAGTTGTCATAAGGTCAAGGTACAACTCCAAGTCGTCCTATTACCGAAGATCACGGCTATTCGAATAGATTAACTTCCCTGCAGGGGTGCACCACATAACCCAACACGCTCGATCCCATTTGGCCGGACACACTTTCCTGGGTCATGCCCGGCCTCGGGAGATCAACACGTCGCAGCCCCACCTAGGCCAACAGAGAGGTCGACGCCGGTCTAAACCTAAGCGCACAAAGTGCAGGGCCCATCGCCCTTAGCACACACTGCGTTCTTGACAGCGGCGGAAGCGTAACTAGCCCCTTAATACAATATCAGGCTTACATTCCAATCCGGCACGCGCCGCTCAGTCGATGTCACGAAGGCTTCGGCTGATACCACGACGTTGAGTGCCCATAACTTTCCCACGTAGTTGGTTAGTGCGTATAGACCAAATGGCCAGACTCAGATCAAATACCAAGATCTCGTTAAGCGTGTTAAGTATCCGCGAACGCCGACCAGGGCCAGACCCACCTCTCTCCTAGGTGGTCTCAACCTGCCCTGTCGCTCCGCCACAAAGTAACAGTCGGGGCCGTCGGGAACCCAGGCCCACCTCTCTCTGGGATGGAGCCACCGCCCTTGACCCCATCTCCGAACGATATCATAAGTAATGTAACAAGATAAAGTATATAGTGTATGCCCGTGATCACCTCCCGAGTGATCATGGCCCGATAATATAGCATGGCGAGGCGGACAAGAGTGTAGGGCCACTGATGGAACACTAGCATCCTATACTAAGCGATGGGATAGCGGTAAGGGTAACAACTCTAGCAACAATGACGAGGCTATCACGGCGGTATAGGAATAATCGAAAGCGATAACATGCTACACTACTCTAATGCAAGCAGTATAGAGAAGAATATGCGATATCTGGTGATCAAAGGGGGGGCTTGCCTGGTTGCTCTGGCAAGAAGGAGGGGTCGTCAACTCCGTAGTCGAACTGGGCAACATCAGCGTCGGTCTCGTAGTCTACCGGAGAAAAGAGGGGGAAGAAACAATGAATACAATGCAAACAGATGCATAACGATGCATGACATAATAAGTAACGGTGCCAGGTGTGCCCTAACGCAGTTGGAGGTGATACCGGTGAAGGGGGGAAACATCTGGGAAAGTATCCCCGGAGTTTCACATTTTTCGGACAGATGAACCGGAAGGGAAAAGTTACGTGTTCGCTATGCTAGGGATGTGTGGTGGACGAACGGGTTGCATATTCGGATACGTCTCGTCGATCTGAGCAACTTTCATGTACAAAGTTTTTCCAACAGAGCTACAGTTTATTTTATATTAATTTAAAAATATTTAAATCATTTTTAAGATTTATTTAATTATTTTAAATCAACATTATCCAGAATAGTGCTTGCTGGCGTCATCATGACGTCAACAGTCAACAGGATGTTGACTGGGTCAAACTGACGTGTAGGTCCCACTGGTCATTGACTTACTTAACTAAACAGGATTAGTTAATTTAATTTAAGTGATTAGATTCATTAATTAGGCTTAATTAGATTAATTAACAGGATTAACTAAGTAAATTAATTATCTTAATTAATTAATTATATTATTATTATCATTTAGTTTTATTCTTCTTTTTTTCCTTTTTGTTCTGGGGCTGGGCCCCATATCTCATAGGCCCCAAGGGGCTGGCGGATCGGGCGTTCGGGTGCAAGCGTGCGCCCGAGCGGGTGCAGCGGGCGACGGGGCCCGTGGCAGGGGGTGCGGGTGCAACCTGAAGCGGCGATGCCCGAGGGCGTCTGGCAGACGCCTTGGCGCCCGGGGCCAAGAGAGGCGGCGAGGGACGATCGGCGTGAGCCGGGCAAGTGACGGCGCGAGGGGAGGTAGTGGCTGGCTGTGGTGGCAGCTGCGGTCTGAGTAGAGGCAGTGGTGGCCGAGGTGGCGGGCGGTCAGGCGGGCGGCGTCGCCGAGGCCAAGCGGGAGCACGACGAGGCCGACGGGTGACTACGGGCGGCAGGCCACTGATGACCCACAAGTTTATGGGATCTATCGTAGTCCTTCCGATAAGTAAGAGTGTCGAACCCAACGAGGAGCAGAAGGAAATGATAAGCGGTTTTTAGCAAGGTATTCTCTGCAAGTACTGAAATAAGTGGTAACAGATAGTTTTCTGATAAGGTAAATTGTAACGAGCAACAAGTAACAAAAGTAAATAAGGTGCAGCAAGGTGGCCCAATCCTTTTTATAGCAAAGGACAAGCCGGAACAAACTCTTATAATAGGAAAAAGCGCTCCGAGGACACATGGGAATATCGTCGAGCTAGTTTTCATCATGTTCATATGATTCGCGTTCGGTACTTTGATAATTTGATATGTGGGTGGACGGTGCTTGGGTGCTGTTCTTACTTGAACAAGCATCCCACTTATGATTAACCTCTATTGCAAGCATCCGCAACTACAACAAAAGAATTAAGGTAAACCTAACCATAGCATGAAACATATGGATCCAAATCAGCCCCTTACGAAACAACGCGCATAAACTAGGGTTTAAGCTTACATCACTCTAGCAACCCATCATCTACTTATTACTTCCCAATGCCTTCCTCTAGGCCCAAATAATGGTGAATGTTATGTAGTCGACGTTCACATAACACCACTAGAGGTTAGACAACATACATCTCATCAAAATATCGAACGAATACCAAATTCACATGACTACTAATAGCAAGACTTCTCCCGTGTCCTCAGGAACAAACGTAACTACTCACAAAAGATATTCATGTTCATAATCAGAGGGGTGTAATATGCATACAGGATCTGAACATATGATCTTCCACCAAATAAACCAACTAGCATCAACTACAAGGAGTAATCAACACTACTAGCAACCTACTAGCACCAATCCCGGACTTGGAGACAAGAATTGGATACAAGAGATGAACTAGGGTTTGGAGAGGAGATGGTGCCGGTGAAGATGTTGATGGAGATTGCCCTCTCCCAATGAGAGGAGCGTTGGTGATGACGATGGCGATGATTTCCCCCTCCCGGAGGGAAGTGTCCCCGGCAGAACAGCTCCGCCGGAGCCCTAGATTGGTTTCGCCAAGGTTCCACCTCGTGGCGGCGGAGTCTCGTCCTGAAAGGTTGCTTATGATTTTTTTTCTCATCGAAAGACTTCATATAGGAGAAGATGGACGTCGGAGAGCCACCAGGGGGCCCACGAGGTAGGGGGGCATGCCCAGGGGGGAGGGCGCGCCCCCCACCCTCGTGAGCAGGGTGTGGGCCCCCTGGCCTTCATCTTTGGCGACGATTTTTCTTTATTTATTTTAAGGTATTCCGTGGAGTTTTAGGACTTTTGGAGTTGCGCAGAATAGTCCTTCAATATTTGCTCCTTTTCCAGCCCTGAATTTCACTTGCTGGCATTCTCCCTCTTCATGTAAACCTTGTAAAATAAGAGAGAATACCCATAAGTATTGTGACATAACGTGAAATAACAGCCCATAATGCGATAAATATCGATATAAAAGCATGATGCAAAATGGACGTATCAACTCCCCCAAGCTTAGACCTGGCTTGTCCTCAAGCGAAAAGCCGATAACAATAAATATGTCCTCATATTTAGAGGTAGAGGCGTCGATAAAAATAAAATACAGACATGAAGGCATCATGATTATTCTCATAACAGCAACATATATTGATTTGTCATATGATTACTCATGTTCAAATGATGATCTTTTCACAAAGCCAAAGTATGAATCAGGAACCTTATTGAGCACCAACAAATTATATCCTTAGTCATTTAAACAATTGCAATTTATCATAACATCGGAAAGAGTCTATGTCAGAGCTTAAAAGCAAGTCCACATACTCAACTATTACTTAGTCCTTCATAATTGCCAACACTCACGCAATACTTGTGGTTACGGAGTTTTAACCGGACACAGAGAAAGATAGGGGCTTGTAGTTTTGCCCCACAACCTTTTACCTCAAGGGTGATGTCAACAATAATAATTCATGCTCCCCCACATCCAATTAGATATATATATATCATGTTCTTTCCAACATGCTGGGCTTGCCAAAGGATAAAATGAAAAAGGAAAGGTGAAGATCACCGTGACTCTTGCATAAGGTAGAGGATAATAATAAAAGATAGGCCCTTCGCAGAGGGAAGCAGAGGTTGCCATGCGCTTTTATGGTTGGATGCACAAAATCTTAATGCAAAAGAACGTCACTTTATATTGCCCCTTGTATGTGAACCTTTATTATGCAGTCCGTCGCTTTTATTGCGTCCACAACAAGTTCGTACAAAGCTTATTTCTCTGCACTAATAAGTCATGCATATTTAAAGAGCAATTTTTAGTGCTTGCACCGATTACAACTTACTTGAAGGATCTTACTCAATCCATAGGTAGGTATGGTGGACTCTCATGGCTAAACTGGTTTAGAGGTATTTGGAAGCACAAGTAGTATCTATACTTGGTGCTGAGAATTTGGCTAGCATGAGGGGGGAAGGCAAGCTCAACATGTTGGGAGATCCATGACAATATACTTTATCTCAGATATAATAAAACATAACTCATTACGTTGTCTTCCTTGTCCAACATCAACTCTTTAGCATGTCATATTTTAATGAGTGTTCCAAATCATAAAAGATGTCAATGATAATATATCTATATGTGAAACCTCTCTCTCCTTATTACTTCCTATTAATTGCAACGATGACCAAAACTATATTTGCCAACTCCCAACAACTTTTAATCATCATACTCTTTCTATGTGAAGTCATTACTTTCAATAAGACTAATATGAACTCTTTGTTTTCTTTTTATTCTTTTCTTTTATTCACTCAAGATCATGGCAAAGTAATCAAGCCCTTGACTCAACACTAATCTTTATTATATATAGCTCACGGACTCAATTGCATAGAGGGATCATAAAGCAAAACTTCAAAACTAGATCATGCCATGACTTTATACTACTATATCAAGATACTGCTAATAGGATCGAACTAAGAAAAACGGTAAAGATAGGAGTTGTGATGGTGATACGATAAGGGCACCTCCCCAAGCTTGGCAGTTGCCAAGGGGAGTGCCCATACCCATGTGATTATGTCTCCTTCTTTGTTGTTGGCGGTGGAGGTGTTGTTGATGATGCAAGCTTGTCGTCCACCTTCCATGGCATAGGCTCACCCTCATAGAAAGATGATCGAGTCTCCGGAATCCTCAAATCTGCAACGAAAACAGCTCGAAACGAAAACAGAGGATATTTGCGTGATACGGTCGTCAAAACCTTCGGGAGAATATATAATGAATTTTTACCGACCAAAATATGTATCGTGCAAGAAAACGGAGTCCGGAGGGCACACGAGGTGCTCACGAGGTAGGGGGGCGCGCCCAGGGGGGTAGGGCGCGCCCTCCACCCTCGTGGAGGCCTTGTGTCCTCCCCGGACTGCTACTTATTTTTCTATTTTTCTAAATATTCCAAAACGGAGAAATATTGCCTTAGAATTTGTTTTGGAGTCGGTTTACTTACCGTAACACATACCTATTCCTTTTCGGAGACCGGAACGTTCTGGAAAGTGTCCCTTATGTATTCCTCCGGGGTTACGGTTTCAATAATATTAGTTTCAACATTTATAGGATTACCTGAGATATAGTGTTTGATCCTTTGACTGTTTACCACCTTCGGATTTGTGCCTGCGAAGTTGTCGATTTTTATGGCACCGGAACGATAGACCTCCTCGATAATTTAGGGACCTTCCCATTTAGAGAGAAGTTTTCCTGCAAAAAATCTTAAACGAGAGTTGTATAGCAATACATAATCACCTACATTAAACTCACGCTTTTGTATCCTTTTGTCATGCCATCTTTTAACTTTTTCTTTAAACAACTTGGCATTTTCATAAGCTGGGTTCTCCATTCATCAAGTGAGCTAATATCAAATAACCTCTTCTCACCGGCAAGTTTGATATCATAGTTGAGCTCTTTAATAGCCCAATATGCCTTATGTTCTAGTTCGAGAGGTAAGTGACATGCTTTTCCATAAACCATTTTATACGGAGACATACCCATAGGATTCTTATATGCAGTTCTATAGGCCCATAATGCATCATCAAGTTTCTTGGACCAATTCTTTCTAGACCTATTAACAGTCTTTTGCAAAATTAATTTGAGCTCTCTATTACTCAATTCTACTTGACCACTAGATCAAGGGTGATAAGGAGATGCAATTCTATGATTAACATCATATTTAGCAAGCATTTTACGGAAAGCACCATGAATAAAGTGTGAACCACCATCAGTCATTAAATATCTAGGGACTCCAAACCTCGGAAAAATAACTTCCTTAAGCATTTTAATAGAAGTGTTATGATCAGCACTACTAGTTGGAATAGCTTCTACCCACTTAGTAACGTAATCAACAACAACTAAAATATGTGTATATCCATTAGAGGCAGGAAAAGGTCCCATATAATCAAAGCCCCAAACATCAAATGGTTCGATAACAAGTGAATAATTCATAGGCATTTCTTGACGTCTACTAATATTACCAATTCTTTGACATTCATCACAAGACAAAACAAACTTACGGGCATCTTTGAAGAGAGTAGGCCAATAAAAACCAGATTGCAATACCTTATGTGCAGTTCTATCTCCAGCGTGGTGTCCTCCATAAGCTTCGGAGTGACACTTGCGTAGGATCTGTTCCTGTTCATGCTCACGTACACAATGTCTGATAACACCATCTACTCCTTCTTTATAAAGATGTGGATCATCCCAAAAGTAATGTCTCAGATCATAAAAGAACTTTTTCTTTTGTTGGTATGTGAAGCTAGGTGGTATAAATTTAGCAACAATATAGTTAGCATAATCAGCATACCATGGAGTGCTACGAGAAGTGCTAATGACATTTAATTGTTCGTCAGGAAAGCTATCATCAATAGGTAGTGGGTCATCAAGAACATTCTCTAACCTAGATAAGTTATCTGCAACGGGGATCTCAGCTCCTTTTCTATCAACAATATGCAAATCAAATTCTTGCAGCAAGAGAACCCATCTAATAAGTCTAGGTTTAGCATCTTTCTTTTCCATAAGATATTTAATAGCAGCATGATCGGTGTGAATAGTTACTTTAGAATCAACAATATAGGGTCTGAATTTATCACAAGCAAATACAAGCTGCTAAAAGTTCCTTTTTGGTGGTAGCATAATTTCTTTGAGCATTGTCTAGAGTATTACTAGCATAATGGATAACATTTAATTTCTTATCAACTCTTTGCCCTAGAACAGCACCTACAAAGATAATCACGGCATCACACATAATTTCAAAGGGTAAATTCAATCGGTGGCTGAACAACAAAAGTGCAGAGACTAATGCTTTACGAAGTATTTCAAATGCTTCTACACAATCATCATCAAAGACAAATGGTACATCTTTTTGTAATAAATTAGTTAGAGGGCGAGATATTTTTGAGAAGTCCTTAATGAACCTCCTATAAAATCCGGCATGACCAAGGAAACTTCTTATACCTTTGATGTCCTTGGGAGATGGCATCTTTTCAATAGCATCAACCTTGGCTTTATCAACTTCAATACCTCTTTCAGAAACTTTGTGCCCCAAGACAATACCTTCATTAACCATAAAGTGACACTTTTCCCAATTCAAGACAAGATTAGTTTCTTCACATCTCTGCAAAACTCGATCAAGATTGCTCAAGCAATCATCAAAAGAGGATCCATAGACGGAAAAGTCGTCCATGAAAACCTCACAAATCTTTTCACAAAAATCAGAGAATATAGCCATCATGCATCTTTGAAAGGTAGTAGGTGCATTACATAAACCAAAAGGCATACGTCTATAAGAAAAAGTACCAAAAGGGCATGTAAAAGTAGTCTTTGATTGATCTTTAGCCGACACAGGTATTTGAGAGAAACCAGAATAACCATATAGAAAGCAATAATGTGTATGTTTGCATAATCTTTCTAGCATTTGATCAATAAAAGGTAAGGGGTAATGATCTTTCTTAATAGCTTTATTTAATTTGTGGAAATCAATTACCGTCCTATAACCTGTAATATTTCTTTGCGGAATCAATTCATCTTTATCATTAGGGACAACAGTAATACCTCCCTTCTTAGGGACACAATGGACAGGACTTACCCACCGACAATCAGCAACGGGATAAATTATACCTGCCTCCATAAGCTTGAGTATTTCTTTCCTTACCACTTCTTTCATTTTAGGATTCAAACGTCGTTGAGGATCACGAACTGGTTTGGCATCCGCTTCCAAATTTATTTTATCTTTGACATAGAGTGGGACTAATGCCCTTAAGATCATCAAGAGTATATCCAATAGCGCGGTGCTTCTTGAGTTTTCAATAATCTTTCTTCTTCATGCTCTGAAAGGTTAGCACTAATAATAACATGATATATTTTCTTTTCATCAAGATAAGCATATTTTAGATTATCAGGCAACGGTTTAAGCTCAAACACGGGATCACCCTTGGGTGGAGGAGGATCCCCTAGGATTTCAACAGCAAATTGTGTTTGAATAGGTTCTTGTTTAAAGAATACTTCATCTATTTCCCTTCTTTCATTCATAAACATCTCATTTTCATGGTCTAGCAAATAGTGTTCTAAAGGATCACTAGGGGTACGGCAATAGAAGCAAGACCAATAATTTCATCCTTACTAGGCAATTCTTCGTCACGATGTTGTTTGCTAAATTTAGAGAAATTAAACTCATGAACCATATCATCCAAGCCAATAGTAACAACATTCTTTTCGCAGTCTATCTTAGCATTAACAGTATTCAAGAAGGGTCTACCAAATATAATGGGACAAAAGCTATCTTGTGGAGAACCAAGAACAAGAAAATCAGCGGATATTTAGTTTTCCCACACAAGACTTCAACATCTCTAACAATTCCCACTTGTGAAATAGTATCTCTATTGGCAAGCTTAATTGTGACATCAATATCTTCTATCTCAGCAGGTGCGATATCATGCATAATTTCTTTTTATAAGTCAATGGGTATAACACTAGCACTAGCACCCATATCACATAAGCCATGATAACAATGATCTCCTATTTTCACAGAAATAACAGGCACGCCTACCACAGGTCTATGTTTATCTCTATCACATGGTTTAGCAATTCTAGCAGTTTCACCATAGAATTGAATAACATGCCCATCAATATTATCAGACAAGAGATCTTTAACAATAGCAATATTAGGTTCTACTTTGACTTGCTCAGGAGGTGTATAAGTTCTAGTATTGCTTTTACGAACAACAGTTGAAGCTTTAGCATGATCCTTTACTCTAACAGGGAAAGGTGGTTTCTCAACATAAGAGGTGGGAAAAATAGGATCATTATAAGTGATAGTCTTTTCTTCAACTTTAATAGGTGCAACTACTTTTACTTCTATGGGAGGATGATATTTAAACCACTTCTCCTTAGGGAGATCAACATAAGTAGCAAAAGATTCACGAAAGAAGCTACTATCTCGAGTCAAGTCCATATTTAGTGCTAAACTTACGGAAAATATCGGTATCCATAAAAGATTTAACACAATCAAACTTAGGTGTCATACCTGACTCCCTACCTTCGTCGAGGTCCCAATCTTCGAGTTATGCGTTTAATTCTATCCAATAAATTCCATCTGAATTCAATAGGCTACATCATAAAAGAGCCAGCACAAGAAGTATCGAGCATGGTTTGATTATTATGAGAAAGCCGAGCATAAAAGCTTTGCATAATCACTTCTTTTGCGAGCTCATGATTGGGGCATGAATATAACATTGATTTAAGCCTCCCCCAAGCTTGAGCGATGCTTTCTCCTTCGCGAGGCCAAAAATTATATATATAACTGCGATCAAGATGAACAAGATGCATAGGGTAATACTTTTGATGAAATTCCAATTTCACTCTTTTATAGCTCCATGATCTCGTATCATCACATAGCCTATACCATGTAAATGCGTCTCCCTCCAAAGATAAAGGGAAAGCCTTATTTTTAACAACATCATCGGGTATACCTGCAAGCTTAAATAGTCCACAAATATCATCCACATAGCGTAGATGCTCGTCAGGATGCTTTGTTCCATCTCCTGCAAAAGTGTTAGCTAGCAGTTTTTCCATCATACCGAAGGAAATTCAAAAGGAGTTTCATTTTCAATAGGTTCAGTAGGTTGAGGAGCAACTCTTTGCTCTCTTGGATGGGGTGAAGATACCCGAACAAGCCCCTCGGACAATTACTTTCCATAGTAACAAGTGATGAGAAAATTTCAGCACACTAAATAAATTTGTCCTTACCAAATTCCACCTACCAAAGGCGCTACACTCCCGACAGCGGCGCCCAAAAGAGTCTTGATGACCCACAAGTATAGGGGATCTATCGTAGTCCTTTCGATAAGTAAGAGTGTCGAACCCAACGAGGAAGCGAAGGAAATGATAAGCAGTTTTCAGCAAGGTATTCTCTGCAAATCTTTGAAATAAGTGGTCACGAGATAGTTTTGTGATAAGGTAAATTGTAACGAGCAACAAGTAACAAAAGTAAATATGGTGCAGCAAGGTGGCCCAATCCTTTTTGTAGCAAAGGACAAGCCGACACAAACTCTTATAATAGGAAAAGCGCTCCCGAGGACACATGGGAATATCGTCAAGCTAGTTTTCATCACGTTCATATGATTCGCGTTGGTACTTTGATAATTTGATATGTGGGTGGACGGTGCTTGGGTGCTGTTCTTACTTGAACAAGCATCCCACTTATGATTAACCTGTATTGCAAGCATCTGCAACTACAACAAAAGTATTAAGGTAAACCTAACCATAACATGAAACATATGGATCCAAATCAGCCCCTTACGACAACGCATAAACTAGGGTTTAAGCTTACATCACTCTAGCAACCCATCATCTACTTATTACTTCTCAATGCCTTCCTCTAGGCCCAAATAATGGTGAAGTGTTATGTAGTCGACGTTCACATAACACCACTAGAGGTTAGACAACATACATCTCATCAAAATATCGAACGAATACCAAATTCACATGACTACTAATAGCAAGACTTTTCCCGTGTCCTCAGGAACAAACGTAACTACTCACAAAGCATAGTCATGTTTATAATCAGAGGGGTAATAATGTGCATAAAGGATCTGAACATATAATCTTCCACCAAATAAACCAACTAGCATCAACTACAAGGAATAATCAACACTACTAGCAACCTACTAGCACCAATCCGGACTTGGAGACAAGAACTGGATACAAGAGATGAACTAGGGTTTGGAGATGAGATTGTGCTGGTGAAGATGTTGATGGAGATTGCCCTCTCCCGATGAGAGGAACGTTAGTGATGATGATGACGATGATTTCCCCCTCCCGGAGAGAAGTGTCCCCGGCAGAACAGCTCCGCCGGAGCCCTAGATTGGTTCCGCCAACGTTCCGTCTCATGGCGGCGGAGCCTCGTCCCGAAAGGTTTCTTATGATTTTTTCTCATCGAAAGACTTCATATAGGAGAAGATGGGCATCGGAGAGCCACTAGGGGGCCCACGAGGTAGGGGGCGCGCCCGGGGAGGTGCGCCCCACCCTCGTGAGCAGGTGTGGGCCTTGGCCTTCATCTTTGGCGATGATTTTTCTTTATTTATTTTAAGGTATTCCGTGGAGTTTCAGGACTTTTGGAGTTGCGCGAATATGCCTTCAATATTTGCTCCTTTTCGGCCGAATTCCAGTGCGGCATTCTCCCTCTTCATGTAAACCTTGTAAAATAAGAGAGAATAGCCATAAGTATTGTGACATAATGTGAAATAACAACCCATAATGCGATAAATATCGATATAAAAGCATGATGCAAAATGGGACGTATCGACCCACGCGAGCACAGGCGGGCGCAGTGCGGCTAGGGCGGCCGTGGCAGCGTCTTGAGTGCCGGTGGCGAGGCCATGGCCGAAGTGGCGGAGCAGGGAGGAGGAGGAGATGGGAGCCTCACCATGGGGCCGTGGGGTCTAGGTAGCAGTGCTCGGGGAGGAAGACAGGGACGCGACGCCTTGGCGAGGAGGAGATCCCATGAGGAGAGGAAGGCGGCGGTGGCAGCGGCCGTGGCGTCGTCGGGGTCGATGGGCGACGCGGGAGAGGAGGCGTCGGCGAGGTGGTCCTCGGGTGCGGCGTCCTGCGAAGCCAGGGCGACGACGATGCTTGAGGGAGGGGGGGCGTCGATGGAGGGGTCGACGGCGAGGGCGGCGAGGTGAGGCGGTCGTGGCGACAAGCGGGAAGAAGGCGCGGCGCCCGATCCAGCCCGGGATCAGGAGGAGGCGAGGGAGAGAGGGAAACGTGGGGGGAGGAGTGTGTAGTGGGCTAGGGTTCGGTGTCCCCACGGGGTTAGTAGGTGAGGTGGGGGGTCGGCCTGGGCCAGTGGGCTGACCGGCGGGCCGTCTGGCCCGGTTGGCCGGGGGGTTTCTTTTATTTTGTTTTCTGATTTTCTTTCCTTTTTATTCTCTTTCCTTTCTGTTTTATTTTAGTTACACTTTATTTTTAGTTTAGTAAAATATGACAATAGCTCAAAAAATAGTGTTTCAAAATAACCCACTACCCTAAAAAGTTTGGTGACTAATAAGCTAGTTTAACATTTGTTTATTAATTTAATAGCATTCAAATAATTCTTTTTGCTCTTTGTTTTATTTAGTTAAGTGCATTTAAACTTTTTATAATGACTTGGTTTATCCACCAACATTACTTATGAATTATTTGGCTCACTCTGAAAATTTTAGTTTTAATATTTGAAATCTTTTATTGTTTGCTTGATTATGAATTTGAATTCGAATCGGTTTCGAACTAACGCGAGATTAGCAACAGTAATCGAGGTGACGTGGCATCATTAGCAGAGGGTTACTGTGGCTTAATTATCCAGGCGTCACAAAGATCAATCTATGGAGTTTACTAGCAACGAGAGGGGAGTGCATCTTCATACCTTTGAAGATCGCGATGCGGAAGCGTTGCAAGAACGCAGTCGATGGAGTCGTACACGAAGCAATTCAGATCGCGGCCGAATCTGATCTAAGCACGGAACAGCGGTGCCTCCGCGTTCAACACACGCGCAGCCCGGTGACGTCTCCCGCACCTTGATCCAGCAAGGAGAGAGGGAGAGGTTGGGGAAGACTCCTTCCAGCAGCAGCACGACGGCGTGGTGGTGGTGGAGGAGCGTGGCACTCCAGCAGGGCTTCACCAAGCACTGCGAGAGACGAGGAGGGAGAGGGGTAGCTAGGGCTGCCAAGAGAGAGGGAGACTCGTGTCTTTGGCAGCCCCAAAACCCCCACTATTTATAGGAGGAGGGGAGGAGGGTGTGCCCCCTCTAGGGTTCCCACCCTAGGGGGTGCGGCAGCCCTAGATGGGATTGGAGGGGGCGGCCAAGAGGGGGAGAGAGGGGGGCACGCCCTAGGGTGGGCCTTTAGGCCCATCTGCGCTTAGGGTTTCCCCCTCTCCTCCTAGCTGCTCCTTGGGCCTTGGTGGGAGGCGCACCAGCCCACTCAGGGGCTGGTCCCTTCCCACTCTTGGCCCATGCAAGCCTCCGGGGCTGGTGGCCCCTCCCGGTGGACCCCCGGAACCCTTCCGGTGGTCCCGGTACATTACCGGTGATGCCCGAAACACTTCCGGTGGCCAAAACCTCACTTCCTATATATTATTCTTTACCTCCGGACCATTCCAAAACTCCTCGTGACGTCTGGGATCTCATCCAGGACTCCGAACAACATTCGGTAACCACATAAAAACTTTCCCTATAACCCTAGCGTCATCGAACCTTAAGTGTGTAGACCCTACGGGTTCGGGAACTATGCAGACATGACCGAGACATTTCTCCGGCCAATAACCAACAACGAGATCTGGATACCCATGTTGGCTCCCACATGTTCCACGATGATCTCATCGGATGAACCACGATGTCAAGGATTCAATCAATCCCGTATACGATTCCCTTTATCTACCGGTATAGCACTTGCTCGAGATTCGATCGTCGGTATACTCATACCTTGTTCAATCTCGTTACGGCAAGTCTCTTTACTCGTTCCGTAACACATCATCCCGTGACCAACCCCTTAGTCACATTGAGCTCATTACGATGATGTCTTACCGAGTGGGCCCAGAGATACCTCTCCGTCATACGGAGTGACAAATCCCAGTCTCGATTCGTGCCAACCCAACAGATACTTTCGGGGATACCCGTAGTGTACCTTTATAGCCACCCAGTTACTTTGTGACGTTTGGTACACGCAAAGCACTCCTACGGTATCCGGGAGTTGCACAATCTCATGGTCTAAGGAAAAGATACTTGACATTAGAAAAGCTTTAGCAGACGAACTACACGATCTTGTGCTATGCTTAGGATTGGGTCTTGTCCATCACATCATTCTCCTAATGATGTGATCCCGTTATCAATGACATACAATGTCCATGGTTAGGAAACCGTAACCATCTATTGATCAACGAGCTAGTCAACTAGAGGCTCACTAGGGACATGTTGTGGTCTATGAATTCACACATGTATTACGATTTCCGGATAATACAATTATAGCATGAACAATAGACAATTATCATGAACAAGGAAATATGATAATAACCATTTTATTATTGCCTCTAGGGCATATTTCCAACAGTCTCCCACTTGCACTAGAGTCAATAACCTAGCTACATTGTGATGAATCGAACACCCATAGAGTTCTGGTGTTGATCATGTTTTGCACGTGGAAGAGGTTTAGTCAACGGATCTGCGACATTCAGGTCCGTATGCACTTTACAAATCTCTATGTCTCCATCTTGAACATTTTCACGAATGGAGTTGAAGCGACGCTTGATATGCCTGGTCTTCTTATGAAACCTGGGCTCCTTGGCAAGGGCAATAGCTCCAGTGTTGCCACAGAAGAGAGTCATCGGGCCCGACGCATTGGAAATAACTCCTAGGTCGGTAATGAACTCCTTCATCCAGATTGCTTCATGTGCTGCCTCCAAGGCTGCCATGTACTCCGCTTCACATATAGATCCCGCCACGACGCTTTGCTTGCAATCGCACCACCGATGGCCCCACCATTCAATATATACACGTATCCGGTTTGTGACTTGGAGTCATCCAGATCGTGTCGAAGCTAGCATCGGCGTAACCCTTCTGACGAGCTCTTCGTCACCTCCATAAACGAAACATATCCTTAGTCCTTTTCGGTGCCGGGATATTCTTGACCGCTATCCGGTGTTCCATGCGGGATTACTTTGGTACCTTCCTACCAAACTTACGGCAAGGTTTACATCAGTGCAGTACACGGCATGGCATACATAATAGACCCTATGGCCAAGGCATGGGGATGACACTCATCTTTTCTCTATCTTACGCCACAGTGGGGCATTGAGCCGTGCTCAATCTCACACCTTATGTCTGAGCAAGAACCCCTTCTTGGACTGATCCATATTGAACTTCTTCAATATGTTGTCATGGTATGTGCTTTGAGAAAGACCAATGAGGCGTCTCGATCTATCTGCTTTGTGAAAGATCCTGACGCGTTTGATGGATCATCTGCACCACAACCTTGATATCCAGCTCAGCATGCACCCTGTCGATGTTCAGGTCTACCGCTACCTGCAGCGTCCTCCTACAAGTCGAGATCTCCGCCGCCTCAGGATCAACTATGTGAGGGAAGTGGTGACAAATACCAGCTATGAAAGCTCCATTGTGATCGCGAAGAACATCACCTCCACCTCCTTTCCCGCCAAATTTGGAAACACCCCCACCCGAGTTGAGTTTTACCCATCCCTCCTTGGCGCCTCCACCTTTGTAGATGCTTAACATTGTGTAGTTTTTAGTGGGGTGGTGGGACGTGGAGGCGAAAAATAAACCACGGAGGCGAGAATAAATTATGCGTACTGGCCTACCTACTCCCCATTTATAGTAGAGATTCTCTTGCACACCAGGTTGCCTTGGTGTCTTCTTTTTTACCGATAAATCACTCTTTTATTCTTTTATTTTTTTCTACCAATGAAAAATGTTTATCTGAATGATATGTGCATGGATATATCGACAACCATAATAAAATATCAAGAGCTAAAAATTCTTTAATCAATGAATTTAAGAATGTAACCATGATGCATTTGATATTGGTCTCTTTCCATAAATGTTGTCATGTGCTATCAAACATTGATTCGTTTCCGAATATTTGATCTTTAAAAATTGATTAGAGATCATCGTGATTGATTTCTTTTCATAACGACATTACTAAATTTGGTAAATAAAAATCAGATTAAGTATATTATTGGGCTAAGAACCAATTTACATAAATCGGTGAGATAGAAAAATCAGTGGGGGTGGTTTAACTGAAATCCAGGCGACACCTACCAACTCACCATGGTGTACAGGTCTATGCCGATTCTGATAGTATGCCAAGCAAAAACCAACCTATTGGTCATTAAAGAATGGAACATAAAAAAAGGCAAAATAAAACGCGCGCACGAGTCAATGGGCTGGTCAAATTTGATTGTAGTTGATGTTTTGGTAAGATTTAATTTGAATATGATTATGAGTAGTGGAAGATAAGGAAATCTTGTATTTAGTTGAGATATTTTAAGATTTAATTTGAATGAGTTAACACATGATGTTGTTTTCGGAAAGTGCCGATTTGATTGAGTTAATGCGTGTGTCGAATGGGCCGGCCCAGAAGGTCGTTTGTAAGACGCTTACGGATGTAATATAGGGTTTGTCGAGGGGTTGACGGGAGTGAGGTGAGACTATCAACTCCTTTTCAGGAATATAGATTAAAAATTTGAAACATAAAAATAGAAAACCAAAAGCGCAAAATAAAACGCGCGGACGCGTCAATGGGCCGGTCAAATTTGATTGTAGTCGATGTTTTGGTAAGATTCGATTTGAATATGAGTAGTGGAAGATAAGGGAATCTTGTTTTTAGTTGAGATATCTTAAGATTTGATTTGAATGAGTTAATGCATGATGTTGTTTTTGGAAAGTGCCGATTTAATTGAGTTAATGCACGCGTCAAATAGGCTGGCCCAGAAGGTCGTTTTTAAGACGCTCACGGATGTAATATAGAGTTTGATGAGGGGTTGATAGGAGTGAGGTGAGACCGTTTACTCCCCTTTTAGAAATAGAGAAATGCGGTGGCATCTTCACATCATCGATGTTTTTGTTGTACTCCCTCCGTTCCAAAATAGATATCTATTTTGAAACGGAGGGAGTACCATTCAGCACGAATGATGAGGTACATAAAAAACAATGAAAGTGCGTTTTTTGTTTTGACATGAGGTGGTATTATACGTGGCCATCCGTCGGGCCAGGCCTGGCTTCGGACCGAGCCCGACCAAGCCCGAGGCAGAAAACCTAGGCCCGAGCCCGCCAGTCCCAACCATCGGGCCTACTTTTCAAACCCAAGCCTGGCCCATCGAAGGAAAAGCCCGCCGGGCCTTGGTCTGGGCCCCTTCCCTAAAATGTGAAGTACCCAAGCCCAGGCCCGGCCCGATGCGTGCCTCGGTCCGCGGCATGTTGTAACTTCCGATATACTATCCTACTTTGTCATAGCAAGTCAGAGAATGTGATTCTGGTCCGAGGACGTTAGTTACCAGTGACCGCTTCACCTCCAGATCAATGATAGAAACTAGAAAGAAAAACCCAGTCTTTATCTCCAAAGCCAAAAAGAATTTGGTTCATCCCGTGCTATATAGGGTACTGCAATTTATGCTGCGACACATGCTTATCTATTTATTTGCACATGTCACATAAAAAGGGATCGGGCACAAAAAAACATACATCTCTTTCTTTTTACCGAAACATTGTATAGGCATCCAAACAAATAAGAAATATCACAAGCAAATGGAGGGGACATTAAGCATGATCTTCACCTACCCATGTATTTTTTGTGTAGCATGGTTTTTACTCGACTGAAATTTTGGTGATAAATAACATGTATAATTAGCACAGTTGTACTCCACTTTTCTTTTAGAGAAGTTGCACTCCACTTTAGGATGCGCCAGTGGGGAGCACATGGAAATCGTAACATTTGGGTTGTGTCCTCTTGATTGAAGCCGGGTACTGGAAGCCGCGCCTTTCGGCGTGGACCGTGGCCGGTGCGCCCGCTTTCTTTCTCTCCCGTGGTCGCGGGCCTGAATCACCGTGCCCATCATAACCGCTAGCACCGCACAGGGTAGGAGGGACACGACGAGCCAGTGCACGCCCGTCAAATCAGACCCCAAAAGGAGCAAACCTCGCCACCCACCACCACAGTCCACAGGGAATCACCGAGGCGCACCAAGCGACCACTCCACCCCAGGTTCCCAGCCCCACCGACCACCGGGCCCCGCAGGGCCCCGAGCCCGTCGAGGCCCCACGGGCCAGCCTCATAAGGGTACGTGCCGAAGCCCCACCGCCGCGCGGCCTCTGACGGCTGGCACTCCGAGGCAGGCGAGGCACGGGCCCGAACCGTCACCTCCCAATGACGGAAGAAATTGGATTTAGGAAAGGGAGGCAGTAAATCCCGCGGCCGCGTCAGTGTCTGCTTCCGGATGCAGAAACGCGCCCGAATACCATCTCCCCACCCCACCCGCCGTGACGCCTCCCTCCCCATATAAACCACCGAGGGATCAGACCCGACGGCGTATTCGCGGTGGGCCAGCGCGCGTCAGTCCCAAACCCAAACCCCAGAGCAGGGGAGAGCAGTAGTACTGTGGTCTGTAGTGGGGGGTTACTCCGAAGCTTGCCTCGTACGATTCTTCCCTCCCCCATGGCGGAGGCGGAATCGGCGCCCGGACGCGGAGGGGCGGGCGAGGACGCGATGGACGCCACCGGCCCCGTGCCGGCGGAGGCCGCCCCCGCCCCCGTCCCCGACGGTAAGCAACCAACCGAGCCTCGCCGCTTTGCGCGTCTCCATGGGGGTTCCGTGTTTTTTCTCGGCCGTTTCGGGTTTTGCGGCTCCGGTGTTTGTGCCGGACCGCCGATCAGGCCGCCGGGGTTGATTCGGCAATGCGCGTTCGACCCGGTTGATTGCGGTTTCGTGCATTCGCGTTAATGACGGCGGATTGGATTGATTTTGGAGCTTCCGCGGGGCTTAATCGGGGCACGCGGGCGCTTCCAGAAGCTTCTAGAACATTCCGGCGCCATTGGTCTACTTCGGCATCTCTGCTCTGGGGTTTCTGCCACTTGGGGGTTTTCTCCGAGGGTTTTCGGGGGTTAAGGTGCTCCAGCTTTTCGTTTCTGACAGAACACGGGCACTCTGTTTTCCCCCTCCTCTCGAGTTATTTGATTCTGTTCGAATTGGTGAGGGGGTTTCTAGCGGTGGATTGGGGTTCGCTATTGATCTCTCTCGTTGAAATGTTGTTGGGTTTTGGGCAGTTAACATGAACCCTCTCAAGAGGCCATCGGAGTCACGTGCTCAAGGGGACGAAGCAGACGGGCAGAAGCGGCAGAAGACGGAGTCTCAAGTTTTCACACCCAGAAGGTTTGGCACCATTTCTCTATTTTTGTTGCAGGATTATACAGTATTGTATGATCAGACAAGAGTACTGTACCTGATGTTGCTTTCTGATATTGAAATCGGTCAGATACCAGATCGATGTCTTTGAGGTTGCCAAGGCGCGAAACACGATTGCAATGCTTGACACAGGAGCCGGGAAGACGATGATTGCCGTGATGCTCATGAAAGAGTTTGGGGAGAAGATTGACAAATCAAATAACAATGGGAAGATCATATTCCTTGCACCAACAGTTCAGCTCGTCACACAGGTTGTGCTACTGCAGTATGTAGGCTGGTGACTGTACATTCATCTTGGTATATGAAACTAGCATGTTCTGACATTTTGTTGCCGCAGCAATGCGAGGTGATTAAAACCCACACAGATTTTGAGGTGGAGCTGTATTGCGGTGCCTCGGGGGTTGATCACTGGACGCCTCAGAGATGGAAAGAAAAAGTATCGAAATCTCAGGTAATTGCTGGTCCAGGCCTGTTGGTTCCTCATTTGTTCATTGTATCATGGCAACAATGCTTGTCTGAATTTTTCTGTTCATTATATCATACTACTTGATAACGCCGGTAAATGTGTTACGTACGTGCAATGCACGTTGATATCAGGTAGAAAATTAATTGCACGTTGATATCAGGTAGAAAATTAATTGCACGTTAATATGAGGTAGGATATCAATTACGCGTAATTACATGGATAGTCTATATTTCGTATGTTATTAATTGCATGCTAAACATGTTGAGCGCTCGCCATTGGAGCAATATAGGCCGTTGGATTGACACTGTTTGATCTCTGAGATTTGTTGGATCATATTGGTATATAGATATAGACAGATTAAATGCTTTTGACTTGTATTGAAAGACCTTTACAGTTGACATCTAATACCATTGTATAACGATTTAGTCGACTTAACAAGCATGTTCATACTTTCTGAGTCGTGCTCTGCTTTTTTGACCAATAAATAATTTTATTTTCATCTGTATTCGTTCTAAGTCTCCCTACCCCTTATTAACATACCATCACTTGATGCGTTATCTGTGATAACTTCTGCCAATTCATCTGTGCGATACTGGGCTAACAAACAATACATCTACTACTACTTCATTCGTGCATTGGACTTGTACATAGGCCCATCTTCTTATACCTTTCTTAAATTTTGATCAGTGCTATGCTTTGTTTCATTTGTATGTACTCAAATCCGTTCGAATTACTCGTCCAAGAAATGAATGTATCTAGATGTATTTTAGTTGTAGATACATCCATTTTTGTGACAAGTAATTCCGAACGGAGGGAGTAGATGCTTTTGTCACTTACTTTGGAGTGCCATTGAAACATTGCAGGTCATGGTGATGATACCAGATGTGTTGCTAAGTGCTTTAGGCAAAGCTTTCTTGAGCTTGGACATGGTTAGTCTTATGATATTTGATGAGTGCCATCGTGCAACTGGCAAACACCCTTATTCGAGAATAATGAAGGTATTGTGAAACACCAGATCACCTTTTTGTGCTGAACACTTCCTTTTTATAATCATTCTGAAATTGTTGTGTTCGCCATGGCTATGCTTTGAGCAGGACTACTATCACCAATCTGACCACAAGCCAAAGGTGTTTGGTATGACGGCCTCGCCTGTTATAAGAAAAGGCAAGCATTCACAAATACATAAAATATTTTTTTTTGTTTTGCTACATTGCGTACAACACTACATGTTTTGAATTGTTTCTACTTGCATGTCAGATATATTAAATAAACTGATGAACTTCGTGTCAAATACATAATTTAAGGTAAACAAGTGAATGCTAAACAGTAAATACAGTGGCATGGATAAACTTGATCGTAGACTATGATGAAAGGTCACTGTTACATTCTTATGAACAATAGCATATAGGTCATGAGCTAAATTACTAAACGTGACATGTGATTGCCAAGTGAAAGAAACATTAATCCAGAGAAGTAACTCTTGAAGGGCATAATCTTCAGTTGTATTTCTGCCATGGACTGCCAATATTTCTGAAGTTCCCTTGCGTCGTAGTATCTACCATAGGTTTGATTTGCTTCTACACCCCATAAATCTTCTCTGGTGATTTTGATTTTCCTTTGTCATCTTTATAGGTGTCTCTTCTAATCTGGACTGTGAAGTTCAGTTCACTGAACTGGAAAAGCTTCTAAATGCTAAGGTAGTTCCTATTTTTCTGGTTATACAAGGTATTTGCACAATATTCTAGTTGTGATACTGCAGCATTCTATTTTTGTCCATTGAACTGCAAACATATAGAACTGGGCATCAACCAGTTGGCTAGAGGTGCGTGGGGTCGTGGCCCCTAGTGGCCCACCGCATTCGACCTAGTATCTGTTCTCTTTTAATTTAAAAGCCACAGGGGCTAGTGCCTGTTGGTCTAGAAAAAAAAACTGCAAACATATATCCATATCCAGATATGTTTCTAGATTGTGGCCTTCAACCTATATATTTCTGTTTTGCTTGAACAGATCTACGCTGTGGCTGATAGAGCAGAGATAGAGCTTTGCGCTCCTTCTGCAAAAGAAGTGGACAGATACTATGACCGAAAAACAGTTTGTTTCAAGGATTTGAGTGAAGAGTTGGGATTTTTGCATTCCGAGGTCTCTCATTTTAGTCCCTCCTCTACTGTTTAAGTATATGTTACTGAAGTTCAGTGGCTGGAGATTTTATTTCTGAGGACAATTAATTTTTGTTTGTGCAGTACGATGCATTAATAACTACATTGCAGAATAAGCCTAACTACCAGAATAAAGAATGCGATGAAATAGCTAAAGAATCACGGAGGCGTCTATCCAATTCTTCAGCCAAAATCCTGTATTGTATCGATGATATTGGTCTTCTTTGTGCTAGTGAGGTATCTCTTAGATTCATTGGTTCTAATGTTTCATGTAACATGTAATCCAGTTTTTATCTTATTTTTTTAATCACTATTTGACATTTAGGGCATCATGCCATAGTTAATACTTTATGTTCCTTGTAGGCCACCAAAATCTACATTGAAAGGGGTCAGAGAAAAGGTTGGCTGAAGAAAGCTTCTGATGCCACAAATATTCAAAGTGTTGCAAATAGCTCGTTCCTGCTTGCAGAAATTTCAGCGCTTCATCTGAAGTTCTTTGAGGATATGTCACGTATAATTGACAAGCACCTCCAGCAAGGTGTGATGATGTGTAACTAAAACCAGCAATGCACTATTATTCCGATGATCTTTTTTGCAGCCTTACACTATTATGCAAAACTGTTGGCCGAAGAATATTAAATAAATGTAGCATGTACCACTAGATCAAGTATGATATATCATCTGTAATGAGTTCCTGTCATTTCAGGTAACGATGTGCTTCTAAATTCTGAGAGTGGATGTGTGGAAGCAATTAAGACGGGTTATATTTCACCAAAGCTTTATGAACTCATCCAAATCTTCCGCTCTTTCAGGTAAATACGCTACTTTTACCTCACATGATGACATAATTCTGCTCCTTTACGCTGACATGACATGCTTCTCTTCCTAGCAGTAACTGTGATCATGTCCGATGCCTCATTTTTGTGGATCGAAAGATCACTGCTAGAGCCATGGAACGGACAATGAAGAAAATTGGACACCTCTCACATTTTACATTTTCTTCTCTTACTGGAGGGAGTTCTTCAGTGGACGCTCTGACCCCTAAAATGCAGAAGGACACACTGGATTCATTTCGCTCCGGAAAGGTTGTTAGATTCTGTCAACATTTAGAGAAAGGGAAACTTGGTCCTTGTGATTTGACATTTCTTTGTCTTCCCATTCTGGACTAAATGTAGGTGAACTTACTATTTACTACGGATGTCGCGGAAGAGGGTATTGATGTCACAGACTGCTCGTGTGTAATAAGATTTGATTTGCCAAAGACTACCCGTAGTTATATGCAGTCACGTGGATTTGCACGGCAGAAGGACTCTCAGTACATACTAATGATTGAAAGGTAAAATTTTCACTTGGCTGTTCATTCTAAATTTTTTTATGCTTCTGGTGTTAAATGGTTGCAAAAAGGAATGGTGAAAAGGGAAAACAAAGAAGCTATAATTGCGATGTTTTTTGCAGGGAAAATGTTAAACAAAATAATTTGATATCTGCCATTTTGAGAAGCGAGAAGTCAATGGTTGAGACTGCTTTGAACAGAGATTCCGAGGATCTACTCCCTGGTTTCTTCCCTGTTGAAGAAAAAAATGAATACCTTGTTGGCACAACCGGAGCAAAAGTAACTGCTGGTTCTAGCATTAGTGTTATCGTCCAATACTGTGACAAGCTTCCGGGGGACAAGTACGGTGATCACATTTTTTAGTCTGGTTATTCTTGGCTACACATTTTACACCTGCAAATGTGCGATACCAGTTGTCATTTTGTGTGGAGGGCTCTAATTTCACGTTCTTACATTTCTGCATATGTCACAGGTACGACACCACAAAACCTTTGTTTGAGTTCACCAACCACGGTGATGGTTTTGTGTGTACGTTAACGCTACCATCTAGTGACATGTTGCCACCTTTGGTGGGTCCAAAAGCAAGAAACAAGAAGAAAGCAAAACAGCTTGTTTGTCTTGATGCATGTAAGCAGCTGCATCAGCTAGGAGTACTTACTGACTCTCTTTGTCTATATGTTGAAGAGCCACCACTGGAATCTGTGAACAAAACTGACGTTCTCACATCTTTGGCTGGTGTAGGTGAGCGATTACTAAGCTCTAAAATGTTGTATATTTTTACAAAATATTGATTCCTGAGTTAATTGTGATAAAAAGGAACTTGTATTTCTGATGACAATCTTTTATTGCCTCCACGAAGGTACAACCAAACGAGAGGAGCTACATGGTACAACTAGAGTATGTGGGTTGTCTGGTACCTGGGCATCAGAGAGAACTGCTGTTAAGCTTCAAGGCTACAGAATGAAATTTCTTTGTGACCAAGTTGGTCAAAAATACTCCGATTTTGTTCTGTTAATTGATAAAACTATAGCACATGAAGCTGCTAATTTGGACATTGATCTGTTTCTACATGACAAGATGGTGAAAGCTTCAGTATCTCCTTGTGTCCTTTTTGAGTTGGATGTTCAACAGGTGTCTGCTCAACTTTGTGTTTTCTTCTTGCTACCGTTGTTGTCCCTGCTCTTTTTTTTGCTTTTGATTAATATGAAAGATTCATTCTGTTTTCCTCACTTAGCTGGAGCAAGCAAAGCTATTTCAAGCACTAATGTTCAATGGTTTGTTCGGAAAGTTGTTCACTGGATCAAAATCATCCGGCATTCCACGGGAGTTTATTCTCAGTAAAGATGACACGTTTATCTGGAATAATCCAAATATGTATTTGATTTTACCTATGGATCCTACTGTGGAGTCCCATGACATTTCATGCATCAACTGGAGAGTGATTGATGAAGCCGCTACAGCTGTTAAACTTTTGAGGAAGATTTATTCTGAAGAAAAATGAACCTACTGGGAATTCTTGATTTCGACCAAAATGATGAAGATCTAATTCATTTGGCCAACACTTCATGTGAGGCTCATTTCCTTAGAAATGTGGTAGTGCTGGCAGTTCACACAGGAAAGATATATACTGCTCTTCATGTTGCTGATTTATCTGCCAATAGCACATTTGATGGTGCAGCAGATGAGAAAGGAACAGAATTCCATACCTTTGCAGAATACTTTGAAAAGAAGTATGTTTGTTACTGCACATTCATGTGCTTGCTCAAGCATAAATATGTTAAATTATTAATTTATTTCATATGCAGGTATGACATAGTTCTTCGTCATCCCTCACAGCCATTGCTAGTGCTGAAACCAAGTCATAGGCCTCACAACATTCTTTCCTCGAAGCTCAGAGATGAAGGTCCTTGTCTTTCCCTCTAGCCAGTTTCAATTTTATTCACTTTGTAATTTCTTGAAGAATTATTACATAAATTATCTTTGTTTTTCATACATCAAACATGATTGACAATGAGCTCATTTAATTAGACGGGTGCATTCGCCATATATCTTGTCCTCATTGTTCATGCTTTGCTTGATTATTTATATATGAGCCTCATGTCTGCTCGCTGCCTTTTCTAGGTAACGGTGAGAAGAAAAAGGGTGGCACATCAGATATAACTAAGGCAAACAACCGTGTTCACATGCCCCCAGAGTTGCTGATTCCCCTTAATTTTTCTGATGACATTTTAAGAACATTTTATTTGTTCCCATCTTTGATGCATCGTATAGAGACATTAATGCTAGCCAGTCAACTAAAGAGTGAAATTTCATATGACGATTCTAATGTATCAAGCTTTCTGGTAAGAAATCGGCATTAGTATTTTTTATCACTTCTATACATTACATTTATTGTGTTCCATGAAATGGACATAATCAATTTGCACATGCACTTCAGATTCTAGAAGCTATCACAACTCTTCGATGCTCTGAAGACTTCTCAATGGAGCGTCTGGAATTATTGGGAGATTCTGTGTTGAAGTATGTCGTTAGTTGTCACCTTTTCCTAAAATTTCCTAACATGGATGAGGGCCAGTTAACATCCAGTAGGGTTGATATAATATCTAATGCTGCACTTTATGGGTTTGGAATTGAACACAAAATACAGGTAAATTGTATCTCATTCTGGGCAATCTATACAAATGTTGCATTTGTTAAGTTGACTGTTAACATTATCACAGACTAACCCTGTAACTGGTGGCATGTGATTCATAGGGTTATATACGTGATGCTGCATTTGATCCTCGTCGATGGCTTGCACCAGGACAGCTCTCCATTCATCCTGTTCCTTGTAATTGCCGAGTAAATTCTGAGGTTGTCACTGAGGATATTAATGTGAAAGTAGGCCAGCTGTGTGATAAGGGACACAGATGGATGTGTTCCAAAACAATTTCTGATTGCGTTGAAGCTATAATCGGTGCGTATTATGTAGAAGGTGGCTTAAGAGCAGCAATGGCTGTTCTCAAATGGTTGGGAATTAATGTTGAAGTTGAGGAAGAATTGATTGGTCAGTTCTTGAGTGCATCTGTGCAGACTTATCTTCCAAAAAATGATGTAATTGAAAAGGTTGAGGCAAAACTAGGCTATGTATTTTTGATGAAAGGTCTTCTGCTAGAAGCTCTTACCCACCCATCACTGCAGGAATCAGCAGAAGGATATTCCTACGAGGTAATGGTTGATGTTAGCATTAAATTTAATTTAGCTGGCTATTCATGTTGGGTGTTTTCAAATCTTTATTATTCAAATTTTCTACTGGAAAACACTGAATGCGTCTATTTGTTCCAGCGTCTGGAGTTCCTTGGTGATGCTGTCTTGGATATTCTCTTAACACGACATCTTTTCTATAGTCATAAAGACACCGATGAGGGGGAGCTGACAGATTTACGGTCTGCATCAGTAAACAATGAAAATTTTGCACAACTCGCTGTGAAGCATAAGTTATATCAGTTTCTCCAGCATTCTTCTGGGAAATTACCAGAAAATATTACTGAATATGTGGATAGTTTAGAGAACCCTTCCACGGACAAACTCAACCTTTTATCAGATGCGGCATTAAGAGGGCCTAAGGTATGTTTCTCTTCCTTTGCCTTCGATGTGTATGATTTACTCAAGATGGCTAAATAGATTATTAGTCACATTTTTTATTTATGGGTATTACTGTTGTTAATTTTTTTATTCACCTTTTGTTGCATTTTCCAGAATCGTCGTGTACTAGTGTAGTTGACCACCTATCTATATTAATATCATAGTTTTCATTCTTTTGCCCTGCAGGTTCTGGGTGATGTTGTAGAAAGTATTGCGGGTGCAATTCTTATAGATAGAAAACTTGATTTGGAGGTAGTTTGGGGTATTTTCAAACCTCTTCTTTCCCCTATTGTTACACCTGAGAAGCTGGAGTTACCTCCCTTCAGAGAGCTTCTCGAATGGTGCAACAAAAGTGGGTACTTTCTAGGAATTAAGTGTACAGATGGAATTAAGCGTACAGATGGAGACAAAATAGAGGCTACTCTGGATGTGCAACTCAAGGAGACGCTCCTTGTCAGGCAAGGTTGTGGCAAGAGCAAAAAGGATGCTAAAGCACATGCTGCTTCCATGTTACTCAAGGACCTTGAGGTACCCGTTTTCTGTTTTGTGCTTTCACTATTTTGACATCATTTTGTTTTCAAGGTCCAGCAGTTCAACCCATCAATGTTCGATTTTCTTCTGCAGGAGGAAGGACTTCTAGTACCAAAGAATGCAAGCAACACGCAACAGTTCCAGGATCATTGTAACATTTTTGATGCAATGGATGTACAACTTTCAACACCAACCAGGGGAAAGAGATCAGCTGGATCAATGATAGCTGCCAGTCTTGATAAACCAGGTATGTTTTGTTTGTCATCCCAAGCACGAGTTCTTGTTTCATATCTATAATATCCACTGTCAACTCAGTGGAACTGTGTATAATGTCTCACTTACGCAGTGGACTGGGCGGTGAGAATGAGTAAAGGAGGACCCCGTGCAGGACTGTATGAGTTCTGCAAAAAGTTACAATGGCCAGCTCCTAATTTCGATTGTGCGAAGGTAGAACAAAGGTACTTTTGCCTCAAACCGATCTCCGCCTGTGATTACTGATGAGTGTCCTACCAGGTAGCTTGTGTAAACTGACCAGCTAAATCTACCCACTTTCCGTGATACCAGTGTGCCTACGCCTCAAGGTCAAGGGTTCACCTTCGCGTCAACCATAAAATTGCACATACCGAACAGTGATGTTATCAGCCTCACAGGGGATTGTTTCGCGGATAAGAAGAGCGCAATGGATTCCGCCGCACTGCTCATGCTCTATGAGCTTCAGCAGCGAGGGAGATTGCAAGTCCAGGAGATTCATGTTTCGTGAGAGCCGTCTGTGATGCTAGTAAATATTAGTATTCCCCATTGACTGGGCAAGTTTGGAAGGCACGTGTGGCATCTTCCGAATAAATGGATGCTGAGGATGGATACTTGTGAGAGGCAGGACACAGCTGAGCTGACCTGGCCCTGCTGCCAGTCGTTATGTATGTTGTACTTTAAAAAAATGTATGTTGTGCTTGGCTTCATATATTGGCTGCCGCAGGAAATGATGAGCCGAAGTGCTGCAAGTCCACTGTCTGTCTATCAGTACTTCACAGGCTCAGTCATTATATCCTGGATGATCCTTTTCTCTCTTCCTGCAGATTTAGGAGCTCGATGTTTTGCGCATGTTTTCTCCTCCTTTTGCCAATAAAAACTTGGTGCAATAAGAACCATTATAGAACATCTCAATGCAACAGAAAATTGATACTACTGTATTAGGCAACGTCCTGTTTTAACTATTGTAACACCGTACAAATACTATATGCACCAAAAGTGTGAAACCAATGCAAGACATATGCAACAAGAACCCTTGGTCTTTTGTGACAAAATATAGAAACGCATTCAAGATCAACTTGAAAAGTGTTGTAGCATCAAAGAACTCGGTTTTAGTTTGCCACATTAAACAAAATTCAAATCCCTACATCACATCCTCGGTTTGACAGCTCCATTATGCCGGCGTTGATTTTGGCTGCTAAAGCTTTGTTGGTTGCGGGGAAGGCCACAAAGCCTTTTCATTATGTTCCTTCCATGAGCGAATCCCACGTTAGGGTTTCCCGCCGGTGTAGCTGGCGATCTGCCTCGTCTCCTACCTTAAGGTCATGGAGGCACGGTGGATCCCGTCCCTTGCTGGCGGGAGGGTTCCTGCTTCGTTTTTAGGCGTTTCTTTGAGTTGTTTAGGGTTTGTGTGCTCAGAAAGATGAGATGGCGACGTCTCTCTGAAGATGAAATGAAGTTCTCCTTGCATAGTCCTCGTTCGGGTGGTGCATCTAGCTTCATCGGAGGGCGTGTGGAGGTGTGTCTCCGGCAGAACTCGAGGAACTTGGTCGGTGTTTGTCTTCGGTGGATCATCTTGGATTCGGTTATGGTTCACCTACGTTTGTGTGTCTACATATTGGATCCTTCTGATCTACGCTTCTTTTCATCAACGACAATTGTTGTTATGGTGTGCTGGTCCTTTGGGGTTTCAGCACGACGACTTCCTGACTTCTACTACATCAAGGTTTGCCTCGCTCCGGTGAGGCAGGGCCGATGACGGCGGCGTGCCTTCAGCTCGCTCTAGTGCTTGTAGTCGTCGCTAGGTGGTCTACGGACATGGATGTAATTTTTATTGCCTCTTGTACTGTCGGTAGCGCATCAACTCAGTCCAGGCAACCAAGCATTGTGGAAGAATTGCTTCCCTAATGCAGACAACCTATTTGCGAGCTGCCAAATTATGTGCACAAAATGGTTTTTATGGCGACTACTAGGCGTCGGTCAGCTGACTGGCCCTGCCCGTTGTATCCGCTCTTTCCTAACCATCAAATCGAAGCGGATTGAAGTGACGCGCAAACTTATGACGTCTTCTTCCACTTCCATCGTGTCGCGCTTGTTGAAGCCCCGAGCTGGTCATTCATGATAGCAGCGCCTCAAGTAGTCGTGGTTGCCCCGCCGTGACGCCGTCTTGAACCCCTTTGCAGCATGCCGATGGCTGGGACATCGCCGGTTGCCAGCACTCGTCTCTGTTGGTTCCAGCATTTGGTGGGTGTCGATGCAGCATCTGGTGACTACGGTTCCAGCTTGTTGTGAGCATGGATGTAGCATCCGGTGACCATGGTTTCAGCTCGTGGTGACCATGGATGTAGCATCCGGTGACCACGGTTCCAGCTCGTGGTGACCATGGATGTAGCATCCGGTGACCACGGTTCCAGCACACGGCAATCATGGATGTAGCATCAGAGAGTCGTCATGGTAGCATTCGGGAACCACAGTTCTAGCAATCCGTTTTGCTGGTTCTAGACAATAACTTTGTCGTTTCTTGCAATCCGCCTTGCCGGTTCCAACAAAAATAAACCCTCGCCAGATCTAGCACCTCTCGCGGCACCGTCCCCGTGCAGGTGAGAACATTGGCATGGACTGATGTAGCATTGTCCACACCGAACACAGCAGTCGACAACCATGGTTGTAGTAGTAGGCTGGCAGTGGGTGTCGCCGCCACGCACGCTCTAGTTCGTAGCAACGCGACATGTCGTCTCAGCATTGTTGTGTGCTGGTTGAAGCACGGGCGTGTGCTGGTTGTAGCACCTTGCTGCGCTGGTTCTAGCTCCACAGGACATGGTAGCAGCATCTTGTTCTTGTGCACTGCGACTGTGGTTTGCAACACCGGCCACCCTGGTTTGTCCATGTAGCAGTGCGTGGCGGTGTGTGCCGACTTTGTGGCAACCCACGACAGCCGGGGGAGGTCCGAAGAGAGATGCATAGAGAAGGGGAAGGAGCGCGTGAAGGAAATATGCCCTAGAGGCAATAATAAAGTTGTTATTTTATATTTCCTTATATCATGATAAATGTTTGTTATTCATGCTAGAGTTGTATTAACCGGAAACTTGATACATGTGTGGATACATACTAGACTAGCTTGTTAATCAAAGATGGTTAAGTTTCCTAACCATAGACATGTGTTGTCATTTGATGAACGGGATCACATCATTAGGAGAATGATGTGATGGACAAGACCCATCCTTAGCTTAGCATATGGATCGTTCAGTTTTATTGCTATTGCTTTCTTCATGTCAAATACATATTCCTTCGACTATGAGATTATGCAACTCCCGGATACCGGCTGAATACCTTGTGTGTATCAAACGTCACAACGTAACTGGGTGATTATAAAGATGCTCTATAGATATCTCCGAAGGTGTTTGTTGGGTTGGCATAGATCGAGATTAGGATTTGTCACTCCGAGTATCGGAGAGGTATCTCTGGGCCCTCTCGGTAATACACATCATAAGAAGCCTCGCAAGCAAAGTGACTAATGAGTTAGTTGCGGGATGATGTATTACGGAACGAGTAAAGAGACTTGCCAGTAACGAGATTGAACTAGGTATGAAGATACCGGCGATCGAATCTCGGGCAAGTAACATACCGATGACAAAGGGAGTAACGTATGTTGTCATAACGGTTTGATCGATAATGATGTTTGTAGAATATGTGGGAACCAATATGAGCATCCAGGTTCCACTATTGGTTATTGACCGGAGAGGTGTCTCGGTCATGTGTACATAGTTCTCGAACTCGTAGGGTCCGTACGCTTAACGTTCGATGAAAATTCTGTATTATATGAGTTATGTGATTTGGTGACCGAATGTTGTTCAGAGTCCTGGATGAGATCACGTACATGATGAGGAGTCTCGAAATGGTTGGGAGGTAAAGATTGATATATAGGGGTGTGCCGGTATTGTACCGGGACCACCAAAGGGGTTCCGGGGGTCCACCGGGAGGGTCCACCTGCCCCGGAGGGCCCTATGGGCTTTATGTGGAAGGGAACCAGCCCCTAAGTGAGCTGGGCGCCATCCCCCCTATGGCCCATGCGCCTAGGGTTTGGGGGGGGGGGGGCCCTAAGGGGGCGCCCCCTCCCCTTGGCCGCCGCCCCCCTTTAGATCTCATCTAGAGGGACCGGCCCCCTTTCCCCTTTGCCCTATAAATAGAGGGGTGGAGGGAGGGCAGCCATACCACATTCAAAGCGCAACCCTCCCCCTCTCCAACACCTCCTCCTCTTTCCGTGGTGCTTGGCGAAGCCCTGCCGGAGTACCACGCTGCTCCAACACCACCACGCCGTCGTGCTGCTGCTGGAGTTTTCTTCCCCAACCTATCCCTCTCTCCTTGCTGGATCAAGGCGTGGGAGACATCACCGGGCTGCACGTGTGTTGAACGCGGAGGCGCCGTTGTTCGGCGCTTAGATCGGAATCAACCGCGATCTGAATCGCTACGAGTACGACTCCTTCATCCGCATTCTTGTAATGCTTCCGCATCGCGATCTTCAAGGGTATGAAAATGCACTCCCCCCTCTCTCGTTGCTAGTCTCTCCATAGATTGATCTTGGTGATGCGTAGAATTTTTTTAATTTCTGCAACATCCCCAACAGTGGCATCATGAGCTAGGTCTATGCGTAGTTTCTATGCACGGGTAGAACATGATACGTCTCCGTCGTATCTACTTTTCCAAACACTTTTGCACTTATTTTGGACTCTAACTTGCATGATTTGAATGGAACTAACCCGGACTGACGCTGTTTTCAGCAGACTTTCCATGGTGTTATTTATGTGCAGAAACAAAAGTTCTCGGAATGACCTGAAACTCCACGGAACGCCTATTTGGAAATAATAAAAAATCCTTGCAAAAGATGAAGACCAGGGGGCCCACACCCTAGCCACGAGGGTGGGGGGCACGCCCCCCCTAGGGCGTGCCCCCTACCTCGTGGGCCCCCTGGAGCTCCTCCGACCTTAACTCCAACTCTATATATTTGCTTTTGGGGAGAAAAAAAACCAGAGAGAAGAATCCATTGCGTTTTACGATACGGAGCCGCCGCCAAGCCCTAAAACCTCTCGGGAGGGCTGATCTGGAGTCCGTTCGGGGCTCCGTAGAGGGGAATCCTTCGCCGTCGTCATCATCAACCATCCTCCATCACCAATTTCATGATGCTCACCGCCGTGCGTGAGTAATTCCATCGTAGGCTTGCTGGACGGTGATGGGTTGGATGAGATCTATCATGTAATCGAGCTAGTTTTGTTAGGGTTTGATCCCTAGTATCCACTATGTTCGAGATTGATGTTGCTATGACTTTGCTATGCTTAATGCTTGTCACTAGGGACCGAAAGTGCCATGATTTCAGATCTGAACCTATTATGTTTTCATGAATATATGTGTGTTCTTGACCCTATCTTGCAAGTCTATAGTCACCTACTATGTGTTATGATCCGCAACCCCAAAGTGACAATAATCGGGACCACTCCGGTGATGACCGTAGTTTGAGGAGTTCATGTATTCACTATGTGTTAATGCTTTGTTCCGTACTCTATTAAAAGGAGGCCTTAATATCCCTTAGTTTCAGTAAGGACCCGCTGCCACGGGAGTGTAGGACAAAAGATGTCATGCAAGTTCTTTTCCATAAGCACGTATGACTATATTCGAATACATGCCTACATTACATTGATGAATTGGAGCTAGTTACAGGTCACCCTAGGTTATGACTGTTCCATGATGAACCGCATCCGACATAATTCTCCATCACCGATCCAATGCCTACGAGCTTTTCATATATTGTTCTTCGCTTATTTACTTTTCCGCTGCTACTGTTACAATCACTACAAAACACCAAAAATATTACTTTTGCTACCGTTACTTTTGTTACCGCTCCCACTACTATCATATTACTTTGCTACTATATACTTTGCTGCATATATTAAGTTATCCAGGTGTGGTTGAATTGACAACTCAACTGCTAATACTTGAGAATATTCTTTGGCTCCCCTTGTGTCGAATCAATAAATTTGGGTTGAATACTCTACCCTCGAAACTGTTGTGATCCCCTATACTTGTGGGTTATCAAGACCATTTTCTAGTCTTTGTTGCGGGAGCATAGCTCTATTCTTTGAGTCACTTGGGATTTATATCTGCTGGTCACTATGAAGAACTTGAAAGACGCTAAGACAACAATTTATCCCTCAACTACGAGGGAGGTAAGGAACTGCCATCTAGCTCGCACTTGATTCACCTTCTATTTTGAGTAAGCTTGCGACACCTAAACCTGCTTACGCTATTCGCTCGATATGTCGCATGTTATTGATGATGCCACTTCTGCTATGCATGATACTTATGATGAAGCTACTTCTATGCTTGATACTACTGTGCCACTTGGTGAATTTCTTGATGAACAAATTGCTAGGGCTAGAGAGAAAGAAATTATTGAAACTGATTATATTGATGAAAGTGATGATGAAGACTTGCCTGTTATTCCTGAGGGTTATGTTTTTGATAAAGAAGCTTCTTTAGCTATTTTAGCTTGGAAAGATAGAATCTGAACTCAAGAGGTTATTAGCTAAATGGAATCAGCAATCTCTTAATGATAGAATGAAACCTGACCACTTTTGCTACTTCACCTATCTGTGTTACCGATAAGGATTATGAATTCTCTGTTGATCCTGATATAATTACTTTAGTTGAATCTGATCCTTTTCATGGCTATGAATCGGAAACTGTTGTGGCACATCTTACTAAATTAAATGATATAGCCACCCTGTTCACTAATAATGAGAAATCTCGCTATCTTTATATCCTTAAAATATTTCCGTTCTCATTGAAGGGTGATGCTAAGATATGGTTTAATTCTCTTGATCTTGGTTGTGTGCGTAGTCCCCAGGATATGATTTATTACTTCTCTGCTAAATATTTCCCTGCTCATAAGAAACAAGCTGCTTTGAGGGAAATATACAACTTTGTGCAAATTAAAGAAGAGAGTCTCCACAAGCTTGGGGGAGGCTTCTCAAGTTACTTAATGCTTTGCCTGATCATCCTCTTAAGAAAAATGAAATACTTGATATCTTTTATAATGGACTAACCGATGCTTCCAGAGATTACCCGGATAGTTGTGCGGGTTACATTTTCGGGGAAAGAACATCGAATGAAGCTGAAATTCTATTGAATAATATGTTGACAAATGAAAATAATTGGACACTTCTGAGCCAGCTCTGAGCCTATTCCTAAACCAACTCCGAAGAAGAGAGGTGTTCTATTTCTCAGACCTGAAGATATGCAAGAGGCAAATAAATCTATGAAAGAAAAAGGTATAAAAGATGAAGATGTTAAGAATTTACCTCCTATTGAAGAAATACATGGTCTTAATTTACCGCCTGTCGAAGAAACATATGATCTCAATCCTTCACCTATTGAAGAAACTCATGGTCTCGATAACCCGGCACAGGTAGTAAAGGTAAATTCTCTTTATAGATTTGATGAAGGTGATATTCCTCACTATAAGTCTGCTAGACAATGCTTAGAAGAGTTTGATAATTTTATTGTCAAACAAGAAAACTTCAATGCTTATTTTGGTAGACAATTGAAATACAATTCAGATACGCTTGAGCACTTGGGTGATTATATGTCTAGAGTTAAAGGAGAACTTAAACTCATTACTAAACATGCTTCTATGGTTACCACTCAAGTAGAACAAGTACTTCAAGCTCAAAATGATTTGCTCAATGAATTAAATAGTAAGAATAATGATTATGCTGTTAGAGTGGCTACTAGAACCGGTAGAATGACTCAGGAACCTTTATATCCTGAAGGCCTCCCTAAGAGAATTGAGCAAGATTCTCAGGGAAATAATATTGATGCACCTAGTCCTTCTAAAAAGAAGAAAAAGAAAAATGATAGGACTTTGCATGCTTCTAGTGAACCTATTGCTGAAACACCTGAGAATCCAAATGATATTTCTATTTACGATCTTTGAAACACAATCTGTAATGAACATGAGCCTAGTGATAATGTTAATGATGATGTTCATGAGGATGCTCAACCTAGTAATGATAATGATGTAGAAATTGAACCTCTTTGTTGATCTTGATAACCCACAATCAAAGAATCAACGTTACAATAAAAGAGACTTTGTTGCTAGGAAACATGGTAAAGAAAGGGAACCATGGGTTCAGAAACCCATGCCTTTTCCTCCGAAACCATCCAAGAAAAAGGATGATGAGGATTTTGAGCGCTTTGCTGAAATGATTAGACCTATCTTTTTGCATATGCGATTAACTGATATGCTCAAAATGAATCCTTATGCTAAGTATATGAAAGATATTGTTACAAATAAAAGAAAGATACCGGAAGCTGAAATTTCCACCATGCTTGCTGAAAGCACAAGTGCTCCCTAGGTGGTTTTGGTAATTAATGTCAACATATCTCTTGTTGGACTAACACTTTTATCTAGTATGTTTCATATAAGTTCAACAATGGAGTGGCATAGACTAAAGGATGTGGGAACCCCTTCAAGATGCTAAGGACAAAGGATTGGCTCAAGCTTCAAGCTCAAGACTCTTCATTTTATATTTTAGTGATCCAAGATCACATTGAGTCTATAGGAAAAGCCAATACTATCAAGAAGGGATGAGGTGTTGCTTAATGAGTTTCTTGCTCCACAGTGCTTAGTGATATGCTCCAAAAACCCTCAACTACTTTCCCACTTCCACATATATGACCTAAACCTAAAGTCAAACTCATCCCCACCGATTCTTTCTATCCGGTGCCACCGAGTTCAGTTGTCATAGCCACTGCCATAAACCCTAGGCAAATCGGTTTCACCAATAAGGATCTCGGTCTCACCGAGATGGGATTGTAATATCTCTGTGTATGTCCATTACCAAAATCGGTCTCACCGAGTTTGTGCAATCGGTACTACCGAGATTACAATGCGAACTCTCTGGTTAACTTATTACCAAAATCGGTCCCACCGAGGTTGAGTAATCGGTCCCACCGAGTTTGCCTGGCCAACTCTCTGGTTAGCTAATTACCAAAATCGGTCTCACCAGTTTGTGTAATCAGTCTCACCGAGATTACGTTATGCCCTAACCCTAACCATATCGGTCCTACCGAGTTGCATATCGAACCCACCGAAAACCCTAACGGTCACTAGGTTTACTGAATCGGTCCGACCGAGTTTGTTGATTCGGTCCCACCGTGTTTGGTAAATTGTGTGTAACGGTTAGATTTTGTGTGGAGGCTATATATACCCCTCCACCTCCTCTTCATTCGTGGAGAGAGACATCAGAACAAGCCTACACTTCCAAAGATCCTATTTCTGAGAGAGAACTACCTACTCATGTGTTGAGGCCAAGATATTCCATTCCAACCACATGAATCTTGATCTCTAGCCTTCCCCAAGTTACTTTCCACTCAAATCTTCTTTCCACAAAATCAAATCATGTGAGAGAGAGTTGAGTGTTGGGGAGATTATCATTTGAGGCACAAGAGCAAGGAGTTCATCATCAACACACCATTTGTTACTTCTTGGAGAGTGGTGTCTCCTAGATTGGCTAGGTGTCACTTGGGAGCCTCCGACAAGATTGTGGAGTTGAACCAAGGAGTTTGTAAGGGCAAGGAGATCGCCTACTTCGTGAAGATCTACCGCTAGTGAGGCAAGTCCTTCGTGGGCGACGACCATGGTGGGATAGACAAGGTTGGTTCTTCGTGGACCCTTCGTGGGTGGAGCCCTCCGTGGACTCGCGCAACCGTTACCCTTCGTGGGTTGAAGTCTCCATCAACGTGGATGTACGATAGCACCACCTATCGGAACCACGACAAAAACAACCGTGTCTCCAATTGCGTTTGAATCCTCCAAAACCCTTCCCTTTACATTCTTGCAAGTTGCATGCTTTACTTTCCGCTGCTCATATACACTTTCATGCTTGCTTGTTATGTATTGTGAATGTTAAACTTGTGCCTAAACTCCACTTAAACCTAAAGAAGTTAAAAATTGCAACTTTGGTACTTAGTGTCTAATCACCCCCCCCCTCTAGACACCTCTTCTCAAGATCCTACAAGTGGTATCAGAGCATTGGTCTCCATTGCCTTGGTTTAATCACCATTGGAGGAAGATGGATGAGTCTACTTTGGGGAGTCTTAGAGATAGAATGCCTATTCTTGACGGAGAGTATTTTCATGAGTGGAAAAATGAGATGCTTGTAATTTTCAATCAATATCATTTGAACAAGTACATTGCTAGCCCTTGTGCACCTCATGTTGATCCTATGCATCCTACCCTTGATGAATCAGTTGACATGATTAGGAATCTTAGAACTGTTAATCTTATCACTAGAGGCTTGCCTAGAAACTTAATTAGAAACTTGCCTACTCTTGAGTGTGCCTACACTATATGGAAATTTCTCGAGGAACGCTTTCCAAATTATTCCTTGAAAAATCTAGATGAGATTCTCCATAAGTCTATTGCCTTGAGTAAGATGAATACAAGTGATCCTATGTTCGGTGATCGTCTATTTGAACTTACAGACCTTATGCATGCGAAAGGAGATGTTGGAATTATTGGTGATATTATTTCTGAAGCTATAAGAATTCATAAGCAAGATCATTGTCAAACTCACTCTAACGAATTACCCTCTCTAGGACTTGATCCACCACATGACGATGTTGAACATGGATACTATGATGAGGATGATGATAGTGACTTCGATCTTGACGATGCAATGAGACATTTTGGTCTTATGGCAAATCTTGAGGATATATGTCAGGAAAGGAATGGGTTCTTGACGGTGGGTGTCTTGATCACATGACCGGAGATAAAGACATGTTTCGTGAGCTTGCTGAAAATGATAGTCCTCGAAAGTATGTCACTTTCGGTGACAACTCAAAGGGTAAGGTGGTTGGCCTCGGTAAGGTGGCCATCTCACATGATAGCTCCATTCAGAATGTTATGCTCGTTGAATCTCTTGGCTACAACTTACTTTCAGTATCTAGACTTGTTGATTTCGGTTTAAATGTTCTATTTACTGAAGTAGATTGCCAAGTGTTTCGTCGAGACTATCATAAAATGGTCTTTACCGGTATACGTAGATGTGATCTTTACATTGTTGATTTCTCTAAAAAGGCACAACCTAAAACTTGCTTCATTGCTAAATCCTCAAAAGGTTGATTATGGCATAGACGACTAGGTCATGTTGGCATGAGAAACCTTGACAAGCTTATTAAAGGAAATCATATCCTTGGAGTTAACGATGTCATATTTGATAAGGATAGACTTTGTAGCGTTTGTCAGGCAGGTAAACAGGTTGGAGGAAGGCATCCCGTGAAGAACATCATGACCACAAGGAGGCCACTCGAGCTACTTCATATGGATCTCTTTGGTCCCAACGCTTACAAAAGTCTCGGTGGAAATTCTTTTGGTCTAGTTATAGTTGATGATTTTTCAAGATTTACGTGGGTATTCTTTCTCAATGATAAATCGCAGGTCCAAAAGATCTTCAAAAACTTCGCTAGGAAGGCTCAAAATTAGTTTGAAGTGAAGATCAAGAAGGTTCGCAGCGACAACGGAATGGAGTTCAAGAACGCAAACATGGACACCTTTCTTGACGAAGAAGGGATTTCACACGAGTTCTCGGCTACGTACACACCTCAACAAAATGGAGTTGTTGAGAGGAAGAACCGGACGCTCATCAAAATGGCGAGAATGATGCTTGATGAGTACAAGACGCCGAAGCACTTTTGGGCAGAAGCGGTTGAGATAGCTTGTCATGCAACAAATCGCTTGTATCTTCACAAGCTACTCGGCAAGACATCATACGAGCTCCTCATCGGTAACAAACCCCAAGTTGGATACTTTCGAGTATTCGGCTCAAAGTGCTACATTCTTGATAAGCATCGTCGTTCAAAATTTGCTCCTAAGTCACATGAAGGTTTCCTACTAGGTTATGGCTCAAACTCTCACACTTACCGTGTCTACAACAATTTCACCCGAAAGGTTGAAGAGACGGTAGATGTGAAGTTTGATTAATCTAACGGCTCGCAAGTAGAGAAATTGCCAATTGATGTAGGAGACAAAGATCCTTCCGAAGCAATCCAAGACTTGTCTATTGGCAAGGTCCGTCCAACGGAGGTGAAGGAGAGTACCTCGTCTGTCCAAGTGGAAGCCTCTACTTCACGACAAGGTGAACCAAGAGCTGATATGAAAGCATCCACAAGTGGAACACACCAAGATGAAGAAAACAAGGAAGAACATCACGAACGTCAACAACCTCCTTCTCCACCACGACAAGAAAACGACAACACCAACAATGAAGAAGATCAAGAAGAAGAAGAAGAACAAGATGAAGAAGATGTTCAACCAAAACCCAAGCAAAAGCTTTCACGAGTTCGAGCAAGAATTGCTAAAAACCACCCCGTAGAGCAAATCTACAATGATATTCAAACCGGGAGAATCACTCGCTCTAAAACTCGTTTAGCTAACTTTTGTGAAAACTATTCTTCCATCTCTAGCATTGAACCTATGAAGGTTGAAGAAGCATTGGAAGATCCGGATTGGATAAATGCTATGCATGAAGAGCTACACAACTTTGAGAGAAACCAAGTTTGGACATTGGTTGAGAAGCCCGACAACAATCACAACATCATCGGCACCAAATGGGTGTTTCGCAACAAGCAAGATGAAGATGGACAAGTAGTTCGCAACAAAGCACGTCTCGTCTCCCAAGGCTACACACAAGTCGAAGGTATGGACTATGGTGAGACTTATGCTCCCGTTGCTAGGCTCGAATCCATTCGCATCTTACTTGCCTATGCTAATCATCATGATATCACCTTATACCAAATGGACATTAAAAGTGCCTTTTTAAATGATGAAATAGAGGAGGAAGTTTATGTTAAACAACCTCCCGGTTTTGTCAATCCTAAGAAACCCAATCATGTTTACAAACTTCACAAAGCTCTTTATGGTCTTAAACAAGCTCCTAGAGCTTGGTATAAATGCTTGACCAAGTTTCTTCTTGAAAAGGGAATTGAGATTGGGAAAATTGATTCCACACTTTTTACTAAAAGGGTTAATGGAGAATTATTTGTATGCCAAATTTATGTTGATGATATCATATTTGGATCAACTAACCCTCATTTTAGTGAGAAGTTTGGAAAGCTAATGTCGGAGAAGTTTGAGATGTCAATGATGAGTGAACTCAAATTCTTTCTTGGATTGCAAATCAAGCAAACTAAGGAAGGTACTTTTGTTTCTCAAACGAAGTACATTAAGGACTTATTCAAGAAGTTCAATATGCAAGAGTGCAAAGGTATGTCTACACCCATGCCTACTAGTGGACATCTTGATTTGACCAAAGATGGTAAACCAGTTGACCAAAAGGTTTATCGCTCTATGATTGGTTCATTGTTATACCTATGTGCTTCACGTCCCGATATTATGCTAAATGTGTGCATGTGTGCAAGATATCAAGCTGCTCCTAAAGAATGTCATCTTAAGGCAGTAAAAAGGATAGTGAGATACTTAATTCATACACCAAATTTTGGCATTTGGTATCCTAAGAGGACCTCTTTCGATCTTGTTGGCTACTCCGACTCGGACTATGCCGAAGACAAGGTTGATAGAAAGTCCACTTCGGGTACTTGTCAATTTCTTGGTAGATCTCTTGTGTCTTGGTCCTCCAAGAAACAAAACTCGGTATCCTTATCTACCGCCGAAGAGGAGTACATATAAGCTGGTTCATGTTGTGCTCAATTACTTTGGATGACCCAAACTCTTAAAGATTATGGGATATATGTGAAACATGTTCCATTGCTTTGTGACAATGAAAGTGCTATCAAAATTGGTCATAATACCGTACAACATTCTCGAACAAAGCATATTGAAGTTCGTCATCATTTCATTCGAGATCATGTTGCTAAGGGTGACATTAATCTTAAGCATGTTCGCACCGAAAAGCAATTAGCGGATATATTCACTAAACCTCTTGATGAGAAAGTGTTTTGCAGGTTGAGAGGAGAATTGAACATCATTGATGCTTCAAACTTGGAGTAGAAACTCCATTGGATACATGCAAGACATGAGCTTATGACTAATCCTTGATATTTCTCTTGTGATGAAAATATTATGTCTTGGATACATTTGCATCTTGCATGTTATATAACCCATGTAGGTACTTGGTTGAATCAATTCCATGAGATTGTAATCTACTCACATCTTGAGCAATCTCTACATCACCAAGTCTCTACACTATGGTGGTTAAAGACAAGGAAGCACGGAATCATTCAAACATATCCTTTGACAAACTCTATGTTGAGCTTCATGATTGACATTTTTGGATACACAAGTGCTACTCCTTGCAAGAACTAACCCATGTAGGAAGATGGACTCAAATTCCAAGTGGTGCTCCCAACTCTTGACGAGCTACATCAACCTTGAGCAACCCACACAAGTTCAACTACATGGTCAACACCACCAACCAAGGTATGATATTCCATCTTAGAGAAGCTTTACTCTAAGTCATGAACTAAAGCAACTCGACAAGATGTGAATACATCAAGATGCTTAAACGAAAAATGGTAACCCCATTTTGAGCTTAAACGATGAGTATGACCTATGATCAAGTGATCTCACTTGACTCCTAAGTCAATATACTCTAACATAGGTGACTTTGTCGCCGACCATCTCTAGATGATGTTCTCTCGTGTTCTTTTCTGTGTTTTTGCATATATCTCATGCATATTTGCTTCCCCTTTCAAAAAAAACTTCATCTAGATTTCTTTCTTTTCTTTTTGCTCTGCATTTCCTGCATCCAATTCATTGCATATCATTCAATAAATTCCTTGCAAATCTTTGTGAGATCTTACTAGTCTAGTGAGCTGAGGTGACAAGTGTTTTCTCTGCGATGAACTCGGTTTCACCGATTTGTTGTTTTCGGTCCAACCGAATCCTTTCGGTACAACCGAAGCATACCACTCGGTGCCACCGATTTCACATCAAGAAAAATAGTTTGCCACTTATTCTGTGATTCTTCTGATCCAGCTCCACTCAATGAATCTTGTCCTCTACAAGCATCACATTTTTATCCAGTGCTTTGTGTTGCGACTCAAGGACCAAACCCATTCACAACAAATTCCAGAAGGCCCTTCTTGGAAATCAATGTCAAAGGGGGAGAGAGAGATCACATCAAAGCTTATCACTTAGAGAGATCACATCAAAACTTATCACTTCCAAAGGGAGAGAGAGAGAGAAATCTCCAGGGGGAGAGAATACTCAAGCAGAGATTAATTCTCAAGGATCCCAGATGCTTGATGTTCAAGAGGAGAGATGCCACATGTCTTCTTGAGGGGAAAGACATGTTCTTATGTGCTTATTTGCATTAGCTCTGTTCATTTATATCTTTCAGCTCTGATTTTCTGTTCCCTATCTTCCCCCAGTATCCCATGCTAGATTTAGGGGGAGCAAGACATCTAAGGGAAAGAAATCATTTAAATTCATTGCATACCTTTACCCTTGGGGACATGTCTAATCCAATGTGGTACTTAGTACTCACTCTCTACATGTCATCCCAGTCTTGGTATTCTTGTGGTTTCTTCTGTTTGCTCGCTAGTAGATGTACCTGTGTTATCTAACCTTGTTTACGCAGGTTCATTCCATCCTAAGCCAACTCAAGACTACAAGGTAAGTATATGCATCACAATCATGTGTATGAGGAATTCTTGCTGATGTACATACTGTTTGCAAGAAGGACTCATGAGCATGAAGGTATTTTCTTTAATATTCTTTGCTCGATGCATATGGCCAAGATACATGTAACACATTGCCTACTCTATCATGGTTATGCTCTCACATGCTTCTATATTCCATATTCACATGATTGCATACATGTAGGGGGAGCCTATGCTTGTTACATGTCTTTCCGAAGCTTTACTTGCTATTTTTACATCCTTATCTAAAGCTCTGATGTATGTTGTCATCAATTACCAAAAAGGGGGAGATTGAAAGCACAAGTGCTCCCTAGGTGGTTTTGGTAATTAATGTCAACATATCTCTTGCTGGACTAACACTTTTATCTAGTATGTTACAGATAAGTTCAACGATGGAGTGGCATGGACTAAAGGATGTGGGAACCCCTTCAAGATGCTAAGGACAAAGGATTGGCTCAAGCTTCAAGCTCAAGACTCTTCATTTTATATTTTAGTGATCCAAGATCACATTGAGTCTATAGGAAAAGCCAATACTATCAAGAAGGGATGAGGTGTTGCTTAATGAGTTTCTTGCTCCACAGTGCTTAGTTATATGCTCCAAAAACCCTCAACTACTTTCCCACTTCCACATATATGACCTAAACCTAAAGTCAAACTCGGCCCCACCGATTCTTTCTATCCGGCGCCACCGAGTTCAGTTGTCATAGCCACTGCCACAAACCCTAGGCAAATCAGTTTCACCAATAAGGATCTCGGTCTCACCGAGATGGGATTGTAATATCTCTGTGTATGTCCATTACCAAAATCGGTCTCACCGAGTTTGTGCAATCGGTACTACCGAGATTACAATGCAAACCCTCTGGTTAACTTATTACCAAAATCGGTCCCACCGAGGTTGAGTAATCGGTCCCATTGAGTTTGCCTGACCAACTCTCTGGTTAGCTAATTACCAAAATCGGTCCCACCGAGTTTGTGTAATCAGTCTCACCGAGATTACGTTATGCCCTAACCTAACCATATCGGTCCTACCGAGTTGCATATCGGTCCCACCGAAAACCCTAACGGTCACTAGGTTTACTGAATCGGTCCGACAGAGTTTGTTGATTCGGTCCCACCGAATTTGGTAAATTGTGTGTAACGGTTAGATTTTGTGTGGAGGCTATATATACCCCTCCACCTCCTCTTCATTCGTGGAGAGAGCCATCAGAACAAGCCCACACTTCCAGCATCCTATTTCTGAGAGAGAACTACCTACTCATGTGTTGAGGCCAAGATATTCCATTCCAACCACATGAATCTTGATCTCCAGCCTTCCCCAAGTTGCTTTCCACTCAAATCTTCTTTCCACCAAATCAAATCCTATGAGAGAGAGTTGAGTGTTGGGGAGACTATCATTTGAGGCACAAGAGTAAGGAGTTCATCGTCAACACACCATTTGTTACTTCTTGGAGAGTGGTGTCTCCTAAATTGTCTAGGTGTCACTTGGGAGCCTCCGACAAGATTGTGGAGTTGAACCAAGGAGTTTGTAAGGGCAAGGAGATCGCCTAATTCGTGAAGATCTACCGCTAGTGAGGCAAGTCCTTCGTGGGCGACAGCCATGGTGGGATAGACAAGGTTTCTTCTTCGTGGACCCTTCGTGGGTGGAGCCCTCCATGGACTCGTGCAACCGTTACCCTTCGTGGGTTGAAGTCTCCATCAACATGGATATACGATAGCACCACCTATCGGAACCACGACAAAAACATCCGTGTCTCCAATTGCGTCTGAATCCTCCAAAACCCTTCCCTTTACATTCTTGCAAGTTGCATGCTTTACTTTCCGCTGCGTATATACACTTTGCATGCTTGCTTGTTATGTATTGTGAATGTTAAATTGTGCCTAAACTCCACTTAAACCTAAAGAAGTTAAAAACTGCAACTTTGATACTTAGTGTCTAATCACCCCCCCCCTCTAGACACCTCTTCTCAAGATCCTACACTTGCTAATTATACTTTTAAGGATGGAATACCTAAGAAACTTGGAGATCCAGGAGTACCAACTATACCATGCTCCATTAAAAGAAATTATGTTAAAACTGCTTTATGTGATCTTGGAGCCGGTGTTAGTGTTATGCCTCTCTCTTTATATCATAGACTTGATTTGAATAAGTTGACACCTACTGAAATATCTTTGCAAATGGCCGATAAATCAACTACTATACCTGTCGGTATTTGTGAGGATGTGCCTGTTGTGGTTGCAAACGTTACTATTTTAACAGACTTTGTTATTCTTGATATTCCCGAGGACGATAGTATGTCTATTATTCTTGGAAGACCCTTTTTGAATACTGCAGGGGCTGTTATTGATTGCAAGAAAGGCAATGCCACTTTTCATGTTAATGGTAATGAGCACAGGGTACACTTCTCGAGGAAACAACCTCAAGTTCATAGTATCAACTCCATTGGAAAAATTCCATCGATTATTTTTGGAGGTTTTGAATTTCCTCTTCCTACTGTCAAGAAGAAATATGATATTCTTATTACTGGGGATGTGCATATCCCCGTTGAGGTAACTTAGTGTTATTCGAAATTTCTCCGGTTTCATGCAATTCGGAATGAGTTTGTTAACAGACTTGATCAACCTTGTTAGTGGATTCCTTTTGATGAGCATGAGATGGATGAAACTAGAAGGCACAACCTTCTGTACCCTCTCTCTATTTTCTGTTATTTAGTTGAAATAAAGTAAAAATAGCATTTTCTGTCTGTTTTCTGATCTATCTGTGCAATATAAAAATACCCCGAAAATAAAAGTTCTCCAAATGCCCTGAAAATGGAATATGATTTTTTTTAGAATTTTTGAGAATATCTGGCACTGAGAACACATCAGGAGGGGGAAGCACCTGGCCACGAGGGTGGAGGCGCGCCCTGCCTCGTGTGGGCCCACAAAGTGGCCCTCCTCCACTTATTCCTGCACCCATACATTCCTTCTTCCTCCCACAAACACCAATATCCAGCTCAAATCTGAGTTCTAGCTCATTTTGCTGCGATTTTCGATCTCCTTGCTCAAAGCACCTCTCACAAAACTGCTTGGGGAGATTGTTCCTTGGTATGTGACTCCTCCATTGGTCCAATTAGTTTTTGTTCTAGTGCTTTATTCATTGCAAATTTGTGCTGCCTAGGTGACCATGTTCTTGAGCTTGCATGTTAAATTTATATGGTTCCAAGTAGTTCTAATGCATGATATAGGCTCTAGGCGATTGTAGGAGTAGTTGCTATCAATTTTATTGAGCTTGGTTCACTTTTATTTTGAAGTTACTAAAAATTTCAGAAATTTTTCAGAGGAAGAAATATGCTTAGGAAAATGTTCCAAGGTGGTTCTTCAAGGAAGCAAGGACCCAGGCTTGCAATGCGAGATGCTGACGATGAGCCACCAAGGAATGCTCCAGTGCTTCCTTGTGAATGGCCTTCAGAAAATTTTATGGATCAAGCGGGAATCAAGGAAGAATTTAACGCATATTTGCGTAACGCTGATCTTGTGAGCTTCGAGGCAGAAAAATGCCGCCAGTACCACTATCTCACTAGTTCCTTTGTGAGGAGGTTTGAATTTTCATCTTCACATAATTCTCTTACTGTCCTGTTTGATCTTTATGAAAAATCATATACTATGGGACTTAGAGGACTTTACCACCGCTTGCAAACTTCCACAATGGGGTAGTGCTAGTAAACCCCGTAAATCTGAATTTAGAAATTTTATTGCTAGTATAACTGTGGGGGAATCTAGAGATATAGCACAAGCTACCATAGGGAGCATTCATTTTCCTGCTATACATTATTTTGCTCTCTTCATAAGTAGGTGCATAAATGGTACAGATGAAGCATGTCACATGTGTGTGTTGGAAATATGCCCTAGAGGCAATAATAAAATGGTTATTATTATATTTCCTTGTTCATGATAATTGTCTATTGTTCATGCTATAATTGTGTTATCCGGAAATCATAATACATGTGAGAATACATAGACCACAACATGTCCCTGGTGAGCCTCTAGTTGACTAGCTCGTTAATCAACAGATGGTCATGGTTTCCTGACTATGGACATTGAATGTCATTGATAACGGGATCACATCATTAGGAGAATGATGTGATGGACAAGACCCAATCCTAAGCATAGCACAAGATCGTGTAGTTAAATGCGCTAGAGCTTTTCTAATGTCAAGTATCATTTTCTTAGACCATGAGATTGTGCAACTCCCGGATACCGTAGGAGTGCTTTGGGTGTACCAAACGTCACAACATAACTGGGTGGCTATAAAGGTGCACTACAGGTATCTCCGAAAGTGTCTGTTGGGTTGGCACGAATCGAGACTGGGATTTGTCACTCCGTGTGACGGAGAGGTATCTCTGGGCCCACTCGGTAGGACATTATCATAATGAGCTCAATGTGACTAAGTAGTTGGTCACGGGATCATGCATTATGGAACGAGTAAAGTGACTTGCCGGTAATGAGATTGAACGAGGTATTGGGATACCGACGATCGAATCTCGGGCAAGTAACGTACCGATTGACAAAGGGAATTGTATACGGGATTCCTTGAATCCTCGACATCGTGGTTCATCCGATGAGACCATCGTGGAACATGTGGGAGTCAACATGGGTATCCAGATCCCGCTGTTGGTTATTGGCGAAGAGTTGTCTCGGTCATATGCGCATGGTTCCCGAACCCGTAGGGTCTACACTTAAGGTTCGATGACGCTAGGGTTATAAGGAAGATTTGTATGTGATTACCGAATGTTGTTTGGAGTCCCGGATGAGATCCCGGACGTCACGAGGAGTTCCGCAATGGTTCGGAGGTGAAGATTTATATATGGGAAGTCATCATACGGTCGCCGGAAATATTCGGGGGTATACCGGTATTGTACCGGGACCACCGGAGGGGTTGCGGGGGTCCACCGGGAGGGTCCACCTGCCCCGGAGGGCCTTATGGGCTGTAGGTGGAAGGGAACCAGCCCCAAGAAGGCTGGGGCGCCAACCCCCCTAGGGCCCATGCGCCTAGGGTTGGGGGGGGGGGAACCCTAAAGGGGGCGCCCCCCTTGGCTTGGGGGGCAAGCCCCCTACCCCTTGGCCGCCGCCCCCCTCTAGATCCCATCTAGAGGGGCCAGCCCCCTTTCCCCTTCTCCCTATAAATAGAGGGGTGGAGGGAGGGCTGCAGCACCACATCCAAGGCGCAGCCCCTCCCCTCCCCAACACCTCTCCTCCTCCGCAAGATCTTGGCGAAGCCATGCCGCAGACCTGCCACTCCATCACCACGACGCCGTCGTGCTGCTGTTGGAGCCCTCTTCCTCAACCTCTCCCTCCTCCTTGCTGGATCAAGGCGCGGGAGACGTCACCCGGCTGCACGTGTGTTGAGCGCGGAGGCACCGTTGTTCGGTGCTAAGATCGGATTCGGCCGCGATCTGAATCGCTACGTGTACGACTCCTCCAACCGCGTTCTTGCAACGCTTCCGACTCGCGATCTTCAAGGGTATGAAGATGCACTCCCCTCCCTATCATTGCTAGTTACTCCATAAATTGATCCTGGTGATGCGTAGAATTTTTTTTAATTTCTGCAACGATCCCCAACAGTGGCATCATGAGCTAGGTCTATGCGTAGTTTCTATGCACGAGTAGAACACAAGTTTGTTGTGGGCGTCGATTTTTTCAATTTACTTGCCGTTACCAGTCTTATCGATTCGGCAGCATCTTTGTTGGGGAACGTAGCGGAAATTCAAAATTTTCCTACGTGTCACCAAGATCTATCTATGGAGAAACTAGCAACGAGGGGAAGGAGAGTGCATCTACATACCCTTGTAGATCGCTAAGCGGAAGCGTTCAAGAGAACGGGGTTGAAGGAGTCGTACTCGTCGTGATCCAAATCACCAGAGATCCTAGTGCCGAGCGGACGGCACCTCCGCGTTCAACACACGTACAGCCCGGTGGACGTCTCCCACGCCTTGATCCAGCAAGGAGAGAGGGAGAGGTTGAGGAAGACTCCATCCAGCAGCAGCACAACAGCGTGGTGGTGATGGAGGAGCGTGGCAATCCTGCAGGGCTTCGCCAAGCACCGCGGGAGAGGAGGAGGAAGAGAGGTAGGGCTCCTCCAAGAGGGAGAGAAACTCATGTGTGGGGCAGCCCCTAGACCTCAACTATATATAGGGGGAAGGGGAGGGGCTGCGCCCCCTCTAGGGTTCCCTCCCCAGGGGTGGCGGCAGCCCCCAGATCCCATCTGGGTGGCGGCCAGAGGGGAGAGGGAGGGCGCGCACTGGGATGGGCCTTAGGGCCCATCTGCCCTAGGGTTTGCCCCCTCCCACTCTTCCCTGCGCCTTGGGCCCTTGTGGGGGGGGGGCGCACCAGCCCACCTGGGGCTGGTCCCCTCCCACACTTGGCCCATGCAGCCCTCCGGGGATGGTGGCCCCACTTGGTGGACCCCCGGGACCCTCCCGGTGGTCCCAGATGCGTTACCGATAAAACCCGAAACTTTTCCGGTGACCAAAACAGACTTCCCATATATAAATCTTTACCTCCGGACCATTCCGGAACTCCTCGTGACATCCGGGATCTCATCCGAGACTCGAACAACATTCGGTAACCACATACAAACTTCCTTTATAACCCTAAGCGTCATCGAACCTTAAGTGTGTAGACCCTACGGTTCGGGAACCATGCGTATATGACCGAGACGTTCTCCGGTCAATAACCAACAGCGGGATCTGGATACCCATGTTGGCTCCCACATGTTCCACGATGATCTCATCGGATGAACCACGATGTCATGGAGTCAATCGATCCCGTATACAGTTCCCTTTGTCTAAGGGTATTGTACTTGCCCGAGATTCGATCGTCGGTATACCGATACCTTGTTCAATCTCGTTACCGACAATTCTCTTTACTCATTCCGTAACACATCATCCCGTGATCAACCCCTTGGTCACATTGTGCACATTATGATGATGTCCTACCGAGTGGGCCCAGAGATACCTCTCCTTTTACACGGAGTGACAAATCCCAGTCTCGATTCGTGCCAACCAAACAGACACTTTCGGAGATACCTGTAGTGCACCTTTATAGCCACCCAGTTACGTTGTGACGTTTGGTACACCCAAAGCATTCCTACGGTATCCTGGAGTTGCACAATCTCATGGTCTAAGGAAATGATACTTGACATCCAATGTCCATGGTCAGGAAACTGTAACCATCTATTGATCAACGAGCTAGTCAATTAGAGGCTTACTAGGGACATGGTGTTGTCTATGTAACCACACATGTATCTGAGTTTCCTATCAATACAATTATAGCATGGATAATAAACGATTAACATGAACAAGTAAATATAATAATAACAAATTAATTATTTCCTCTAGGGCAAATATCCAACAGTCTCCCACTTGCACTTTGGAGTCAATAATCTAGTTCACATCGCCATGTGATTAACACTCACAGTCACATCGCCATGTGACCAACATCCAAAGAGTTTACTAGAATCAATAATCTAGTTCACATCACTATGTGATTAACACTCAATGAGTTCTGGGTTTGATCATGTTTATGCTTGTGAGAGAGGTTGTAGTCAATGGGTCTGCAATATTCAGATCCCTATGTATTTCGCAAAACTTTATGTCATATCGTAGATGCTGCTACCACGTTCCACTTGGAGCTATTCCAAATTGTTGCTCCATTATACGATCCGGTATCTCTACTCGAGCTATCCGGATAGGTGTTAAACTTACATCGACGCAACTCTTTACGTCGAACTCTTTATCACCTCCATAACCGAGAAACATATCCTTATTCCTCTAAGGATAATTTTGACCGCTATCCGGTGATTCACTCCTTGATCACCTTTGTACCCTCTTGCCGGATATGTAGCAAGGCACACATCAGGTCACGGTACACAACATAGCATCTTGTAGAGCCTACGTCTAAGGCATAGGGGACGACCTTCGTCCTTTCTCTCTTTTCTGCCGTGGTCGAGCTTTAACTCTTAACTTCATACCTTACAACTCAGCCAAGAACTCCTTCTTTGACTGATCCATCTTGAACACCTTCAAGATTACGTCAAGGTATGTGCTCATTTGAAAGTATTATTAAACATTTTGATCTATCTCATAGATCTTGATGCTTATTGTTCAAGTAGCCTAATCCAGGTTTTCCATTGAAAAACACTTTTCAAACAACCCTATATGCTTTCCGAAATTCTACATCATTTACGATCATCAATATGTCAACAACATATACTCATCAGAAATTCTATAGTGCTCCCACTCACTTCTTTGGAAATACAAGTTTCTCATAAACTTTGTATAAACCCAAAATCTTTGATCATCTCATCAAAGCGGACATTCCAACTCCGAGATGCTTACTCCAGTCCTTAGAAGGAACGTTGGAGCCAGCATACCTTTTAGCATCCTTAGGATCGACAAAAACTTTCTGATTGTATCACATACAACCTTTCTTTACGAAGACTAGTAAGGAAACTCGTTTTGACATCCATCTGCCAGATTTCATAAATGCAGCTAATGCTAACATGATTCCGACGGACTTAAGCATCGCTACGGATGAGAAAATCTCATCGTAGTCAACTCCTTGAACTTGTGAAAAAACTCTTACATACAAGTCGAGCTCCATAGACGGTGACATTACCGTCCACGTCCGTCTTCTTCTTAAAGATCCATTTATCTCAATGGCTTGCCGATCATCGGGCAAGTCCACCAAAGTCCATGCTTTGTTCTGATACATGGATCCCATCTCGGATTTCATGGCTTCTAACCATTTGTCGGAATATGAGCCCACCATCGCTTCCCCATAGCTCGTAGGTTCATTGTTGTCCAGCAACATGACCTTCAAGATAGGATTATTGTATCACTCTGAAGTAGTACGCATCCTTGTCCCCTACGAGGTACGGTAGTGACTTGATCCAAAACTTCATGATCACTATCATAAGCTTCTACTTAAATTGGTGTAGGTGCCATGGAACAACTTCCTGTGCCCTGCTACACACTTGTTGAAGTGACGGTTCAATAACCTCGTCAAGTCTCCACCATCCTCCCACTCAATTCTTTCGAGAGAAACTTTTCCTCGAGAAAAGACCCGATTCAAGAAACAATCCCTATTGCTTTCGGATCTGAGATAAGAGGAATACCCAACCATTTTGGGTGTCCTATGAAGATGTATTTTATCCGCTTTGGGTTCGAGCTTATCAACCTGAAACTTTTTCACATAAGCGTCGCAGCCCCAAACTTTTTAGAAACGACAATTTGGGTTTCTCCAAACCACAGTTCAAACGGTGTCATCTCGGAATTACGTGGTGCCCTATTAAAAGTGAGTGCGGTTGTCTCTAATGCCTAACCCATGAACGATAGTGGTAATTCGATAAGAGACATCATGGTACGCACCATATTCAATAGGGTGCAACTATGATGTTCGGACACACCATCACACTATGGTGTTCCAGGCGGTATTAATTGTGAAACAATTTCCACAATGTATTAATTGCGTGCCAAAGCTCGTAACTCAGATACTCATCTCTATGATCATATCATAGACATTTTATCCTCTTGTCACAATGACCTTCAACTTCACTCTGAAATTACTTGAACCATTCAATAATTCAGACTTGTGTTTCATCAGGTAAATATACTCAACATCTACTTGAATCATCTGTGAAGTAAGAACATAATGATATTCACTGCATGCCTCATCACTCATTGGACCGCACACATCAAAATGTGTTACTTCCAACAAGTTGCTATCTTGTTCCATCTTACTGAAACCGAGGCTTTTCAGTCATCTTGTCCATGTGGTATGATTTGCATATCTCAAGTGATTTAAAATCAAGTGAGTCCAAAACGATCCATCTGCATGGAGTTTCTTCATGCGTATACACCAATAGACATGGTTCGCATGTCTCAAACTTTTCAAAAATGAGTGAGTCCAAAGATCCATCAACATGGAGCTTCTTCATGCGTTTTACACCAATATGACTTACATGGCAGTGCCACAAGTAAGTGGTACTATCATTACTATCTTCTATCTTTTGGCATGAACATGTGTATCACTACGATCAAGACTCAATAAACCATTCATTTTAGGTGCAAGACCATTGAAGGTATTATTCAAATAAATAGAGTAACCGTTATTCTCCTTAAATGAATAACCGTATTGCGATAGACATAATCCAATCATGGCTATGCTCAACGCAAACACCAAATGACAATTATTCTGGTTTAATACTAATCTTGATGGTAGAGGGAGCGTGCTGTAGCGACCCGACCTCAGACGGTCAAGCCTCTGTGTATCTGTGCCATCCTCGGATCAAGATATCTTTGGCACACAGTACATCAATGTATATATCAAAGTGCAATCACATGTATAAATAACGTAAAATGATATATACCTCATAATACTCAGCGGAAACAATCAAACGGGTGTGGAGTCCCATCAACGCCATCGGTAGGTTGAGTGTAGACCGTAACCCTGTATCGTACTCTTACTCGTCGAGGAAAATATCTGCAACATGATACGTTGCAGCCGTGTAGGTCAGTACATTGAATGTACCGGCAAGATCACAATATGAATAAACAGATGGTAAAACTATACTATATGCAATTTGGCTTTGTGGCTCAGATCTGAGTTTTGTTTGCGTAAAAGCTGATTTTATTTTACCTACATCAAAGGAATAGAATGTAGTCTGTACTAAGGAGTTTTCTATCATGACATGGTTCCGCCAACCGATGTCTCATAGCCCAAAATTCATCATATGTTGCCCACAATTAAGTTATCAATCCGGTGTTGAGAGTTCCGAGATAGATCCAAGTCCAGATGCTCAAATTGTCCGTAACCAGGGACACGGCTAATCGATTAGGTTATAACCCTCTGCAGAGGTTTTTACACTTTACCCGCAAGATTCGATCCCTCTTTTTACGTTCTCGCTTTTCTGTGGTGTTTGAGAACAAGATGACCAAACATGGTCTTCCAAAGAGTTCCTCGACCCTTGTCCGTACTCAACCCATCCTACCGTAGTTCTACATCTGCTAGTACCGTCCCAGCCAGAGTCACAACTAAGGTCAACCAAGCCAGAGCCCATAATGACTTGCGGTTGCACGGGTAAGCTTCCGGCATGAAGTATTCTTCCGTCTCTTTGAGTCTGGGTGAAGCTTTCCGCAAGATGTCATGGCGCTTCTCCATGCATCCCGGCCAACCACTGGGTTCTCCAGGTGCCGTCAAGCATCCTTCACCCGATGAGTGTGTATTGAATTCTTGTCTCGAGTCTTGAAGTCTTGAGGCCTTGAAGATGCAGTCCTTGCAGGTGCCATCATGGAGTTGTCGTCATTGACGAAATCCTTCATTCTCACACCACTCCTGAGCACTCATACCAAACCCCGTCTACTATAGCGTAGCATTAAAATAAATAACGTCCGGGCTTGGTAACAGGTGATGGGTTCCTACCTCATGCATACTACTCAACTACAAGGATTCAATAACACTACTGAGGGGTGGTTGCAAGGATGCCACTAAATGCAATAAAAACATAGGTATGAAAGCAATGATCAAAGTGAACTTGCCTTGTTGACGATCTTGAAAACTAGGGATTCAGAGTAGCAAACTCCGCACTCCGGAAAATTCTACCGAGACAAACAAATAATCACAATAAGCACATAGCATAGGACCACATAACACAATAGCATAGCAATAGCAACATAACACATCAAAATCAAACGAATCAAAACCAAATCCAAAGGAAAACTCAAAGAAAACCAATTCAAAGTTTTTCCTACTTCAAGCAACAACTAAAATAGTTTTATATAACAAAATTTTCTCAACATAACCTAATCATGGTTTTAGGTTAGCTAAACAGAAAGGATTTCATTAATCAACTAGGAGCAAAAAGAATTAATTGAAAAGCTATTATAAAACTCCTTTTAGGCCTAATCCAATTTCCATTAAGAAAAATAAAATAAAACTTTTATTAATTATAAATAAAAGTTCATCCTATAAAGTGACAGAAACTATCCTAGAATAATCAATCACATGTTAAAAATAAATTTATTTACTAATTAAATTAATAGGAAAACAGTAGCTAGTTAATTAATTGGGATTAATAAGATTCTGCTTAAAAATATTTATTTATTAATCCTAAAATACCCAAGTTAATTTTTATGGTTTGGCAATGCCAAAATATAGTTGGGACAAAAGAATCATCCAAAAATAATTTTTCTAACTCAAGTTATAGCAGATTTACTATTCTGACTAAAACTAAATTAAAGCAACTTTAATTAATTTTAACATAGCTAAATATATATTCTACAGAAACTACATAAAATTTGCAAACCAACAAAAAAAGAATCATCTAAAAATATTAAACAGAATAAAAGATCTGAATTTTTCAAAACAGGAACTATTCTGTTAAAAACAGAAAATGAAAATAAAAAGAAAAAGGCCTAATGGGCCTAAACTACATACCGTCGTCAAATAACCTAAACGGGCCTAGGGTTAAACTAAAGCGGACCGGCTAAAATAAAAACCTAACTAAATAATAAACCCGGACGAACCGGGCGGTTTTCTTATAAAAACCTACCCTGGGTCTAATCCTAGCCGTATGCTATGAATCTGACGGGGGATGATTCCATGACTTACCGGCGTCCGACGGCAAGGCGGCGGCGAGGAGGCGGCGAGGGTTCCGCCGTCAGGTCGGGGAAGTAGCCTGGGGGGTGCGGGAGAGGTCGGGGAGGGGTTTGGTGGCGTCGGGGGTGGCCGGGGTGGTCTAGGGCGGCGACGGCGGCGACAATGGCGGCGACGGGAGCTTCGGGCTCCGGCGTGCTCGAGCGAGAGAGGGAGGGGGTCCGGTGAGGTCTAGGGGAATGGGGTGCGGGCGTCGGCTTTTATAGCCGGGGCCTCGGCTAGCTTCGAGGCGATCGAGGCGATCGGGATCCCGGATCCTTCGATCCGGCGATCCAAGGGCGACGGGCGTGGCATGGGCGAGGGAAGAAGATGGGGCAGGGCCCACGGTCGATGAGAGGGAGAGAGGGCGAGGCGAAGCGGGCGGCCGTGGCGAAAGGGTTTCAAGCGAGGCGAGGCGAGGCCGGTTGGCTGGCGCCTGGGTGGCCGCCTGGGCCGGCCGCCGGTGGGGGTTTCACACTGGCCGGGCTGGTTGGCGCTGGGGGTTTCTATTTTTTGAATTTATTTTTTAATAAAACAAAAACAGAAATAAAAGCAGAATCTATAAATATTTTATATAGGGTATATATATACCAAAATGATCAGAATATTCCTATCATTTGAACATTTTTCCAAAGGCAAAATCCAAACTTTATAAAAATCCATTTTTTCAAATTCAAATAAATCTCAAGTTTGAATCCAAAACTCTTGGCAAGGTTTTCCTCTGATATTTTTGGAGTGTCATGTTTACTCCTCTCATACTTTTGATCAAGTATTCATCAGGCATAGTTTTTTGAAATGATTCCCACTTGCCAAGTTTGAATTCAAATATGAAAACTCAAATTTGAAAGAGGGTTTCAAGGCACTTTCAAATGACTTTCAACTTGATACTTTTTAACTTCCAACTCATATTTCATATAATTGAAGAAGTCATTTTATCTTCCCTCATGAAAATCATTGAGTTGCATAAAGCTTTGAATTTGGAATATTCCCAAATGGAATTCAAATCTATTTCCAAAACCCTTTTCATTTCAACATGGATGAAGTCATGTCAACTTCACTCTAGGGTTTGCTGTTGCAATGAACTTGAGCTCATTGGGATCCAAAAGGCAAAAGGAGAAAGTTTGGGAAAGTCATTTCATTCCCTCTCATTCAACTTTCAAAAGTTTTCAAATTCCACTCAGTTTCACTCAATCAATCAAACCATCAATCAGACAACAAGCATAGTTAATTATCTAATATAACATTCCAAAATTTTGAAATTTTGGGATGTTACACGTGCGATGTTTGATCACATCAAACTTGGAAACACTTCCAACACTTGCCCGAGATTCGATCGTCGGTATACCGATACCTTGTTCAATCTCGTTACCGACAAGTCTCTTTACTCGTTCCGTAACACATCATCCCGTGATCAACCCCTTGGTCACATTGTGCACATTATGATGATGTCCTACCGAGTGGGCCCAGAGATACCTCTCCGTTTACACGGAGTGACAAATCCCAGTCTCGATTCGTACAACCAAGCAGACACTTTCGGAGATACCTGTAGTGCACCTTTATAGCCACCCGATTCGTTGTGACGTTTGGTACACCCAAAGCATTCCCTACGGTATCCGGATTTGCACAATCTCATGGTCTAAGGAAATGATACTTGACATTAGAAAAGCTTTAGCATACGAACTACGATCTTTGTGCTAGGCTTAGGATTGGGTCTTGTCCATCACATCATTCTGCTAATGATGTGATCCCGTTATCAACGACATCCAGTGTCCATGGTCAGGAAACTGTAACCATCTATTGATCAACGAGCTAGTCAATTAGAGGCTTACTAGGGACATTGTGTTGTCTATGTAACCACAGATGTATCTGAGTTTCCTATCAATACAATTATAGCATGGATAACAAACGATTATCATGAACAAGGAAATATAATAATAACTAATTTATCATTGCCTCTAGGGCATATTTCCAACAATTTTGGGATGAAGCGGCCCGGACCGACCTTACACGTACACTTACGTGAGACGGGTTCCACTGACTGACATGCACTAGTTGCATAAGGTGGCTAGCGGGTGTCTGCCTCTCCCACTTTAGTCAGATCAGATTCGATGAAAAGGGTCCTTATGAAGGGTAAATAGAAATTGGCATATCACGTTGTGGTTTTGGCGTAGGTAAGAAACGTTCTTGCTAAGAAACCTATAGCAGCCACGTAAAAATTTGCAACAACAATTAGAGGACGTCTAACTTGTTTTTGCAGCATATGCCGTGTGATGTGATATGGCCAAAAGGATGTGATGAATGATATATGTGATGTATGATATTGATCATGTTCGTGTAATAGGAATCACGACTTGCATGTCGATGAGTATGACAACCGGCAGGAGCCATAGGAGTTGTGTTAATTTATTTATGACCTGCGTGTCAACATAAACGTCATGTAATTACTTTACTTTATTGCTAAACCGTTAGCCATAGTAGTAGAAGTAATAGTTGACGACAACTTCATGAAGACACGATGATGGAGATCATGGTGTCATGCCGGTGACGATGATGATCATGGAGCCCCGAAGATGGAGATCAAAAGGAGCAAAATGATATTGGCCATATCACGTCAATATTTGATTGCATGTGATGTTTATCATGTTTTTACATCTTATTTGCTTAGAACGACGGAAGCTTAAATAAGATGATCCCTCGCAATAATTTCAAGAAAGTGTTCCCCCTAACTGTGCACTGTTGCGAAGGTTCGTTGTTTCAAAGCACCACGTGATGATCGGGTGTGATAGATTCTAACGTTCGAATACAACGGGTGTAAGCCAGATTTACACATGCAATACACTTAGGTTGACTTGACGAGCCTAGCATGTACAGACATGGCCTCGGAACACGGAAGCCCGAAAGGTCGAACATGAGTCGTATAGAAGATACGACCAACATGAAGATGTTCACCGATGATGACTAGTCCGTCTCACGTGATGATCGGACACGCCTAGTTGACTCGGATCATGTATCACTTAGATTTGACTCGGATCATGTATCACTTAGATGACTGGAGGGATGTCTATCTGAGTGGGAGTTCATTAAATAATTTGATTAGATGAACTTAATTATCATGAACATAGTCTAAAATCTTTACAATATGTCTTGTAGATGAAATTGCCCACGCTAATGTTGTCCTCAACTTCAACGCGTTCCTAGAGAAAACCAAGCTGAAAGACGATGGTAGCAACTATACGGACTGGGTCCGGAACTTGAGGATCATCCTCATAGCTGCCAAGAAAGCATATGTCCTTGAAGCACCGCTAGGTGAAGCACCAGTCCAAGCAAACCAAGACGTTATGAATGCTTGGCAGTCGCGTGTTGATTACTCCCTGGTTCAGTGCGGCATGCTTTACAACTTAGAACCGGGGCTCCAAAAGCGTTTCGAGCAGCACGGAGCATATGAGATGTTCCAAGAGCTGAAAATGGTTTTCCAAGCTCATGCCGGGTCGAGAGATATGAAGTCTCCGACAAGTTCTACAGCTTGTAAGATGGAGGAGAATAGTTCCGTCGTGAACAAATACTCAAAATGTTCAGGTTGCACAACCGCTTGTCTCACAGGAGTTAATCTCCCGGATGACGCCTTGATGGATTGAGAATCCTTGATTCGCTTCCACCGAGCTACAAGAGCTTTGTGATGAACTTCAATATGCAGGGATGGAGAAACCATTCACGAGGTATATTCGATGCTGAAATCAGCGGAGGTGGAAATCAAAAAGGAACATCAAGTGTTGATGGTGAATAAAACCACTAAGTTCAAGAAAGGCAAGGGTAAAAAGGGTTTCAAGAAAGACGGCAAGGGAGTTGCCGCGCCCGGCAAGCAAGCTGCCGGGAAGAAGCCAAAGAATGGACCCAAGCCTGAGACTGAGTGTTTGTATTGCAAGGGAAGTGTCCTTTGGGCGGAACTTCCCCAAGTATAGCGGACAAGAAGGCCGGCAACACCAAAGGTATATGTGATATACATGTTATTGATGTGTACCTTACCAGACTCGTAGTAGATCCCGGTATTTGATCTTTGGTGCGGTTGCTCATATTTGTAACTCAAAAGCAGGAGTTGCGGAATAAGCGGAGGCTGGCGAAGGGCGAGGTGACTATCTTGCGCGGGAATGGTTCTAAGGTCGATGTGATCGCCGTCGGCACGCTACCTCTACATTTACCTACGGGATTAGTTTTAAACTTCAATAATTGTTATTTAGTACCAGCTTTGAGCATGAACATTGTATCTGGATCTCGTTTAATACGAGGTGGCTACTCATTTAAATCCGAGAATAATGGTTGTTCCATTTATATGAGAGATATGTTTTATGGTCATGCCCCGCTGGTCAATGGTTTATTCTTAATGAATCTCGAACGTGATGTTACACATATTCATAGTGTGAATACCAAAAGATGTAAGGTTGATAATGATAGTCCCACATACTTGTGGCACTGACGCCTTGGTCATATTGGTGTCAAACGCATGAAGAAGCTCCATGCAGATGGACTTTTGGAGTCTCTTGATTATGAATCATTTGAAACGTGCGAACCATGCCTCATGGGTAAAATGACCAAGACTCCGTTCTCCGGAACAATGGAGCGAGCAACCAACTTCTTGGAAATCATACATACTGATGTGTGCGGTCCAATGAGCATTGAGGCTCGCGATGGCTATCGTTATGTTCTCACCCTCACTGATGACTTAAGTAGATATGGGTATGTCTACTTGATGAAACACAAGTCTGAGACCTTTGAAAAGTTCAAGGAATTTTAGAGTGAGGTTGAAAATCAATGTGACAGGAAAATAAAGTTCTTACGATTAGATCATGGAGGGGAATATTTGAGTCACGAATTTGTCACACACTTAAGGAAATGTGGAATCGTTTCACAACTCACGCCGCCTGGAACACCTCAGCGTAATGGTGTGTCCGAACATCGTAATCGCACTCTATTGGATATGGTGCGATCTATGATGTCTCTTACCGATCTACCGCTCTCATTTTGGGGTTATGCTTTAGAGACTGCCGCATTCACTTTAAATAGGGCTTTGTCGAAATCCGTTGAGACGACACCGTATGAATTATGGTTTGGGAAGAAACCTAAGCTGTCGTTTCTAAAAGTTTGGGGATGCGATGCTTATGTCGAGAAACTTCAACCTGAAAAGCTCGAACCCAAGTCGGAAAAATGCGTCTTCATAGGATACCCTAAGGAAACCATTGGGTATACCTTCTACCTCAGATCCTAAGGCAAGATCTTTGTTGTCAAGAACGGGTCCTTTCTGGAGAAAGAGTTTCCCTCGAAAGAAGTAAGTGGGAGGAAAGTAGAACTTGATGAAGTACTGCCTCTTGAAGCGGAAAGTAGCGCAGCTCAGGAAGATGTTCCTGTGGTGCCTGCACCAACTAGAGAGGAGGTTAATGATGATGATCAAGGTACTTCGGATCAAGTTGCTACTGAACTTCGTAGGTCCACGAGGACATGTTCCACACCAGAATGGTATGGCAACCTGTCCTGGAAATCATGTTGTTAGACAACGGTGAACCTACGAACTATGAAGAAGCGATGGCGGGCCCAGATTCCAACAAATGGCTTGAAGCCATGCAATCCGAGATAGGATCCATGTATGAAAACAAAGTATGGACTTTGACAGACTTGCCCGATGATCGGCGAGCGATAGAAAATAAATGGATCTTTAAGAAGAAGACGGACGCGGATGGTAATGTTACCATCTATAAAGCTCGACTTGTCGCTTAGGATTATCGACAAGTTCAAGGGGTTGACTACGATGAGACCTTCTCACCCGTAGCGAAGCTGAAGTCCGTCTGAATCATGTTAGCAATTGCCGCATTCTATGATTATGAGATATGGCAAATGGACATCAAAATGGCATTCCTTAACGGCTTCCTTAAGGAAGAATTGTATATGATGTAGCCAGAAGGTTTTGTCGATCCTAAGAATGCTAACAAGGTATGCAAGCTCCAGCGCTCCATCTATGGGCTGGTGCAAGCATCTCGGAGTTGGAACATTCGATTTGATGAAATGATCAAAGCGTTTGGGTTTATGCAGACTTATGGAGAAGCCTGCGTTTACAACAAAGTGAGTGGGAGCTCTGTAGAATTTCTCATATTATATGTGGATGACATACTGTTGATGGGAAATGATATAGAACTCTTGGAGAGCATAAAGCCCTACTTGAATAAGTGTTTTTCAATGAAGGACCTTGGAGAAGCAGCTTACATATTAGGCATCAAGATCTATAGAGATAGATCGAGAAGCCTCATAGGTCTTTCGCAAAGCACATACCTCGATAAGATATTGAAGAAGTTCAATATGGATCAGTCCAAGAAGGGGTCCTTGCACATGTTGCAAGGTGTGAAATTGAGCTCGGCTCAAAGCCCGACCTGACGGAAGATAGAGAAAAGATGAGTGTCATCCCCTATGCCTCAGCCATAGGGTCTATTATGTATGCCATCTTGTACCGGACCTGATGTAAACCTTGCCATAAGTTTGGTAGGAAGGTACCAAAGTAATCCCAGCATGGAACACTGGACAGCGGTCAAGAATATCCCGAAGTACCTGAAAAGGACTAAGGATATATTTCTCGTTTATGGAGGTGACGAAGAGCTCGTCGTAAAGGGTTACGTCGATGCTAGCTTCGACACAGATCTGGATGACTCCAAGTCACAAACCGGATACGTGTATATTTTGAATGGTGGGGCGATGGTAGTGCGATTTGCAAGAAAAGCGTCGTGGCGGGATCTACATGTGAAGCGGAGTACATGGCAGCCTCGGAGGCAGCGCATGAAGAAATTTGGATGAATGAGTTCATTACCGACCTAGGAGTTATTCCCAATGCGTCGGGCCCGATGACTCTCTTCTGTGACAGCACTGGAGCTATTGCCCTTGCCAAGGAGCCCAGGTTTCACAAGAAGACCAGACACATCAAGCGTCGCTTCAACTCCATTCGTGAAAATGTTCAAGATGGAGACATAGATATTTGTAAAGTGCATACGGATCTCAATGTCGCAGATCCGTTGACTAAATCTCTTCCATGAGCAAAACATGATCAACACCAGAACTCTATGGGTGTTCGATTCATCACAATGTAACTAGATTATTGACTCTTGTGCAAGTGGGAGACTGTTGGAAATATGCCCTAGAGGAAATAATAAAATGGTTATTATTATATTTCCTTGTTCATGATAATTGTCTATTGTTCATGCTATAATTGTGTTATCCGGAAATCGTAATACATGTGTGAATACATAGAACACAACATGTCCCTGGTGAGCCTCTAGTTGACTAGCTCGTTGATCAACAGATGGTCATGGTTTCCTGACTATGGACATTGGATGTCATTGATAACGGGATCACATCATTAGGAGAATGGTGTGATGGACAAGACCCAATCCTAAGCATAGCACAAGATCGTGTAGTTAAATGCGCTAGAGCTTTTCTAATGTCAAGTATCATTTCCTTAGACCATGAGATTGTGCAAATCCGGATACCGTAGGAGTGCTTTGGGTGTACCAAAGCGTCACAATGTAACCGGGTGGCTATAAAGGTGCACTACAGGTATCTCTGAAAGTGTCTGTTGGGTTGGCACGAATCGAGACTGGGATTTGTCACTCCGTATGACGGAGAGGTATCTCTGGGCCCACTCGGTAATGCATCATTATAATGAGCTCAATGTGACTAAGTAGTTGGTCACGGGATCATGCATTATGGAACGATTAAAGTGACTTGCCGGTAACGAGATTGAACGAGGTATTGGGATACCGACTATCGAATCTCGGGCAAGTAACTTACCGATTGACAAGGGAATTGTATACGAGATTGCTTGAATCCTCGCATCGTGGTTCATCCAATGAGATCATCGTGGAACATGTGGGAGCCAACATGGGTATCCAGATCTTGCTGTTGGTTATTGGCCGAAGAGTTGTCTCGGTCATGTCTGCAGGGTTCCCGAACCCGTAGGGTCTACACATAAGGATCGATGAAGCTAGGCTTATAAGGAAGATTTGTACGTGATTACCGAATGTTGTTTGGAGTCCCGGATGAGATCCCGGACGTCACGAGGAGTTCCGGAATGGTCCGGAGGTGAAGATTTATATATGGGAAGTCATCATACGGTCGCCGGAAATATTCAGGGGTATACCGATATTGTACCGGGACCACCGGAGGGGTTCGGGGGGTCCACCTGCCACAGAGGGCCTTATGGGCTATACGTGGAAGGGAACCAGCCCCAAGTGGGCTGGGGCGCCAACCCCCCTAGGGCCCATGCGCCTAGGGTTGGGGGGGGGGGGAACCCTAAAGGGGGCGCCCCGCTTGGCTTGGGGGGCAAGCCCCCTCCCCCCTTGGCCGCCGCCCCCCCCTCTAGATCCCATCTAGAGGGGTTGGCCCCCTTTCCCCTTCTCCCTATAAATAGAGGGGTGGAGGGAGGGCTGCATCACCACATCTAAGGCGCAGCCCCTCCCCTCCCCAAAACCTCTCCTCCTCCGCAAGAGCTTGGCGAAGCCCTGCCGGAGATCTGCCACTCCATCACCACCATGCCTTCGTGCTGCTGTTGGAGCCCTCTTCCTCAACCTCTCCCTCCTCCTTGTTGGATCAAGGCGCGGGAGACGTCACCAGGCTGCACGTGTGTTGAACGCGGAGGCACCGTCGTTCGGTGCTAAGATCGGATTTGGCCGTGATCTGAATCGCTACGTGTACGACTCCTCCAACCGCGTTCTTGCAATGCTTCCGACTCACGATCTTCAAGGGTATGAAGATGCACTCCCCTCCCTCTCGTTTCTAGTTACTCCATAGATTGATCTTGGTGATGCGTAGAATTTTTTTAATTTCTGCAAGGAACCCCAACAGTGTGTCCCTGATCTCAGTATTCTTAGGAGTGCTGTGTTAGGAGACAAATCTTATAACTTGGGAGCCATTGTTGCACGTAGGTTGCATAATAATAGATTTAATGGAGATTTATTTGGTGGAATTTATGCAACTCGCTTAGCTGATTTTCTTGGTGTGGACATACGTGAGGATGATATTGAATTGCCTCCTGCTTACCTAGACTTTAATGATATGGTTCACCACCAGTTTATTGAGAGGAATGAATCACCTCTCCATTATCGCTTAATCTTTGACAGAAGTTGTGTTGTCAGTATTACTCTCCCTGCTCCTACCTTCTTTAATTATCAGGCAAGGGGAAGACATTTCATTACCAGAGAGGAGGCAGATGAGTATGAGAGGAGGGCGGAGGCAGCTCGCCGCCACGCTGCAGCTCAGGAGGCGATAGCAGCTGCATCTCAGTACAACCCCGGCTACAACTACGGATATCCGCCAGGCCATCCATGGCAATAAACAAACTTAGGACAAAAGCCTAAGCTTGGGGGAGTACGTATTTCCCATTTACATTACATTTATGTTTACACACTGATTGCTAGATGTCGATGCTCATAATCTTTCACTGACCATGCTAGTTTATTTTCTTGCTTTCTTCTTGTGTGTTTAGTAAACCTGAAGAAAAACCAAAAAATTAGTGTAGCTTTTAGTTAGTTTACTTTTGTTGTTGTAGTAGTAATAATTAAAAAGAAAACCCAAAAAGATTTCCCGTTCTTCTTTTGCTTGTTGGGAGCTTTCCCGTGTAAATAGTTTTATTTCTTTTCTTTTCTTGGGGGGTCGATAGGAGAAGACCATAATTAAATTGTTGAAGTGGCTCTTATATGCATTATTTTTGATTTAACCAAGAGGCCATATTGCCCTGTCTTCTCCTGTTTATTGAATGCTCGCAGATTCTAGCTTAGTCCAATGCACATGCACTCTTATTATTATTCACATCATTCGGTCGTGCAAGTGAAAGGCAGTTATGACGATATATGATGGACTGACTGAGATGAGAGAAGCTGGTATGAACTCGACCTCTCTTATTTTTGTAAATATGATTAGTTCATCGTTCCTGATTCAGCCTATTATGAATAAACATGTTTGCTATGACAATTAGAGATTATAGTTGCTTGTGCCATGCTTGATTAGCTATGAGTTATAATGGTTTACCTTGCATGCCAACATGCTATTAAAATGGTTGTGATGTGGTATAGTGGGGTGGTATCCACCTTTGAATGATTTAAGTGACTCGACTTGGCACATGTTCACACATGTAGTTGAAACAAATCAACATAGCCTTCACGATATTTATGTTCATGGTGGATTATATCCTACTCATGCTTGCACTCAATGTTTATTAATTTTAATGCATGTTCATGACTGTTGTCGCTCTCTAGTTGGTCGCTTCCCAGTCTTTTTCTAGCCTTCACTCGTACTAAGCACGAATTGATTTGTCACTCCGTGTGACGGAGAGGTATCTCTGGGCCCACTTGGTAGGACATCATCATAATGAGCTCAATGTAATCAAGGAGTTGATCACGGGATGATGTGTTACGAACGAGTAAAGAGACTTGCAAGTAACGAGATTGAACAAGGTATAGGGATACCGACGATCGAATCTCGGGCAAGTATCATACCGGTAGACAAAGGGAATTGTGTACGGGATTGATTGAATCCCTGACATCGTGGTTCAACCGATGAGATCATCATGGAACATGTAGGAGCCAACATGGGTATCCAGATCCCGCTTTTGGTTATTGGCCAGAGAGATGTCTCGGTCATGTCTACATGCCTCCCGAACCCGTAGGGTCTACACACTTAAGGTTCGATGACGCTAGGGTTGTGGGGAAAGTTTGTATGTGGTTACCGAATGTTGTTCGGAGTCCCGGATGACATTCCGGACGTCACTAGGAGTTCCAGAATTGTCCGGAGGTGAAGATTTATATATGGGAAGTCATCATACGGTCACCGGAAATGTTCGAGGGTGTGCCGGTATTGTACCGGGACCACCGAAGGGGTTCCGGGGGTCCACCTGCCCCGGAGGGCCCTATGGGCTGTATGTGGAAGGGAACCAGCCCCTAAGTGGGCTGGGCGCCATCCCCCCTAGGGCCCATGCGCCTAGGATTTGGGGGGGGGACCCTAAGGGGGCGCCCCCTTGGCTTGGGGGGCAAGCCCCCTCCCCTTGGCCGCCGCCCCCCTCTAGATCATCTAGAGGGGCCGGCCCCCTTTCCCCTTCACCCTATAAATAGAGGGGTGGAGGGAGGGCAGCCGCACCACATCCAAGGTGCAGCCCTCCCCCTCTCCAACACCTCCTCCTCCTTCCGCGGTGCTTGGCGAAGCCCTGCCGGAGTACCACGCTGCTCCAACACCACCACGCCGTCGTGCTGCTGCTGGAGTTGTCTTCCCCAACCTCTCCCTCTCTCCTTGCTGGATCATGGCATGGGAGACGTCACCGGGCTGCACGTGTGTTGAGCAGCGGAGGCGCCGTTGTTCGCTTAGATCGGAATCAACCGCGATCTGAATCGCTCTGAGTACGACTCCTTCATCCGCGTTCTTGTAACGCTTCCGCATCGCGATCTTCAAGGGTATGAAGATGCACTCCCCTCTCTCTCATTGCTAGTCTCTCCATAGATTGATCTTGGTGATGCGTAGAAAAATTTTAATTTCTGCAACGATCCCCAACACACTTCACCATCACCGTCACCACGCCGTCGTGCTGACGGAATTCATCTACTTCCTCGACACTTTGCTGGATCAAGAGTTCGAGGGACGTCATCGAGCTGAACGTGTGCAGAACTCGGAGGTGTCGTACGTTTGGTGCTTGATCGGTCGGAAAGAGAAGAAGTTCAACTACATCAACCGCGTTGTCAAACGCTTCCGCTTTTGGTCTACGAGGGTACGTAGACACACTCTCCCACTCTCGTTGCTATGCATCTCCTAGATAGATCTTGCATGAGCGAATGAATTTTTTTGAAATTACATGCGTTTCCCAATAGTGGCATCCGAGCTAGGTCTATGCGTAGATGATATGCACGAGTAGAACACAAAGAGTTGTGGGCGGTGATCGGCATACTGCTTACCACCAATGTCTTATTTTGATTCGGCGGTATTGTTTGATGAAGCGGCCCGGACCAACCTTACATGACCACATTCATGAGACTGGTTCCACCGATAGACATGCAACTAGTTTTGCATAAAGGTGGCTGGCGGGTGTCTGTTTCTCCAACTTTAGTTGAATCGAATTTGACTGCGGCCGATCCTTGTTGAAGGTTAAAACAGCAAACTTGATAAATCACCGTTGTGGTTTTGATGCGTAGGTAAGAGCGGTTCTTGCTAGAAGCCCGTAGAAGCCACGTAAAACTTGCAACAACAAAGTTCAGGACGTCTAACTTGTTTTTGCAGGGCATGTTGTGATGTGATATGGTCAAGACATGATGTGATATACGTTATTGTATGAGATGCTCATGTTTTGTAAAAGTTACTGGCAACCGGCGGGAGCCTTATGGTTGTCTCTTTATTGTATGAAATGCAAACACCATGTAATTGCTTTACTTTATCACTATGCGTTAGCGATAGTTGTAGAAGCAATTGTTGGGAAACGTAGCATGCACTTTTAAAAAAATCCTACACTCACGCAAGATCCATCTAGGAGATGCATAGCAACGAGAGGGGGAGAGTGTGTCTACGTACCCTCGTAGACCGAAATCGGAAGCGTTTGACAACGCGGTTGATGTAGTCGAACTTCTTCTCGTTCCGACCGATCAAGCACCAAACGTACGGCACCTTCGAGTTCTGCACACGTTCAGCTCGATGACGTCCCTCGAACTCTTGATCCAGCAAAGTGTCGAGGGAGAATTCCATCAGCACGACGGAATAGTGACGGTGATGGCGAAGTGATCCTCGCAGGGCTTTGCCTAAGCACTACGAAGATATGACCGAAGGCGTAAACTATGGAAGGGGGCGCCGCACATGGCTAACAATCATTGTAGCGGTGCCCCTCCCTCATATATATAGGCTGGAGGGGAGGAGAGGCAGCCAAGGGGGCGCCCCAAGTAGGAGGAATCCTACTTGAGCGCCTCCCAATTCGGCCTCCCCCTTCCATATTCATCCGGAGGGGGAAGGAAGGAGGAGGGAGGAGAGAAGGAAGGGGGAGGTCGAATTGCTCCCCTTCCTTTCTCTCTTCCCCTCTTTCCTCCCCCCTTATTTTGGCCCACATGGGGCGCACCAGCCCCCTAGGGGCTGGTGTGTCCCCTTCTTGGCCCATTAGTCCCATGTAGTTGCCGGCGGATGCCCGGAACCACTTCTGGTGACCCGATATGTACCCGGTACCCCCGGAACACTTCCGGTGTCTGAATATCATCGTCCAATATATGAATCTTTACCTCTCAACCATTTAGAGACTCTTCGTCATGTCCGTGATGTCATCTGGAACTTCGAACAACATTTGGTCACCAAATCACATAACTTATATAATACAAAATCATCATCGAACGTTAAGCGTGCGGACCCTACGGGTTCGAGAACTATGTATACATGACCGAGACACCTCTTTGGTGAATAACCAACAGAGAACCTGGATGCTCATATTGGTTCCCACATATTCTACAAAGTTCTTTGTCGGTCATACCGCAATGACAACATACGTTATTCCCTTTGTCATCGGTATGTTAGTTGCCCGAGATTCGATCGTCGGTATCTTCATACCTAGTTCAATCTTGTTACTGGCAAGTCTCTTTACTCGTTCCGCAATACATCATCCCGCAACTAACTCATTAGTCACATTGCTTGCAAGGCTTATTATGATGTGCATTACCGAGAGGGCCCAGAGATACCTCTCAGATACTCGGAGTGACAAATCCTAATCTCGATTTATGCCAACCCAACAAACACCTTTGGAGATACCTGTACAGCATCTTTATAATCACCCAGTTACGTTGTGACGTTTGATAGCACACAAGGTATTCCTCCGGTATCCGGGAGTTGCATAATCTCATAGTCAAAGGAATATGTATATGACATGAAGAAAGCAATAGCAATAAAACTGAACGATCAATATTCTAAGCTAACGGATGGGTCTTGTCCATCACATCATTCTCCTAATGATGTGATCCCGTTCATCAAATGACAACACATGTCTATGGTTAGGAAACTTAACCATATTTGATTAACGAGCTAGTCTAATAGAGGCTTACTAGGGACATCGCGTTTTGTCTATGTATCCACACATGTATCAAGTTTCCGGTTAATACAATTTTAGCATGAATAATAAACATTTATCATGATATAAGGAAATATAAAATAACAACTTTATTATTGCCTCCAGGGCATATTTCCTTCAGTCTCCCACTTGCACTAGAGTCAATAATCTAGTTCACATCGACATGTGATTTAACACCAATAGTTCACATCTTTATCTGATTAACACCCATAGTTCGCATCGCTATGTGTACAACACCCAAAGGGTTTACTAGAGTCAATAATCAGTTAGCATTGCTATGTGATTAACACCCAAAGAGTACTAAGGTGTGATCATGTTTTGCTTGTGAGAGAAGTTTAGTCAACGGGTCTGCCACATTCAGATCCGTTTGTATTTTGCAAATTTCTATGTCTACAATGCTCTGCATGTAGCTACTCTAGCTAATTGCTCCCACTTTCAATATGTATCCAGATCGAGACTCAGAGTCATCCAGATTGGTGTCAAAGCTTGCATCGACGTAACTCTTTACGACGAACTCTTTATCACATCCATAACTGAGAAATATTTCCTTAGTCCTCTAAGGATAACTTTGACCGCTGTCCAGTGATCCACTCCTGGATCACTATTGTACCCCCTTGTCAAACTCATGGCAAGGTACACAATAGGTCTGGTATACAGCATAGCATACTTTATAAACCTATGGCTGAGGCATAGGGAATGATTTTCATTCTCTTTCTATTTTCTGCCGTGGTCAGGTTTTGAGTCTTACTCAACTTCATACCTTGCAACACAGGCAAGAACTCCTTCTTTGACCATTCCATTTTGAACTAGTTCAAAATCTTGTCAAGGTATGTACTCATTGAAATTTTTTATCAAGCGTCTTGATCTATCTCTATAGATCTTGATGCCCAATATGTAAGCAGCTTCACCGAGGTTTTTCATTGAAAACTTCTTATTCAATTATCCTTTTATGCTATCCAGAAATTATATATCATTTCCAATCAGCAATATGTCATCCACATATAATATCAGAAATGCTACAGAGCTCCCACTCACTTTCTTGTAAATACAGGCTTCACCACAAGTCTGTATAAAACCATATGCTTTGATCACCTTATCAAAGCGTATATTCCAACTCTGAGATGCTCGCACTAGTCCATAGATGGATCGCTGGAGCTTGCACACTTAGTTAGCACCTTTAGGATCGACAAAACCTTCAGGTTGCATCGTATACAATTGTTCTTTGAGATATCCATTAGGAATGCAGTTTTGACATCCATTTGCCATATTTCATAATGTGGCAATTGCTAACATGATTCAGAAGGACTTTAAGCATCACTACGGGTGAGAAAGTCTCATCGTAGTCAACTCCTTGAACTTGTCGAAAACCTTTTGCAACAAGTCGAGCTTTGTAGACAGTAACATTACCATCAGCGTCAGTCTTCTTTTTGAAGATCCATTTATTCTCTATGGCTTGCCGATCATCGGGCAAGTCAACCAAAGTCCATACTTTGTTCTCATACATGGATCCTATCTCAGATTTCATGGCCTTAAGCCATTTTGCGGAATTTGAGCTCATCATCGCTTCCTCATAGTTCGTAGATTCGTCATGGTCTAGTAACATGACCTGCAGAACAGGATTACCATACCACTCTGGTGCGAAACGTGCTTTGGTTGACCTACGAGGTTCGGTAGTACCTTGATCCGAAGTTTCATGATCATTATCATTAGCTTCCTCTCTAGTTGGTGTAGGCATCACAGGAACGGTTTTCTGTGATGAGCTAGTTTCCAATTCGAGAGAAGGTACAATTACCTCATCAAGTTCTACTTTCCTCCCACTCACTTCTTTCGAGAGAAACTCCTTTTCTAGAAAGGATCCATTCTTAGCAACAAAGATCTTGCCTTCGGATCTGTGATAGAAGGTGTACCCAACAGTTTCTTTTGGGTATCCTATGAAGACGCACTTCTCCGATTTGGGTTCGAGCTTATCACGCTGAAGCTATTTCACATAACCATCGCAATCCCAAGCTTTAAGAAACGACAGCTTAGGCTTCTTGCCAAACCACAGTTCATACGGTGTCGTCTCAACAGATTTAGATGGTGCCCTATTTAACGTGAACACAACTGTCTTTAATGCATAACCCCAAAACGATAGTGGTAAATCAGTAAGATATGCTACCTCTTGAGCACTGCGTTGGTTTTCCATTGAAGAGGAAAGGGTGATGCAGCAAAGTAGCGTAAGTATTTCCCTTAGTTTTTTAGAACCAAGGTATCAATCCAGTAGGAGGCTACGCGCGAGTCCCTCGCACCTACACAAACAAATAAATCCTCGCAACCAACGCGATAAGGGGTTGTCAATCCCTACACGGTCACTTACGAGAGTGAGATCTGATAGATATGATAAGATAATATTTTTGATATTTTTATAATAAAGATGCAAAGTAAAATAAAAGCAACGGAAATAACTAAGTGTTGAAAGATTAATATGATGGAAGATAGACCCGGGGGCCATAGGTTTCACTAGTGGCTTCTCTCAAGAGCATAAGTATTTTACAGTGGGTGAACAAATTACTGTTGAGCAATTGACGGAATTGAGCATAGTTATGAGAATATCTAGGTATGATCATGTATATAAGCATCACGTCTGAGACAAGTAGACCGACTCCTGCCTGCATCTACTACTATTACTCCACACATCGACCGCTATCCAACATGCATCTAGAGTATTAAGTTCATAAGAACAGAGTAACGCCTTAAGCAAGATGACATGATGTAGAGGGATAAATTCATGCAATATGATTAAAACCCCATCTTGTTATCCTCGATGGCAACAATACAATATGTGCCTTGCTGCCCCTACTTGGCATAATTTCAATGTAGTTCTTCTTAATTATGGTATGCATATTCAGATCCGAAAGATATTCAAGACAAAATATTAATATTGACATAATAATAATAATTCAAGCATACTAACTAAGCAATTATGTCTTCTCAAAATAACATGGCCAAAGAAAGTTATCCCTACAAAATCATAGTCTGGCTATGCTCTATCTTCACCACACAAAATATTTAAATCATGCACAACCCCGATGACAAGCCAAGCAATTGTTTCATACTTTAGGTGTTCTCAAACTTCTTCAATCTTCACGCAATACATGAGCGTGAGCCATGGATATAGCACTATATGTGGAATAGAATGGTGGTTGTGGAGAAGACAAAAAGGGAGAAGATAGTCTCACATCAACTAGGCGTATCAACCGGCTGGAGATGCCCATCAATAGATATCAATGTGAGTGAGTAGGGATTGCCATGAAACGGATGCACTAGAGCTATAAGTATATGAAAGCTCAACAAAAGAAACTAAGTGGGTTTGCATCCAACTCGCTTGCTCACGAAGACCTAGGGCATTTTGAGGAAGCCCATCATTGGAATATACAAGCCAAGTTCTATAATGAAAAATGCCCACTAGTATCTGAAAATGATATCATAGGAGACTCTCTATCATGAAGATCACGGTGCTACTTTGAAGCACAAGTGTGGTAAAAGGATAGTAACATTGTCCCTTCTCTCTTTTTCTCTCATTTCTTTTTTTATTTGGGCCTTTTCTCTTTTTTATGGCCTTTTTTTTGTCTGGAGTCTCATCCTGACTTGTGGGGGAATCATAGTCTCCATCATCCTTTCCTCACTTGGGACAATGCTCTCAAAAAATGATGATCATCACACTTTTATTTTCTTACAACTCATGAATTACAACTCAATACTTAGAACAAAATATGACTCTATATGAATGCCTCCGGTGGAGTACCGGGATATGCAATGAATCAAGAGTGACATGTATGAAAGAATTATGAACGGTGGCTTTGCCACAAATACAATGTCAACTACATGATCATGCAAAGCAATATGACAATGATGGAGCGTGTCATAGTATAAGGAAAGATGGTAAGTTGCATGGCAATATATCTCGGAATGGCTATGGAAATGCCATGATAGGTAGGTATGGTGGCTGTTTTGAGGAAGGTATATGGTGGGTGTATGATACCGGCGAAAAGTGTGTGGTATTAGAGAGGCTAGCAATGGTGGAAGGAAGAAGAGTGTGTATAATCCATGGACTCAACATTAGTCATAAAGAACTCATATACTTATTGCAAAGACCTACAAGTTATCAAAGCAAAGTATTACGCGCATGCTCCTAGGGGGATAGATTGGTAGGAAAATACCATCGTCATTCCCCGACCGCCACTCATAAGGAAGACAATCAATAAATAAATCATGCTCCGACTTCATCACATAACGGTTCACCATACATGCATGCTACGGGAATCACAAACTTTAACACAAGTATTTCTCAAATTCACAACTACTCAACTAGCACAACTTTGATATCACTACGCCATGTCTCAAAACAATCATCAAGCATCAAACTTCTCTTAGTATTCAACACACTCATAAGAAAGTTTTTACTATTCACGAATACCTAGCATATTAGGATTATTTAAGAAAATTACCATGCTATTTAAGACTCTAAAAATAATCTAAGTTAAGCATGAGAGACCAAAAGTTTCTATAAAACAAATCCACCACCGTACTCTAAAAGATATAAGTGAAGTACTAGAGCAAAAACTATATAACTCAAAAGATATAAGTGAAGCACAAAGAGTATTCTAATAATTTCCGAATCATGTGTGTATCTCTCAAAAGGTGTATACATCAAGGATGATTGTGGTAAACTAAAAAGCAAAGACTCAAATCATACAAGACGCTCCAAGCAAAACACATATCATTTGGTGAATAAAAATATAGCTCCAAGTAAAGTTACCGATGGAAGTAGACGAAAGAGGGGATGCCTTCCGGGGCATCCCCAAGCTTTGGCTTTTAGGTGTCCTTATATTATCTTGGGGGTGCCATGGGCATCCCCAAGCTTAGGCTCTTGCCACTCCTTGTTCCATAATCCATCAAATCTTTCACCCAAAACTTGAAAACTTCACAACACAAAACTCAGCAGAAAATCTCGTTAGCTCCGTTAGCGAAAGAGAACAAAAGACCACTTCAAGGTACTGTAAGGAACTCATTATTTATTTATATTGGTGTTAAACCTACTTTATTCCAACTTACCTATGGTTTATAAACTCTTTTACTAGCCATTGATTCATCAAAATAAGCAAACAACACATGAAAAACAGAATCTGTCAAAAACAGAACAGTCTGTAGTAATCTGTAACTAACGCAAACTTCTAGAAATCCAAAACATCAGCCAAAATAGGAACACCTAGACAATTTGTTTATTTATCAGCAGCAAATGGAATCAATATTTTATCACGTTCTGGTGAATTTTAACAATTGTTTTCGTGAACAGAAAGTTTCTGGAAATTACAGCAAGATCAAGTAACTATCATCCAAGAAGATCCTATAGGTTTAACTTGGCACAAACACTAATTAAAACATAAAAACACATCTAACCAGAGGCTAGATCAAATATTTATTCCTAAACAGAAGCAAAAAACTAAAAAACTAAAAATAAAATTGGGTTGCCTCCCAACAAGCGCTATCGTTTAACGCCCGTAGCTAGGCATAAGGATAGATCTAGGTATTGCCATCTTTGGTAGGCAATCCATAAGTGGCTCTCATGATAGATTCATATGGTAATTTTACTTTCTTCCTAGGGAAGTGTTCCATGCCTTTCTTTAATGGAAATTGGAATCTAATATTCCCTTTCTTCATAGCAATAATTGCACCAATCGTTCCGAGGAAAGGTCTACCAAGAATAATAGGACATGAAGGATTGCAATCTATGTCAAGAACGATAAAATCTACGGGCACATAGTTTCTATTTGCAACAATAAGAACATCATTAATTCTTCCCATAGGTTTCTTAATAGTGGAATCCGCAAGGTGCAAATTTAAAGAGCAATCATCAAAATCACGGAAACCTAGGAAATCGCACAAAGTTTTTGGAATCGTGGAAACACTAGCACCCAAATCACACAAAGCATAGCATTCATGATCTTTAATTTTAATTTTAATAGTAGGTTCCCACTCATCATAAAGTTTTCTAGGGATAGAAACTTCCAACTCAAGTTTTTCTTCATAAGATTGCATCAAAGCATGAACGATATGTTTAGTAAAAGCTTTATTTTGACTATAAGCATGAGGAGAATTTAGCACGGATTGCAACAAGGAAATACAATCTATCAAAGAACAATTATCATAATTAAATTCCTTGAAATCCAAAATAGTGGGTTCATTAATATCTAGAGTTTTGATCTCTTCAATCCCACTTTTACCAATTTTAGCATCAAGATCTATAACCTCCGAATTTTTGGAACGCCTTCTAGGTAAAGGTGGATCATATTCAGTCCCATCATTATCAAGATTCATATTGCAAAACAAAGATTTAATAGGGGAAACATCAATAACTTTTAGATCTTCATCTTTATTTTCATAGAAATTTGAAGAACACGCTTTTATAAAGCAATCTTTCTTAGCACGCATCCTAGCGGTTCTTTCTTTGCACTCATCAATGGAAATTCTCATGGCTTTGAGAGACTCATTGATATCATGCTTAGGAGGAATAGATCTAAGTTTTAAAGAATCAACATCAAGAGAAACTCTATCAACGTTCCTAGCCAATTCATCAACTTTAAACAATTTCTCTTCAAGCAAAGCATTGAAATTCTTTTGCGAATTCATAAATTACTTAACACTAGTCTCAAATTCAGAGCGAATCTTATTAAAATTTCCATAAGAATTGTTGTAGGAATTACCATAATTATTAGAGGAATTGCTAGGATAAGGCCTAGGATTAAAGTTTCCTCTATACGCATTGTTACCACAATTATTCCTACCAACAAAATTCACATCCATAGATTCATTATTATTCTCAATCAAAGTAGACAAAGGCATATCATTAGGATCAGAAGAAATACTCTTAGTAGCAAATAATTTCATAAGTTCATCCATCTTTCCACTCAAAACATTAATTTCTTCTATTGCATGCACTTTTTTATTAGTAGATCTTTCGGTGTGCCATTGAGAATAATTAACCATAATATTATCTAGGAGTTTAGTAGCTTCTCCTAAAGTGATTTCCATAAAAGTGCCTCCCGTGGCCGAATCTAAAAGATTTCTAGAAGCAAAATTCAATCCGGCATCACTACAAAAAAAAGACACATCTGTGACATTTTGGGCCGAACGAATTTTTTTCTGTCATACATATGACACTTCTATGACGTTAATTGTGACAAAACCCGGTATCATCATAGATGTGGTGGGCTCCTACTTCTATGACAAAAAATGATGACAGAAAATGGGCTTTTCGTCACAGGCGGGCCGGGCGCAGCTGCATGACATTCTTTGGGCCGTCCATGACGGAAAAACCGTGGTAGAAGCAAGGGGAGGAAAATTTCAGGAGTTGCGGTTACGGTGGGAGGTCGGGGGCGAGCGATGCGCGTTCTCTCGTCAGACGCTGCAGCGTGTGTCGAGCATTGGCTCTAATCAACCCGAGTGAGGCGTTGGGATCTAATCGAACCCGGCGATTACCGCGAGCTACGCGTTCTTGAACCCGGCGATCGATCGATGGTCGTTAATCGAACCCGATCGGCGGTTCCTTCTCTCTTCGCTAATCAAGCCGATCGATGCTGCCTCTGGGATTAATAGTGAGCATTGCGGGGGTGGATGAGCGATTGGCGGTGGCGTGGCCTTTGGATGAACAGGACCCCGTGGTGTGGTGGAGGGCTGGATGAACAGTAGACGGTGAAGGGGTGCCCGTGGAGGGGTGGTTGAACAGGACCTCGTGGTGTGGAGGGCTGGATGAACAGGAGCCCGTGGAGAGTGGAGGAGGTCGATGGTAGCCCGTGGAGGCTGGAGGAGGTCGACCGTGGAGATGAAGCGATTATCCGTGGAGTCCCGTTTTGCGGTGCGCCACACCCTCCCGATGAACATGACCACCGTTTGACCGTAGGAGGTCCGTTTAAATCCGTTTTGCGATGCGCCACACCCTCTCGATCAACAGGACCCCGTTTGACCGTGGCGCTCCAACACAAGTCCGTTTCGTCCGTTTTGCGGTATGCCACACCCTCCCAATCAACAGGACCCCGTTTGACCGTAGGAGGTCCGTTTAAATCCGCTTTTGCTGTACGCCACACCCCTCCCGAACAACAGGACCCCCGTTTCGACCGTAGGAGGTCCATTTCCTCCGTTTTGCGGTATGCCACACCCCTCCCGATCAACAGGACCCCGTTTCGAACGTAGGAGGTCCATTTCCTCCGTTGTGCGGTACGCCAGGCCTCGTTTCCATCGCCTGTTCCGTCCAAGCCCTCCCGATGAACATGACCACGCATTCCGTTCTGACCCAGCCGGTTGGCTCCCATGAACACGACGACGATGCTGTTTCTCCGTTCCGACCCAGCCATGTACATATGCGCGAGTAGGCGTTCGAGACCCTGCCCGTATGTACATACGTGGCCGTATTTTCTTTCTTGCACCCTCGCTGCTGTACGTACGTGTACATGTTGCGTGCGCGCGTCTACTATGACACGTGCACGCCTCTACTACGACACGTGCGCGCCTCTACATCGAGCAGTATGTACGTACACGTTCGCGACCAGAATGACAACGCTACGTACGCTTCCACCAGGTGGGTCGGTATCGGACACTTCCTTGCCTGCGAAGATGTAGCTGGTGGGTCCCCAACAGTTAGGGGTGAATCGTTTTTTGCCGGACGCACTTCCTTGCATGCGAAGATGTAGCTGGTGGGTCCCGAAGTCGTGGAGGCGAATAGTTTTTTGCCGGACGCACTTCCTTGCGTGCGAAGGTGTAGCCGGTGGGTCCCAGCGGGAGGGAAACATTTTTTCGCGAAATCGGTGGCCCGTCCGGTGGGTCCCTCTTTGTCGGTGGAGGAATCATTATTTTCCGGCGTAATAAGGAGGCACTTCCTTGCTGCGGCCGTGGACCCGGTATCGGCCTCTCCACGTCTGATCCACGTCCGATAGAAGTCGTTCCTTGACCACGTTGACCACGCCGCTTCGAGAGCACCAGGGCGGTGGACGACGGCGAGGCCTAGGAAGGGGACGACGCGGAGGTGGTGAAGACGCGGCAGTGGATGCCCATGCGGAGAGGAGTATGAGGGTTCACTCGTTCGGCTGCGATGTGAAATTTGTCGTCGCCGCGAGGCAGCCAGCGGTGGGAATAGTAGGGCGGTGAGGCCTCCGCGGCAGCCTGACCCGGCCACGGGAGGCGAGGAAGCGGTGACACGACCGGCGCTGCTTTGGGCAACTGGAGCAAGAAGACCAGAGGTTGAAGAAGCACCACGGCCGTTGGATGGACATCGTATGGTCACTGGAGCTAGAATCGTTCATATTGACTAAGTTGACAAAGCCCTCCGTCCCCGTCAACTTAGTAGGCCCGTAACTCAGCCACCCACCAAGGTGGGTCCCAGCTAGCGGGGAGTATTCATTTTTTGTGCGTAATAAAGAGGCACTTCCGGTGGGTCCGAGTGACAGCGGGGGAACATTTTTTTGCGAAATCGGTGGCCCGTCCGGTGGGTCCCAGCGGTCGAGAAACATTTTTTCGCGAAATAAGGTGGCCCGTCCGGTGGGTCCCTGCTGTCAGGTGGAGGAATAATTATTTTGCGCGTAATAAGGAGGCAGTTCCATGCGGCCGCCGTGGACCGAGCTGTCAACCTCTTCACGTACAGTACTCTTTCGATGGAAGTCGGTCATTGACCACGTTGACCACGCCGCGCCGAGAGCACCAGGGCGATGGACGACGGCGACGCCTAGGAAGGGGACGACACGGAGCCGGGGAAGACGCAGCAGTGGAAGCCCGCGCGGAGAGGTGTACGAGGGTTCACTGGTTCAGCTACGGTGTGAGGCTGCCGTCACCGCAGAATAACAGGGGCTGTGGGTGAGTGGAGGGATGGCATGGCCAGCGGTGGGAGTAGTATGGGGGCGGTGAGGCCTCTGCGGCAAAGACAGCCGGCCACGGAGGCAGGAGCGGCGGCACGACCTGCTGCTTTGGTCGGCTGGACCAAGAATACAAGAGGTTGAAGAAGCACTACTGACCGTTGGATGGACATCGTCACGGTCCTTGAAGCTAGAATCGTTTATATTGACAAAGTTGACAAAGCCCTTGGTACGCTCCAACTTAGTAGGCCCACAAGTCAGCCTCCGAAACAGTGCGCCCAGATGTCAGGCGGAGGAATCATTTTTTGGGCGGCCGAAGCTAAGAATATCCGAGATTGAAGAAGAAGCACGACATCCGTTGGATAGACATCCAACGGCCACTTCTGCTAGAACCGTGTGTTGACTAATGAGTTGACAAAGCCTTGCATACGCGTCAACTTATTTTTTTTAGGGGACGCGTCACTTAGTAGGCCCACAAGTGTGTGGCAGAGAACTTATAGCCCATTTGTGTTTTTTAAGAATGTACAACCCATTTTTGAATTCTAATGGAATTTACAACAGCCCATTTACAGTTTGTTAAAAGTATAGCCCATTTTCTAGCTAGGACAACGATTAATAATTTCAACCAACCGTTGAAGACAGAATTCAATAAAATTTCCCACATTTTGATGGGATCCGAAATATTTTTATCCTGAAATTTCTAGTCAGATTAAATATAAATTTGTATTACGTAAAAATCCAACGAAACATTGCGCGCGCAATGAAAATTTAAGATTTTCAAAATCCATAAATAATATTTTATAAACTAATTTCATGTTTGGTGCATTTTTTTATAGTTACTGTCCAGTTTTTATAATTACATCCCATTTATTATTTTTTAAAGTCCATTTTCCTGTTAAGCCTAATGCATCCCTCCTAGGAAAGATTTGCAGCCAATGAGCGGAGAATAACAAGTTGACCTTGCCTGGGTATTCCTCAAAAAGACGTATAGCTAGGCTAGCCATTTTCATCTTGAAAAAATTAGTATCTGCGCTGGATATCTGGCCTGGGCTAGACGGGCCACATCCCTCCCAATTAATACCCTGCTCTCCTCTGAACAACAACGAAATCATCGCCAAGAAAAACTCTACAGTGCTCACGCCTCAAAAACACAAATACTGCTCGAGCTGCTTGGTCCCGGCTGTCGGCCGCACCTTGTGCAAATTTTCTCGTTTATATTGACTACATAGATTGACAATGGTGTGGGACCGTGATGTCAGGAAACCAGGAAAAAGAAAAAAAATATAGTTGTACATAATAAGGAGGCACTTGCGTACGTACGGCTATGGCCCTAGTGGGTCCCTAGTGTCATCCAGTCAAAATAAAGTCATCTCCTGAATCCTCATGTTCGTTGACCATGTTAACAATGCTCGGCGCCACGGCAAGCGCAACAACTCGAAGGACAACAGAGAGGGCCTCGCGGGCCCTACAGAGGTCTGATACAGCGCCCGCTGCTCATTCAGGAAGCCAGGATCATCGGACACCTATGAGCACCTTCGAGAAACTGAGACGGCATGAAACGGTAAGGCCGCGCTTGGGAACTCTGGTTTATTTCAAACCTGTATTAACATACAAGTGTAATTTACTCGTCGCCGAAACAACGCGTAAAATACGGTAATAATGAAACCGAGGCCGAGGTGCGTAAGTAAAACCGGTGGAGTTACGCGTGTAATTTGAGAGACCAGTGTATATTTTACGAGCACTGCTATATGGACGACATTACCAGACGATACATGCACGACGTGCATATCATGCCATCCATGGGCAAGGCTGAAACAGCAGCTAACGGCTGGATTAGCAATCGTCCGAGTGCAGTTCATTGTTTTTATCATGTGTGAAGTACTTCCGATATTTTACTAGTCGAAATCGACCAACCAAGCGCCTTCGCCCGAGACCATCTGCTTTAATTTACAAGCGCCAGTTTTACAAGTGGTTTTGGTTGGAAAACGACGATCCAATCACGGCCTAATATCATGAGTTGGTCGGAAGATCATATGGTTTCACGTCTAACCTACCCGACATGTCGTATAGGCTATGCATGAAACATCAGACGATGAACTTCTTACATGCGGAAACAACGAAGAGGATGATCTTCTTAACAAGCAAATCAACGGCATTAGATCGACATGCAAAACAATATGAAGCATTATTCTCAGGAGGCATGGTGAATAGCTCGTGATGCCGCATGCCACAACATTCCAAGCTCAACTTTGCAATCAAACACAAGGCCTGGCATTACATAAACAATATTCACAACAAACTCTCAACACAGGAATATCTCAGCAGAGTAACTATTTACTTCTAAACTGAACACAGGAATAGGAAAAAACACTTGACGCTGCTCACAGCAAGGGCGTCCCACTCAAAAATATCAAATGCATGTCTTCTGGCTAACATCAATGAGCAAATTTTGACAAGGTTTTCCAATTACAGTATATTAAACTAACGTCTTCTTGCTAACATCAATGATTAAACTTTGACAAGCTTTTCCCATTCAAAATATGTAATGCCTATGATCGTGGAGTCCTGTCGTAGCTTCTTGTACTTGTTTGGGAACTTTTTGCCTGTGGCACTCCACGTGTTGTTAAATTGCCAATGGTCTCTGCAGACTAGTCATGTCACCGTGTCTAATAATACTCAGAAGCTTCTCGGTCATTCCTTACGTAATGTACCGCATAAGCGATCGCTTCTTTACGCAAAGTGGAGCGACCAAGCTGGACCCGATAAGGCAGCAGTTTGCCTTGGACACATTGGCTCCTTTTGTGCGGTTTAACTAAAATCGAAGTCGGAATAAAACCGAGCTTTAATTTTGATATCCACTGTAAGCAACAATAGGTATAAGGAAACAATTACTGAGAAATAATGATTGATGACTTGTCTTAATGGGAAACAAAGCGGAGAGTAGCAATTCTCTATCGATGTGATTCATTCATATTGACCGAGACATTATCTTAACAATGCCTTGTTTCAACATGTATAAAGAACGACAAAGCAGAAAAGTACCATTCCTATAACAATGCGACTGATTCATTTTGCTGAGACATTATCTTAACAATACCTTGGTTAAACATGTAGAAAGAACTAGAAAGCAGGATAGTACCATTCCTAACAAGTGTTGCAGTTTTGAACTAAGATTCAGTAGTTAATTAATTACTGAGAGTGGCATTGCTTAATTTTACCAAATGACATTAGATTAACGAAAAGCATAAACAGTTCGAGGGGAGAGTGGCGCAACAACAATATGTGCTTCCATCTAATTATAAAGGGGTGATGCAGAGTTTGTTGTAACAAAGCAACAAGCATCATGTCTGGGTTGGTCCCATTTTTGTTCACTACTTAATGGGAAAAGACAGCAATACAATAGCTTCAATTCAACATTTATTTAAAACATTACCAATACAAGTAGCACAACATCTCAAAGCATACTGCACAATCATGTGGATGAAGGCCTGTACTGACCTTTCATGAGAACACCAGGATAAAATACGAATCTGCCAACACGAATAGGAAATCCAATCTCGTTTTGTGCAGTTGCACTGAAATCAAGCAAAGTGTTTCGCATAGCGAAGAAAAATATCACAATAGCAACAAGTTGAATAGATATCCCTGTTTAAACAGAGGCAAAAAAGGAATCGATTACTGGCTAATAAAGGAGGATGAAACATGCGGCCACAAAAATGGTAATCCCGCCGATCCCTAACAAGTGTTGCAGTTTTGAAATAAGATTCAATAGTTAATTCTGAGAGTGGCATCAATTACTGGCTTATAAAGGGGTGATGCTGAATTTGTTGTAACAAAGCAACAAGCATCATGTCCAGGTTGGTCCCATTTTTGTTCACTACTTAACGGGAAAAGACAACAATACAATAGCTTCAATTCAACATTTATTTAAAACAGTACCAAAACAAGTAGCACAACATCTCAAAGCACACTGCACATCATGTGGTTGAGACCAAGATTTGAAACAACTCGACACGAAAACAGGAAACAAATCTAGATCTCCTTTTGTGCTGTTCCACCGTAATTAAGCAAAGTTACCGTGTGACATTCAAGTTGAACTGCACAAAACACTCTTAAAACATAAGTGTTTGAGTAGCGAAGCAAAATGTCGCAATAGCAACAAGTTGAATCGATACCCTGTTTTAATAGAGGCAAACAAAGGAAACAATTACTTGCCGATAAAGGAGGATGAAACAAGCGGTGACGAGAAAGAAGCATCTAACTTATCTTGGATGGAAAACAAAGTAGGATAGTAGCATTTCTAAAACGGTTGCATTGATTCATATTAACAAAGATATTCTCTTGAAACAACATTCTTTAAAAAATTTAATTTACTTTTAACAGTGACATTGCTTCAATTTTCCGGCGGCATTCTTAGATTAACAACAGCAAAATAGCTATATGGGACATGCTAGCACCATGTGCGTCCACACGTATAAATGGGTGATGCAGAGTATGTAGCCAAGCAGCATATCTGTGTTGGTCCCATATTTGTTCTCTTTGAACTTTTTTCCTATATGAGGGCAGCAAATCTAGTCCTGCACAAACTACTCGACCCCCCCAGTTTCTTTCCCTTTTCAACAAAGAGATCGGTTCCTTACAAATGTGTGTACTGGGTTACCCCCTTTTCCCTTTTCGACTAACAAAGCTGCTGGATAGCCAGTCTATACTGCTTTTCCTCCCTCCTTTCCTCATTGAACCACGTCCTAGATTCATGCTCCACCCCACCGCACCTTTCTTTCCTCTTTGAACCAAGACCTAGATTCGACTACAGATCGAAAAAGATCCACATGCAGCTAGAGCAACGACGGTTTCAAAGAAACTTATACCTTAGGGTCGTCGGGATGTGGCAAGGCGTGCGGCGGGAGGCCGGATCTGCCCACACTACGTACGGCAGCGAGGAAGAAGGGGTCGGTGGCCCTCCCAAGACAGCACTGGGTGAAAGAGAACAAACAGCAGCCGGCAGTGGATTGCCTCCCTCGCCGAAGGCGATAGAGTTAACGCTGCACCTCCTCCCCTTCCCGGTGTGACGGGATACAGACACCTCCTTCACCAACTGTGAGGGGGAGAGAGAGACAAGAGGCCAACGCAGTCTTGTTTAGATCTGATGAAGAGAGGGTGAGAGACTGTGAATATAGCAAACCCTAGCAAATGAACGCTGAGCCTCCAGCGTGTAACATATATGTATTGTGGCAAGCGTGTGGAGAGTGCAAACCCTAGCGAACAAGCGCTGAGGCTCCCTCTTATATATATACTAATGTAGTACGAACTGAGCTCTGGTGCCTTCACTGCATCTGCTTTTGGCTGTATGACAGGTGAGCTAGCCACATTTTGGGCCCACCTGTCATAAACCCAAAGGCAGGTGCACTAAGTCAATGAAGCTGCGTCCATATAGTACTCTCGTGTGTATACGACTAATATATAGTGGAGTGGTTTTCTTATTCTCTCCATAACAGTCGTTTTAAATTGTGTAAATGCTGAAACGAAACTCTTTATTTAATGTACAAAGTGAAGAAAACTAGTACTACTTCCGATGAACTAACGATCCACGCCCACGGCGTCCTGAGTCGCACTTCATGTCCTTCACGTGTGGTACACTACCCTCCCTTAAGTGAACAACCACACATGCGCCAAATTATCGAAAACGTGTGAGAGTGTGTACAAATAAAGAATTTTAATTTCAATTATCGGAAAGGTTTGAGAGTATTACAAAGGTTGACTTCACTAGAATCTAATATGCGGAGTAAATAAAAATGGAGGGCTACTACGTCCATCCGGGTTTTTAGTCCACACCATTTTTTAAATCAAAGTTAATAGCTGGACAAATAAAATTACAGGGGAGCTGGAGACAAAGTTGTGAGAAGGCTTAGAAATCAATACAAAACTTATGCTCTTAGTACCAACGTCGATCCTTCTTCAAGGAAACATTTGGTCCATAGCCAATTGTGTGATAAAATTGCACCAACGTGAAAGACGACTGCATCTCCAACGCAACCAAGATGAAGTGACGAAGGATATCATCTTTGTGCATAACAAGCAAAGAGCACCGATGGAAGACAGCTTGTTTTTCATTGAAAATCGATCAGCTTCACCAGCCGACGCAACCATGAGGCGCAACCATGAGCATCGATAGGTCATCATGGTGATGCATCATCCATTTGGCATCAAGTTTGGGTGAGGCACCTATGAAGTTCGACAAATCCTCACCGTGGTCTGCTTTCTTCTCAAGAATCAAGCTCGAGGAAGGAAGAACCACGTGGCGTAGGAAAGTGAGGCAGAACAACAATGGCCATCCAATTTTGTGCAGTTCCACTAAAATTGAGGAAGACATGCCCCGTATGGAGACACGCATCACTGTTTCCAAAAATATAAAAAAGGGTTAGCAACGACATCTCAATTGTCAATAAGAATTAATGAAAAGTACACCAACAAAGCGAAGCATCATAATTATATCTTGATGGGAACTAAACCAGGATACCCGAGAAAAAAGCATTTCTTCATTTAACCAGGATAGTACTACCACCATATGGACAATGACCGCACAACCACCATGTACTTTTTGTCGAAACAACATGTATACCTCCACAGAGGCATAAATCAGGACAACTTTTCGAGTGGCATTTCCTCTATAATAGTACTAGTAGGTGATGTTGGACCAGCCGAAGAACCCTAGCTACTATGCATGGGGAGGTGGGGAGTAGTTGCATAGAACAAAACCCACACGCAGCGACACAGGAGCTGGACCAAGACAAGAAGTAATACCTCAGGTGTGCGAGATGTCGTTTAGGCGGGCGGGCGGGATCTGCCCACACGACGGCAGCGAACAAGGGCGCGCAGGATCTTCGTCCGCGCTAGCGCCGGCTCCGAGAGGACGGTGCGCATCGGCTCCCTCCGTCGCCCGACGGCGGCATAACGCTAACGCTGCACCTCGTCACCTCCCGCACGGACGGGATTCGGCGGATCTGTGACCACCGGTGAGGAGAGAGATAGAGTGGACACTATCATCTTGTTTTGATATGGAGAGGGTGAGAGAGCGAGGCGAGAAACTTTATCAAACAAGAGGCTATAATGGAGTAAAAATCTCTCCATAGCCGTGGTTTTAAATAGAATACGCGCATTCCGGAAAAAGAAACGAAATCTGGCGGACAAATTTTTAAGGGTCTGTCTAGGACACATCTAGATGTGACATAGTTATGTCACATCTAAGTTGATGTCCACTCTGTTTGTGGTCTATTTTTTGGTCCTAGTTTTTGTGTTTCTTGTTGCTACATTATATACTTGTGGGAGCTTAGATGTGATATCCTTAAATAACATCTAGATGTGAATTAGACAAACTGATTTTCTAACGTACCAAGAAAGAAAACTCGATCAAAAACACGCCCCCGCTTCCAGGTCGCGAGAGTCGTCGCGCACACACACATAGACATAGACATGCATATCCGTGTTTACGTAAAATTCCATTTCCATCTCCATCTCCAATCATATTTGTCCAACTGGCACATTATTTACGTTGTTAATTATATACGCAGCAATATTCGCTCTTGTTTGCGCATGTCCGGACCGCTGCCACGGCCGGTCCTGACCAACCCGAACCCTCTTCGACTATCCACAATGGGTAGTAACATGGACTAGTAACATGCCCATGTTACTAGTCTATGTTACTACCTCTATAGTGCGAGGTAACATATGTGTGGTAACATGCAACACTTCATTTATTAGGCTATAGACACATCTTGCCTTGATATGTGTGATGTTACTCATACTAGTAGTAACTAGCTATGTTACCACTTTCATCTCTTTCTTTAATTATTGCATGCCACATCATCTATTTAACCTAGATATGTGTGATGTTACTACCTATCTTACTCCCATTGTGGATAGTCTTCATTAGCCGCGCGTGCTTCCCGCCCGAAACGGTCAGTGCCGCATTCATGCCCGGCCAGAGCGGACGCGACCTCTCACTGGCGCCGGCATTGAAGTGGCGCGCCGGCCGAGAGAGCGTCGCCCGTGCCGCTTCCAGGTGCACGCGGCTGCTCCACGTTCAAAGGTCACAATAGCCGGCTACAACATGCATGTAAAAAGTTCTTGGGAGTCCGTGCTACACCTAGCTATCCTCCCCCAAATCGTCAATCTCTTCCAGTAGTGCTAGTACTCCATGGCGCGATCCATCGACAAGCAGGCGAGAAAGTTATCGTATACTCGGTTTGCGGTGAGTGGCATGCCGAGCGATCGTGTGGGGTCGAGCCGTGGAGGAGGGTGAGACACGAACACGACATACGTGATTTAAACGTTGGTCTTGCTTGATGACGCGATCCAACGAAACGAAATGTTGGTTTCTCTCCGTTTCCATTTTTTCTCCGGAAAAACGGAAACTTTCTACTCCATTTTCATTCCTATTCCAAGGTTGCCCCATTACAACATTCCATCAAATACAAAGCAAAACTAACACGCATGCTGATGCATATCAATGATTCACAGATCATAGCCAATATTTACTTCACAACTAAAAAAAAGTTGTGAGAGCGTGTACGAAAGAAAACCTACTGATGGGGTCACTACGACTTAAACCTTAAACCCTAAACATGATTTAATTCCCTGGCCAGGTAGAACCTGTCGAAGGAAAGACGGTTGGCACCCTCGGATCATACGATGCTTTTGTGCAGTTCCACTAAAATCGACCTGAGCATCCCTGATGGCAAAGATATTGAAGAAGTGTGATTAGAATAATAGTACTGGCACTAGTTCATGAGACATAAACTCATCACAAGTAGAAGCCGGTAGAAGTAAAGAAAGATCGACATGGAGATGGAGCTACGGCAGTGGAGCAAGCCGGCTCCAAAAGGAAGATGGACTACAGGACGTCGGGCTGTAGCTAGAAGGGCGGTTGGGATGCGGCATCGGCCCATACCGCTGTGACCCCAATTGGGACGCACCGATCGTGGGTTTCTCCCTCGCCGATGTCGACCGCGTCTACGCAGAACATTGTTCCCTTCCCCCAGCTGCGGGATCAGGCCCATCGTTCTATTCTTGTGAAGTGAGCAACCTTAGCAAGCAGGCTTGTAGCTTAGGCTCCTGCTAGTGTATATATAGTGGTTTTCTTTTTCTCTCCATATCAACCATTTTGTATTGCGTAAGTGTCATTCAAGAGTGAAATGATGGTTTCTTCTTCCGACTAACTTACTGTGTGATTTGACTGCTCCTTAGTGGCCCCTACACGTACTCCCCCTACGTGTATGCAACAGTCCTGCGTACACATGGACACAAAACGCAGCGACGCCCTAATGCATGCATGTCCGAGCACACGACGGAACACACACGGTCACACTAAGTGATCAACCTACACGTGCATGCACACACATACTCAGTCAGGGTGAGCTAGTGACCGTATAAACACCGGAAAATATATATATATATATTGAACGCAATGAGCGTATTATGAAGTCCACTGACCATATTTTTATAAATATACAGTGACAGACAGTGTATGTACCTCGTTTGAAATTAAGCCATATTAACCAGAGAGGAGGCAGTATGGACTAACATTACTTTGCTGTGTCCCGTCAACTTGCCAAACGAGGAGAAGGTTGCAGGACGGGAGAAGCTCGTGTGCGGTGGCTCGCAGGACGAGGAGAAACTTTTGACTAATGCAAGCTCTCCCTCGCTTAGGCGGTGGACGTGCAACAGTTAATTCGGTGTCAGATTGCCAGAATCATACACTATACTACTAGTGCTACTATTGTTTGACTTCCCGAATAGGCAAACAGCCAAGCGCAAAGTTTACTAGTACTAGAACTACTATTATAGTCTATAAAGGTACGTACTATACTAGTACTAGGAACCGGATGGAGGAGCGTCTGCACTCTTATTATAATTTTAAAATGTGATAAAGCAATCTTCAACACATTTGGTTCTCTTCGAGGGTTCTCGCATGTGATAATGGAAGTTGATTGCATGGAGCACTCGCCACAATTCTCGCTTAATTCTGGCTCATACCCTATTACAAATAGTAGCGCTCGGTAATATTTCCTCTTTTTTTGTTATTCAGCATGTAAACAGGTCAGCAAACCTTGCGGCGCATCTTCGTCTTGAACCGTGCTTGCTGCACTTTGAATGTGGCCGAGAGATGGCTTGATGAAACACCTCGCTTCCTACTTCTTTTTTTGCGGGGTACCTCACTTCCTAGTGACCAGTGTCTTGGCTGATCGTCCTAAGAATGCTTATATATGAATAAAGCTCTCTCATTTACACACAAAAAAGATTAGGCCATATTAACCGGAAAGGAGGGAGTATGGACTAGCACTACTTTTTGGTGTGTCCCGTCAACTCGCAGAACGAGGACAAGTTTGCAGGACAAGGTGAAGCTCGCTTACGCCTTTTTACTAATGCAACCTACCCTCGGTGGACATGCATCAGTCCATTCGGTGTCAGATTGTCAGAGGCATACACTGTAGTACCCAACATGCGGAGTACCATCATTTTTCGACTACACGAAGAGGCGAAGAGCCAAGCGCAGTAGTACGAGTAGTACTACTACTAGAACCGCATGGTGGAGCGTATGTACTCTTATTTTTTTTATCTCTGATAAAGTACATGTTTATTCCGGAGAAGGGCGGAAAATGGCAGCCCAACATGTAATGAATGATATCGATCAACCAACCATGCTCGAATATATCTTGGCCTCCGTGCGAGCCCGCCTGTGTGTTCTCGCTCCTCGTCTCTCTCAAGGAACGGCGGGTTGGCTCTTTGCCGTCAATTGAGATCGGTTTGCTCACGCTCCTGTCCCACATGTCATTGATATGCCCAGAGGAGGTGCGTTGACCGACTGGCCATACGCGTACTTGGTTTTTCACCTTCATACTCCCTCCGTCTATGTGTGTAAGTCATCTTACGTTGTGCACCGCGACCAAGGCGGAGAGGAAAACGAGAAAACTTAATGTATTTTTGCTAATTAATAGCATTGCATGCAATGAACTAACCACTGCATGTAATGTTTGGTAGTCTCAAGTCATTGAAAGTATGCACATCCCACATCTCTTATTGGTTGATATGTCACAAAACAAGAAACAAGGAGGGAGTTAATGTACCGTGCCTAAGTGTTTTGGGATTATTTGGTTTTCGTAAGGTGACTTACACACCTAGACGGAGGGAGTACTACTCCTCCCTCTGTCATAGTTTATAGGGCGCACTTCATTATGATGCATTTCTCTCAATGCATTTCCACCACCAGGGAGACTTTAGACGCGTTTGGTTTAATGGTCAATTAATTAGGGAGTGGTAGCCGCAATCAAGTCCACAATCTTCTCTCCATGTACTGTACTACTACGGAGTGGAGTAAGTGCATGCATGTGTGTACCCGGGGTGGAAGCACTGCATGCATGTGTGTACGCATTATTCCCTCTAGTAATAGATGCGGTGCTATAACTACCAATGCTATTTTTCAGGCCGGTCGCTAGTCGCCTTGGTCCCACAGATTTTTTCTTTTTTCTGAAGCGCGCTGTATAAACAGTGACGGATCGAGTAGTATGAGCGGATTCAAATAAGAGCGTATTGATGGTTGCTTCTTCAGAGCAACTTACAGTGGGAAATGTGGGGCTTATGATTTGACTGCTCATTACTCACTATTAATGCGGCGCAACGACCGGGCTGAGTCTCCCAAGCGGTTGCGCACTAGCCCCTCGGTTCTTAAATATACTCCGGAGTATATTTGTCTTTCTAGAGATTTCAACGAGTGACTACTCAAATATTTTTCTTTTTAGAGATTTCAAATGGGCTGGCACATACGGATGTATATATACATATTTTAGAGTGTAGATTCACTCATTTTGCTCCGTATGTAGTCACTTGTTGAAATCTCTAGAAAGACGAATAGAATATTTAGGAATGGAGGGAGTACACATACGAAGCAAAATGAGTGAATCTACACTCTAAAATATGCCCGTTTGAAATTTATAAAAAGACAAATATTTAGGAACGAAGGAGTATAATTTTGTGCATGGCACATGGACCCGGATAATGAAGAGGCTTCTGGCAATGCTATCAAGCTTCCAACATTAGTTTACATAATTGACGTACTATACAAATAATTTTCCAAATGACATGAAATTGTACAATGGTGTGAGCTTTCAGCTTTTGTTTCGCGTGTCTTGCCATCGATGCTCTTTCGGAAACAATAAAAAACTAACTTCCTTGCTAATGCATGTCAATTAGATCGATGCTCCCGTGTGACATTTTAGTACAACTGCACAAAACACTCTTAAGAAAAAAGTGATTTGTGCAATTCACCAAAAGGTCGCAATAGCAACGAGGTGAAATGGATAGCCCTGTTTGCAAAAAAGAGGTAGAAAGGAAACAATTACTGGCAAATAACAGTTGATGACACATGCGACGACAAAAAAGAAGCATATTCCTTGCCCTAAGGGAAGATAACAACACGATTTTGTTTGTCTAAAACTGTGTGAGGACGAGAATGCAATATGGAAAGTACGATTTGGGACGAGCTACGTTTTGGGCAAAGAACTATGGAAGATCCACATGCAGCGGCGTGGGAAGACGGGCAAGGAGCAAGGCCGAGGGATACCTAGAGGTCGCCGGATGTAACTAGGTGAGCGGGCGGGCAGAATTTGCAAGCAGTGGCGTAGGCCTCTGCCGCCACCGGAGCTTGGTCGAGAGAAACGGCGTGTACCGCAGATCGGGACGTGCTGCCTCGGCACCGTCGAACGGAGAAACGATGCACTTCCTCCCTTTCCCCCGGTGGACGGGATGCGGCCGGATCAGTGACCAACGGTGAGAGAGAGAGGCCACCGCACTCCCTTTCCCCCGGCGGACGGGATGCGGCCGAATCAGTGACCAACGGTGAGAGAGAGAGAGGCCACTGCAGCCCTGTGTGATATACTCCGAAGAGCGACAAACCAGGCACGCAAGGCTCCATTGTATATAGTGAGCGGACTACCTTTTTCTCCATAAAAATCGTTTTATATTCTGTGTACGTGCCATTGAGAGCTATAACTTTATTTAAAAGTAACGCAACAACGCGTCAAGTCGAACTTTGTTTCGTGCGGGCGTGGTACATGACCTCCCTAGGTAAACAACCGCTACAGGCATTCAAATTAGCATGTTGGCTGCCATTTCGTAAAGAAATGAGCTCCACCGTGTACCCGCGCGGGTGTGGCTGGGCACGAAGCATGAGTACGTGCACGGTGCACCTATTCTCTTCTTGTATACGTACACCCCCTACGTGGGGTTGTGTGAGAGAGATACAAACCTAGAGAGATATAGTGTGTGGGTTCTTGAGAGTTTTTTTTTGGGGGGGGGGTCAATCAAAAAATGTAACATATGCAATGTGTGTGAAATAGAGTCCTGGATATAACATATATATAGAGGGGGCGATCCACGAGAAGAGAGTGGAGGTATCATCGGCTTGAGGCGTCCATAGAATCGAAAAGAGTGATGATGTGTGTGTGTGTGTGTGTGTCTTGTGTGTGTCGTTAAAGAGTGCCATCGAATTTGTGTGTGCCCACGTCAAGATATAGAGTGGCTGGCCCATCGAACGTGAGAGGGACATGTGCAGTTTGTCTCTGTGGCATGGATACCTACCTGCAGCGCTCGACTATCGGTGTGTGCTGGGGGAAGAGGGAGGCCCAATTAACTATAGAGGTACAATGGCTGGTATATGTGTGGAGGAGGAGAGAGGCCTACCTCATGTATTAAGGACATCGATCTGCCTCATGTATTAAGGGAGATCGGTCGGCATCCATGCACATTTGCAGGAGAGGAATAAGGTTGGGAGAGAGACAAATCTAGAGTGTTGGAGGGGGTGGTAGTGGAGTTGCTTCTAACAAATGGTGGGATAGGCTTGTTAGACAAACGGAGGGCACGCCCGCAATATCAATAAGAGAGGAGATGGCTGCTTTTTGTCTGTGCACGTGCATGTGAGAGACGGGTCAGGAGGCATGCACGAATGATGAGGGGGGACGATGTGACTGTGGTAAGCAGACATAACTACATAGGAAGATCAATCGTCCTTTGTTAGAGAAAGGAGAGACATAACTTGTGAGGTACATCGATCGATGGGGGGGGTAGTTAAAGTCGATCTAGGTATATGTTGGGAGATCGATCGGTATACATGCATGTGTGTGTTAGAAGCAAATGAGGCACGAGGAGAAGGATAGAGAGAGAGGGATGCATGTAGGAGGTGGTACGAGAGGCATACTATATCGAGCGGGGAGGATTGTGCGAGTACGAGAACGATGAGAAGAGTGGTTGGAGTGAGGCATGGACGGTGAAAAGAGAAGAGGGGAAGCTTGTGTTTGTGCTAGGCACACCTGGCTAGAGAGGCATATCGATCGATGTGTGCCGTAAAGAAGGAGCTGGGGGGCCTACACACACCGTGGGTGAACGACCTAAAGTGAACAGACAAATTATCTCGAAGGAGCTTGAGACTGGTGAGGGAGGGTGAGGGGGATGCGGGCGTGTGCATGCACAAGAGAAAGTTAAGCGCTAGCTACAAAGATAAGAGGGTTGTGTGGGTGTAAAAGACGAATAGAGATCATATATACTTCATTATAAAAAGCGAATTCGGATATTTGAAGAATTTATCATAGTGTTTTAAACCGACGCATGTGTGAATATATATAACGGTGATACACATGGTGTGTTTATGAACATGTTATACTACATTTAATATATTTTATCTCTACTCTTACAAAAAACGGAGTTGTTGATGATGGTGTGCCTGCCATCCTGCATTATAGGCCATCCGATTTATATCTCAAGCGGATAGCAAGGAAACTGCGATGGTTGAAGTTGGCAACAATCATGATTGTAGATTCTTATTGAAATAGAGAAACGAATTCAAATTTAGTTCGAATTGCAGTGGTAGTATAGACATTTGGAATGCACTAAAATGTTGGTATGAGTAGGTTACATGCATTATACTGACAAGCGAAAAAATTTAATCGGACATAACATGGATTCATACTCCCTCCTTCCATCTACATAGGGCGTAATGAGATTTTTAAGACCGCCTTTGACTATTGACAAGATTAATAGTACATGACATGCACAATGTGAAAATTATATCATTGAAAGAACCTTTCACAGACGAAATTAACGGTGTGCTTTGTGTAAGTTGCATGTCATATATCATTGCTCTAATATTTGGTCAAAGTTAGCATCGAAAAACGCGTTAGGCCCTATATAGATGGAAGGAGGGAGTAGCTTTGAATAGCATTTGTATAGTAAAATGGGGCAAGACTCTCTCTTTGTGTGGTGTGAATAGTTTTATTTCGTTTTCTTTTTGGTTGAGGGAAGTGCGAATTGATTTGGTACATACAAGTACAATATTACTACACGTTAGGCTTGTCCCTAAAATTCAACCCGCGTCTTGTTATATCCCGAAAATTTAGATATCGTGCTCCCAAAACTGGCGCCTTCACAACACGCGCCTTGCTATCCCGAAATTACAACGCGCGCGAAAACTCCCTCCAACTGCCAAATCCCGAAACGTGAAATCCCCCTTCTAACCCTGAGCCGAAAGGGCCGCTAGTTCAAATTGGTGGGGGGTACTTTTGTAACACACCCTACATTTTGGACAAGCGGGTCCCTAAGTCATGGGTCCCCCTCCCATCGCCTCCTTGTCGCCATTCGAAATCCCAGGCCGCCATAACCTCTTCGCTCCGCGAAACCCCACCCTCCTCCTCATCCGCCACGCTATCGCCGCTGCCCAGCCAGAGTCTCTTCCCCGACGATGTCGTCCACCGCAACAGCTCGACATCCCTCGTCCACCTCCCCGGATGAGGATTCGTCGTCCATCTCGTCGTCCCGCCAGTTCAGCCGCCCCGTCCTCCACCTCCAAGGAGCTGCTCCGACAATCGCCTCGTCTATCGCGGCTGCTCCATCCCCACAGCGCCGCCTTAACCTGCTCCACCAGAACCGCAGCATCCTCACCGACTCCTCGGACGAAGCCGATGCCTACTCGGCGCCACCAAAGAGGTTGTACACTCATCGCATCGCACCTTCTCCTTAACTCAACCTCCCGGCATCGATGGTGCTCCATCCCGCACCCCCATGGAGCGGCTACCTTGAAGCCGGCGCCGCGGGCGACATCTCCATGGCCGCTCTCCCACAGTGTGAGGCCCCTTCGGCAACGGCGTCCATACCAGCCGGATCTACTGCTGCTGCTCGGCTCTCGCTGATTGCTCGCCGCCCAGCTTGTTGTTGCTCTCCCCTCGCTCGTCTTTGCTCTACTCTGATTAAGCCACACTTCAGTCGACTGAATCGACTTTTGGGCCAGTCAATTTTCAGGGGTTGGGGGGGCTCGCCGGAGTTAAGGAAGAACCACCCGCAGCGGGGATGGGGGCTCACCGGAGAGGTACCCCACTATCTATCTTAGGGTTCAGGGTGGGGGCAGGGGGCCTAGAGGGCTGGCCTGGCGGTGGCGAAGTTGTTTGAGGCGGCGAGGCGTTGGGGCAGCATGTTCGGCCGGTGGTGGTCAAGCGGCTCGGGGTGCAGGTTGAAGATGAACTGCAGCCCTCCCTAAACTACATGTCAAGTGCCTCTATGCTACCATTGCGTTCAGTTTCTCTGATAGCATTCAGATTCCACAAGAAATTTCAGTTTCAACAGCTAAGTTCAGAGTCAACAGTTTTACCTCATCTATTGTAGTCAGGTGGTTTTTGGTGATGTTAATTTTACATCATCTACTGGAGATGCTATTAGAATCCCACTTGAGATTGACGATGTATGTCTTGTGCTGCTTCAGCCTTGACGTCTTACGGTTCACCGGAGCTGCTCCAACGACAGAACGATCCATCACAATAGAGCAGTGCCCTGGGCGCCGTCTACAGATTCCTCAGATTTTCCTCCGCACCTCCGACAGCCACCTCTGCCTCAACTGCTTCAGCGACCAACCCAATGATGCTGAGATCGACACGGCTACGGCAAAGAGGTTGTACACTTGTTGCATCACTTATTACTATACATTCACGCCGATCCATTAGGGCTATTTTGGTTCAACGGAAAAACGTTGATCCACTGGTTGTTACCATCACTCTAAATTTCTGCATGCTCTCCTTACATAATCTCACCATATTTTTTTCGTATGCATATCCGATATTGTACACAGTCATGCTGAACATGTAGAGTAAAAGAGAAGAGTTTTCTTGCGGCAATACAATGTCATGTAGACATCGCTCCATGGTGGGTTCAATGGCAAACCCTCCCCACCCCTCTCAGATTGTAATCCAGAGGAAGATATCTGTACGAGGCGGATCTGACGCCACGACCACTCCTATTTACCCCAAGGTGTTTGCTCTACCTTGGCATGATGATGTTAGTCATATCATGCATATGTTGCCTTGCAGTGCCTACTTTTGACATCATATATGTCATCTGCTTAGATTTAGACATGTTACGTAATGCCACCTGTTTAGTTTCTATATCATATATGGGAATTATGCAGTCTCATGTCCTTTAGCCAGCCATAATATATGTGAAATGTGCAATGCCATCCTGTTTAACCAGACATCATATATTTGAATGATATCTTGCCCATCCTTTTCTTCATTACATTTCCATTTGTCGACAATGTTTGTACATTAAACTACTCTTCCTGTGAATCAGCCATTTGGGTGGGAGATGGAAAAATCTGGAGTGAAAACAAGGCCTTGAGCGAGCGGTGCTACCTGTCGAAGCAGATCTCTTGTTGGGTCCCGATAGCTCCTCCGAGATGGATTCGGAGACAGATGACCAGTCCTATTCCCCCACTGAGGTGTATGCTCTAACTTGGCACGGTTATACTGCTTATTTCATGCATACGGTGTCTTGCATTGCATAGTTTAACATCATATACACAATATTCAACACCATGTTCTTAGTTCATAAATCATATTGAATGCCCTCTGTTTAGCATATAAATCACATATGTGAACTAAATGATGCGATCCTGATTACTTAGATAACATGTAGGTGAATTATGTCATGCGATCCTGTTTAGTTATTCATCATATCTTTGAATTATGTTATGCTATGCTATCCAGTTTAGATCGACATCATATATGTGAAATTATGTCATGCTATCCATTTTAGTTAAACAATATACATGTCAACTATTGCATGCCCTCTTTTTTCCACACTATCTATTGCATCTATCTCTCATACAATATCTGTACATTCAACTATGTTTCCTGTTTATCAGCCATTTGAATTGGAGCGGGTGATGCCAGTATCTAGCGGAATAAAAACACGGTCTTCAAATAAAATAGTGCTACCTCTTGGTGGAGATAGCACCCTGGTTGTACATGCACAAGAACCAACCCTACCACACATAACCCAAACTCTCGCAGATTGTACCCCTCTTTGCGATGGATGAGAACCAGCTTCACCCAATCTAACCCCAACCCCAGCCGATAGTAACCCAGTTCCTGTTGACAAAGCACCATCTCCACCACAGGCTCCCAAACAAGAAGCAGTTAGTAAGGCAGCTCCGGTGCCCAAAGGGCCAAGATTATCACGGCGAACCCCAACTCCACCAGTTAGTACGCCTATTCCTGTGGAGGAAGCACAACCAGCCAGTCGTAGTTTAGCATCTATCGCATTTGATGTTGTTAAATCGTATGTGCGTATCTTCCCATCTTGGAAATATTATACTGAAGATGAAGGAAAATGCCGATTCAGTGTTTGTCCAGAGTTATGTGTAAGTAATGTTATTCATGGCAATTACTTTGCTTCGTCCCATACATCCTACCTCCATGATGGTTATAATAAAGCAAATTTTCCCATTTTTCTCTATAGAGAAGGACCGATTTGGAAACTCGTGGATGAGGTAACCTGTGCTAATACCTCTGCTATCTTCAAGAATGCTTGGTGGCGATGTCGGAATTACACAGAAGAAAAGCGTACTTCACCGCAAAGAAACTCATCAAATTCCCTTACGTTCTCCCCGAGACACATTCTTTGGACGATGATTTGAACGCCTTGTACTGTACTGGTCCCGAACCAAGAATGTGGTAAGGTCTATGAGCTCATTTTCTATTTTTAAGTATTTTATTATTGCGTCTTACTATACTCTGTTCATGTAGAACAAGTGCCTAAACCTGAAGAACAACTGTTCTAATTTAAGATTCCATTGCTATCATAGTTCAAAAAAGTGCTAGGCGTTAATTGTGCGTTTTGCCACTGCCTTGTGCTTTACTGACCAAAGCGCATGCTTATGCGCAGTTATGCACAGATTATGCGTAGTTATGCGCAATGCCTTTTGCCAATGCCTAGAGCCTAGGCGCGCTTAAGCGCTCGCTTAGGCGCGCCTTTTTTAACTATGATTGCTTTGCTCTTGTATCACTGTATTTACTCATACAAACTTATTTTTAAATTGAAGGATCCAATCGATACTCCAATGGCACAACAGGTATGTTCACGCATGTTTCTTTAACAGGTTTGCTCTTATCAATAGCTCTATTGATTTTAATTTCAATTGTGTATACAGTTGACTTTAATATCATGCACATTACTAGCATCACAACAGAGCCAATAGTGTTGTTGTACATGTAGACCCGTGGTACCCATCTGAAATCTTGTTGTGCCGTGTAGTTTCCCACACTTTGTATTCTTTCCTTTCTTGCTTTGTCTTGAATCGATATGATTTGAACCGTGTCTCTATTTTGATTTGGCAAGACAATGCGGTGACCATAGGACATAGATATATGTTTGTTTGATGCTTTTATTATGTACTAGTACTTGGCAATAGAAGAGTTGGTAGTTTAATCCTGTCCACCTTACTAATGAACTGGTTCACGAAATGAGTTTCATATACTAGTACATGCTAAACTTGTTATGTGTCCGCTTGTTTCTTCTTTTAGAATCTTGTGAGAATATTGGGGAAGAGTGCCTTATTAAGCAATGGTAAAGGAAGTAATGCAGATAAGGTTCAGGACAGTGACACATCCTTGTTGGTCTCCAACAAAGTTGATAAAACAGCTAAGGAAGACTATCTTGAAGACAGCGAGACAACCCCAAAGTCATGTCTTGGTTTAGTGTTCGAGTTACTGGCCACTACCGCTTGCACAAGCTATTCAAACTCACTGTCTGAATCAGTTCGATTTCTTGAGTCTCAACTACAAGCTGAAAGACATCGATCAGCTATGACGCGACAAGAAGCGGAAGGACTGCGGAAGTCCCTGGAGCATTCAGATGCATACTTTATGGTGCAACAGCAAGCGTTGGAGGATTTTAGCGCCAAACAGGACAAAGCTAATCAGCTTGCTAAGCTTATTGCCAGCATGGTGGATACCCATGATAACATTTCTTGAGCTCTTCTGAAGTTGTTTCAGTTATGCTCTTGTTTTGCTGCCACGTTTATTTGCACTGGTGGCCAATTTTGACGGCCAAAGGTATGTAATATGCTGCTTTGTTCCCTATATTTGCACCGTGGCGAACTTTGATGCCCATGTATGTAATATGTGTAATAGCGGTAATAGGCTAGCGTTAATTGCTTGCTTATTTATTTCCTTATTGTCTTGTTTAGTTGTTTGCTTGTAGTCACTGCAGTTCTTTTTCTGTGTTTTTCTAGTGGCCACAATAGCCTATTGTTGGTAACTACGCCAAAATAATCATGGCAACACACGGACTGTTGTAACCATGGGCCTCCTGCAGGCCGTATGACCCATGGGCCTTCGTCCGGCCGTAGGATCCATTGGCCTTCTATACGGGTCGTAGGATCCATCGGCCTTCTATACGGGCCTTAGGGTCCATGGGCCTTCTATGGGCCGTAGGGTCCATGGGCCTTCTACGGCCGTCTGATCCATGGGCCTTCTACGGACCGTACTATCCATGGGCCTCATACGGGCCGTAGGATCCATGGGCCTTCTACGGGGCGTATCATCATTTCGCCAATCATGGGACGTACTATTCATGGACCATAACGGGCCTTTAATAGGCCGTATTTGATAACTCTATGAAAGCAGCCCAACGGGTTTTTTTTGACATGAAAACGGCCCAACGTATTAACGGTCTGCAAACGGGCCGACTGTAACGACGGGCTGAATTTGGCCCACAAGCAGAAAATGACAGTAATGGGTCGTATGTAACCGAATCGTTGCAAATGAGCCCAAGAATCAATGGGCCCGAGAAGGCGAAAGATAACTTAATGGAAACGCCCAATGGAATAATGGGCCGTTAATGGGTATAAAGTGATACATCGCTCATTACGGGCCGGGTTTCACCACGGGTCCTTAATGGGCCAAGAGTTCTGAGAGGTCCTCATATGGGCCGAAGAAGTCATGGGCCACACACGGGCGAAAAGGTAAAAGCGGGCTGAATCATATTGGACGGCCCGGATGACGCCATCTGGGCCTAATTCGGATAGGCGTAACGGGCCTGGGTTAATCGGGTCAGTAAATGGGCTATATGCGAACAGGCCGTTAACAGGCTTTCCGTGGGTCGGGCCGCCACCTTTTGACCAAGTCAAATGGGCCGGCCTTTTCAGAGGAATGGGCCTCTGTTGGGCCGTGCCACATGTCTCCGTATCATAGGCGACTTCGATCCAATGAACGGATGACATCTGTCCCCACGGTGAGCCGACACGTGTTTCCTCCAGCCAATGATGATTTTACACGTGGAAAATCCCCATTGGTCGGGGCTGTTAACGGGTTATCGGATCCAAAACCCGACCCGATAGCTTAACGGTGTTCCGTTACGGTGGATGCCACGTGTCGGTCACCCTTGACGAAAGCACTTCTGTGATGCGCGATTTATCGTCATGGAAGTGGACACTTCCGTGATGATAATTTTGGTAATGTCATGGAACACTTCTACGACAGCACAGGTATGACTATCTTGATTCTGTCATAAATTTGTCATGGATGTACATGCATGACAAAAAACACTACCTACTGTGACAAACAGGTATCATCACAGAAGTGTATTTTTTGTAGTGCATAATTTTTTTGTATAATCATGCACAAATTCAAACCATGTGTAGGGCAATTACGTATCATTAATTTCATTCTCTCCCAAGCTTGTGCAACATGTTCATGATCAAGTTGCTTAAAATTCATAATATCGTTTCTAAGAGAGATGATCTTAGCGGGAGGAAAATACTTAGAGATTAAAGCATCTTTGCACTTATTCCAAGAATCAATACTATTTTTAGGCAAAACCGAAAACCAAGCTTTAGCACGATCTCTAAGCGAAAAGGGAAATAGCTTCAATTTAACAATATAATTGTCAACATCTTTCTTATTTTGCATATCACACAAATCAACGAAGCTATTTAGATGAGTAGCGGCATCTTCACTAGGAAGGCCGGCGAATTGATCTTTCATGACAAGATTCAACAAAGCAACATTGATTTCACAAGATTCGATTTGGTAAGAGGAGCAATCGGAGTGCTAAGGAAATCATTATTGTTGGTATTGGTAAAGTCACATAATTTGGTATTATCTTGAGCCATCGTGACAAACAAGCAATCCAACACACGAGCAAACGAAAAACGGGCAAAAAGAGTCAAATCAAAAAGAGAGGGCGAATAAAACGGCAAGGGTGAAGTGGGGGAGAGGAAAACGAGAGGCAAATGGCAAATAATGTAATGCGGGAGATAAGGGATTGTGATGGGTACTTGGTATGTTGACTTTTATGAGACCTCCCGACAACGGCGCCGAAATCCTTCTTGCTACCTCTTGAGCACTGCGTTGGTTTTCCCTTGAAGAGGAAAGGGTGATGCAGCAAAGTAGCGTAAATATTTCCCTCAATTTTTGAGAACCAAGGTATTAATCTAGTAGGAGGCTACGCGCGAGTCCCTCGCACCTACACAAACAAATAAATCCTCGCAACCAACGCGATAAGGGGTTGTCAATCCCTACTTGTCACTTACGAGTGAGATCTGATAGATATGATAAGATAATATTTTTGGTATTTTTATAATAAAGATGCAAAGTAAAATATAAGCAACGGAAATAACTAAGTGTTGGAAGATTAATATGATGGAAGATAGACCCGGGGCCATAGGTTTCACTAGTGGCTTCTCTCAAGAGCATAAGTATTTTACGATTGGGTGAACACATTATTGTTGAGCAATTGATGAGAATTGAGCATAGTTATGAGAATATCTAGGTATGATCATGTATATAGGCATCACGTCCGAGACAAGTAGACCGACTCCTGCCTGCATCTACTACTATTACTCCACACATCAACCACTATCCAGCATGCATCTAGAGTATTAAGTTCATAAGAATAGAGTAACGCCTTAAGCAAGATAACATGATGTAGAGGGATAAATTCATGCAATATGATTAAAACCCCATCTTGTTATCCTCGATGGCAACAATACAATATGTGCCTTGCTGCCCCTCATCACATCGAAAGGACACCGCAAGATCGAACACAAAGCTAAGCACTTCTCCCATTGCAAGAAAGATCAATCTAGTAGGCCAAACCAAACTGATAATTCGAAGATACTTGCAAAGATAACCAATCATACATAAAAGAATTCAGAAGATTCAAATATTGTTCATAGATAAACTTGATCATAAACCCACAATTCATCGGTCTCAACAAACACACCGCAAAAGAAGATTACATCGAATAGATCTCCACGAGAGAGGGGGAGAACATGGTAATGAGATCCAAAAAGAGAGAAGAAGCCATCTAGCTAATAACTATGGACCCGAAGGTCTGAGGTAAACTACTCACACTTCATCGGAGGGGCGATGGGGTGGGTGTAGAAGCCCTCCGTGACCGATGCCCCCTCGTGAGCTCCTAACAGGCCCCAAGATGGGATCTCGTGGATGTACAGAAGGTTGTGGCGGTGGAATTAGGTTTTGGCTCAGATCTGATCGCTTGGGGCAATGCGTGGGTATATATAGGAGGAAGGAGTACGTCGGTGGAGCAACATGGGGCCCACGAGGGTGGAGGGGACGCCTGGGGGGTAGGCGCGCCCCCTACCTCGTGGCTTCCTGGTAGCTTCCTTGATGTAGGGTCCAAGTCTCCTGGATCATGTTCGTTCTGAAAATCACGTTCCCCAAGGTTTCATTCCGTTTGGACTACGTTTGATATTCTTTTTCTGCGAAACTCTGAAATAGGCAAAAAAAACAGCAATTCTGGGTTGGGCCTCCGATTAATAGGTTAGTCCCAAAAATAATATAAAAGTGAATAAAAAGCCCAATAATGTCCAAAACAGAAGATAATATAGCATGGAGCAATCAAAAATTATAGATACGTTGGAGACATATCAAGATACATCATAGAATGCACCATATATAATAAAGTACGGTTACGACATTCGGAAACACCATTACAATGTGGTGTTCCAGCTGGCGTGAGTTGTGAAACTATTCCACATTGTTTTAAATGAATGCCAAACTCGTAACTCAAATATTCGCCTCTGCGATCAGATCGTAGAAACTTTATTTTCTTGTTACGATGATTCTCCACTTCACTCTGAAATTCTTTGAACTTTTCAAATGTTTCAGACTTGTGTTTCATTAAGTAGATATACCCATATCTACTCAAATCATCTGTGAAGGTCAGAAAATAATGATACCCGCCGCGTGCCTCAACACTCATCGGACCGCACACATCGGTATGTATTATTTCCAATAAGTCATTAGCCCATTGTTCCGGAGAATAGAGTTTTAGTCATCTTGCCCATGAGGCATGGTTCGCAAGTATCAAATGATTCATAATCAAGTGATTCCAAAAATCCATCTACAAGGAGTTTCTTCATGCGCTTTACACCAATATGACCTAAACAGTAGTGCCACAAATATGTTACACTATCATTATCAACTTTGCATCTTTTGGCATCAATATTATGAATATGTGTATCACTACGATCGAGATTCAATAAACCATTCACATTGGGTGTATGACCATAGCCGGTTTTATTCATGTAAACAGAACAACAATTATTCTCTGACTTAAATGAATAATTGTATTGCAATAAACATGATCTAATCATATTAATGCTCAACACAAACACCAAATAACTTTTATTTAGGTTCAACACTAATCCCAAAGGTAGAGGGAGTGTGTGATGGTGATCGTATCGACCTTGGAATTACTTCCAACACACATCGTCACCTCATCCTTAACTAGTCTCTATTTATTTTGCAACTCCTGTTTTGAGTTACTACTCTTAGCAACTAAACCAGTAACAAATACCGAGGGGTTTCTATAAACACTAGTAAAGTACACATCAATAACATGTATATCAAATATACCTTTGTTCACTTTGCCATCCTTCTTATCCGCCAAGTATCTAGGGCAGCTCCACTTCCAATGACCATTTCCTTTGCAGTAGAAGCACTCAGTTTCAGGCTTAGGTCCAGAATTGGGCTTTTTTCCCGGGAGTGGCAACTTGCTTGCCATTCTTCTTGAAGTTCCGTTCTTTCCCTTGCCCTTTTACTTGAAACTAGTGGTCTTGTCAACCATCAACACTTGATGCTCTTTCTTGATTTCTACCTTCGCTGATTTCAGCACTGCGAAGAGCTCGGGAATCATTTTCGTCATCCCTTGCATATTATAGTTCATCACGAAGTTCTAGTAGCTTGGTGATAGTGACTAGAGAACTCTGTCAATCACTATCTTATCTGGAACATTAACTCCCACTTGATTCAAGCGATTGTAGTACCTAGATATATTGAGTACATGCTCATTGGCTGAGCTATTCTCCTCCATCTTGTAGGCAAAGTAATTGTCAAAGGTATCGTACCTCTCAACATGGGCATGAGTCTGAAATACCAATTTCAACTCTTGGAACATCTCGTATGTTTCGTGGCCTTCAAAACGTTTTTGAAGTCCCGATTCTAAGCCATAAAGCATGGCGCACTAAACTATCAAGTAGTCATCATACCGAGCTTGTCAAACGTTCATAACGTCTGCATCTGCTCCTGCAATAGGTTTGTCACCTAACGGTTCATCAAGGACATAATTCTTCTGTGCAGCAATGAGGATAATCCTCAGATCACGGACCCAGTCCGCATCATTGCTACTATCAACTTTAAACTTAGTTTTCTCTAGGAACATATCAAAAACATAGGGGAGCTACAACGCGAGCTATTGATCTACAACATAATTTGCAAACACTGTCAGGACTAAGTTCATGATAAATTAAATTTCAATTAGTCAAATTACTTAAGAACTCCCACTTAGATAGACATCCCTCAAGTCATCTAAATGATACGTGATCCAAATCAACTAAACCATGTTCGATCATCACGTGAGATGGAGTAGTCTTCAATGGTGAACATATCTATGTTGATCATATCTACTATATGATTCATGTTCGACCTTTTAGTCTCCAGTGTTCTGAGGCCATGTTTGTACATGCTAGGCTCGTCAAGTTTAACCCGAGTATTCTGCATGTCCAAAACTGTCTTGCACCCGTTGTATGTGAACATAGAGCCTATCACACCCGATCACCACGTGGTGTCTCAGCACGACGAACAGTCGCAACGGTGCATACTCAGGGAGAACACTTATACCTTGAAATTTTAGTGAGGGATCATCTTATAATGCTACCGCCGTACTAAGCAAAATAAGATGCATAAAAGATAAACATCACATGCAATCAAAATATGTGACATGATATGGCCATCATCATCTTGTGCCTTTGATCTCCATCTCCAAAGCACCATCATGATCTCCATCGTCACCGGCTTGACACCTTGATCTCCATCGTGGCATCGTGTTCATCTCGCCAACTATTGCTTCTACAACTATCGCTAACGCATAGTGATAAATTAAAGCAATTACATGGTGTTTGCATTTCATACAATAAAGCGACAACCTTAAGGCTCCTGCCAGTTGCCGATAACTTTTACAAAACATGATCATCTCATACAATAATGTATATCACATCATGTCTTGACCATATCACATCACAACATGCCCTGCACAAACAAGTTAGACGTCCTCTACTTTGTTGTTGCAAGTTTTACGTGGTTGCTATGGGCTTCTAGCAAGAACCGTTCTTACCTATGCATCAAAACCACAACGGTGATTTATCAAATTTGATGTTTTAACCTTCAATAAGGACCGGCCGCAGTCAAATTTGATTAAACTAAAGTAGGAGGAATAGCCACCTGCCAGCCACCTTTATGCAAAACTAGTTGCATGTCTGTCGGTGGAACTGGTCTCATGAACATGGTCATGTAAGGTTGGTCCGGGCTGCTTCATCCAAAATACCGCCGAATCAAAATAAGACATTGGTGGTAAGCAGTATGACGATCACCGCCCACAACTCTTTGTGTTCTACTCGTGCATATCATCTATGCATAGACCTGGCTCAGATGCCACTGTTGGGGAACGTAGCATGCAATTTCAAAAAAAATCCTACGCTCACGCAAGATTTATCTAGGAGATGCATAGCAACAAGAGGGGGAGAGTGTGTCTACCTACCCTCGTAGACCGAAAGTGGAAGCGTTTGACAACGCGGTTGATGTAGTCAAAAAATTTCTTGTTACGACCGATCAAGCACCGAACGTACGGCACCTCCGAGTTCTGCACACGTTCAACTCGATGACATCCCTCGAACTCTTGATCCAGCAAAGTGTAGAGGGAGAGTTCCGTCAGCACGATGGCGTGGTGACGGTGATGGTGAAGTGATCCTCGCAGGGCTTCGCCTAAGCACTACAAAGATATGACCGGAGGCGTAAACTGTGGAAGGGGGAGCCACACACGGCTAACAATCGTTGTTGTGTGTTCTAGCGGTGCCCCTCCCTCATATATAAAGGTTGGAGGGGATGAGAGGCAGCCAAGGGGGTGCCCCAAGTAGGAGGAATCCTACTTGGGCGCCTCCCAATTCGGCCTCCCCCCTTCCTTTATCTCTTCCCCTCTTTCCATCCCCCTTATTTTGGCCTACATGGGGTGCACCAGCCCCCTAGAGGCTGGTCTATCCCCTTCTTGGCCCATTAGGCCCATGTAGTTGCCGGGGGGATGCTCGGAACCCCTTCCGATGACCCCATATGTACCCGGTACCCCCGGAACACTTCCGTTGTCCGAATATCATCGTCCAATATATGAATCTTTACCTCTATACCATTTCGAGACTCCTCGTCATGTCCGTGATCTCATCCGGGACTCCGAACACATTCAGTCACCAAATCATATAACTCATATAATACAAAATCGTCATCAAACGTTAAGCGTGCGGACCCTACGGGTTCGAGAACTATGTAGACATGACCGAGACACCTCTCCGGTCAATAACCAACAGCGGAACCTGGATTCTCATATTGGTTCCCACATATTCTACGAAGATCTTTATAGGTCGTACCGTAATGACAACATACGTTATTCCCTTTGTCATCGGTATGTTACTTGCTCGAGATTCGATCATCAGTATCTTCATACCTAGTTCAATCTTATTGTGGCAAGTCTCTTTACTCGTTCCGTAATACATCATCCCGCAACTAACTCATTAGTCACATTGCTTGCAAGGCTTATTATGATGTGCATTACCGAGAGGGCCCAGAGATACCTCTCCGATACTCAGAGTGACAAATCCTAATCTCGATCTATGCCAACCCAACAAACACCTACGGAGATACCTATAGAGCATCTTAATAATCACCCAGTTATGTTGTGAAGTTTGATTGCACACAAGTTAGTCCTCCGGTATCCGTGAGTTGCTTTATCTCATAGTCAAAGGAATATGTATATGACATGAAGAAAGCAATAGCAATAAAACTGAACGATCAATATTCTAAGCTAAAGGATGGGTCTTGTCCATCACATCATTCTCCTAATGATGTGATCCCGTTCATCAAATGACAACACATGTCTATGGTTAGGAAACCTAACCATCTTTGATAAACGAGCTAGTCTAGTAGAGGCTTACTAGGGACACTGTGTTTTGTCTATGTATCCACACATGTATCTGTTGGAAATATGCCCTAGAGGCAATAATAAAAGGATTATTATTATATTTCCTTGTTCATGATAATTGTCTTTTATTCATGCTATAATTGTATTATCCGGAAATCGTAATACACGTGTGAATACATAGACCACAATATGTCCCTAGTGAGCCTCTAGTTGACTAGCTCGTTGATCAATAGATAGTCATGGTTTCCTCGACTATGGACATTGGATGTCATTGATAACGGGATCACATCATTAGGAGTATGATGTGATGGACAAGACCCAATCCTAAGCATAGCACAAGATCGTGTAGTTCGTTTTGCTAGAGCTTTTCCAATGTCAAGTATCTCTTCCTTAGACCATGAATCGTGTAACTCCCGGATACCATAGGAGTGCTTTGGGTGTACCAAACGTCACAACGTAATCGGGTGACTATAAAGGTGCACTACGGTATCTCCGAAAGTGTCTGTTGGGTTGACACGGATCGAGTGTGGATTTGTCACTCCGTGTTACGGAGAGGTATCACCGGGCCCACTCGGTAGTGCATCATCATAATGAGCTCAAAGTGACCAAGTGTCCGTCACGGATCATGCATTATGGTACGAGTAAAGTGACTTGCTGGTAATGAGACTGAACGAGGTATTGGGATACCGACGATCGAGTCTCGGGCAAGTAACATACCGTCTGACAAAGGGAATAGTATACGGGGTTGCTTGAATCCTCGACATCGTGGTTCATCCGATGAGATCATCAAGGAGTATGTGGGAGACAACATGGGTATCCAGATCCCGCTGTTGGTTATTGACCGGAGAGCCGTCTCGGTCATGTCTACATGTCTCCCGAACCCGTAGGGTCTACACACTTAAGGTTCGGTGACGCTAGGGTTATTAGGAAGACTTTTATGTGATTACCGAATGTTGTTCGGAGTCCCGGATGAGATCCCGGACGTCACGAGGAGTTCCTAATAGTCCGGAGGTAAAGATTTACATATCGAAGTCATCATACGGTCACCGGAAAGGTTCGGGGCATATCGGTATTGTACTGGGGCCACCGGAGGGTTCCGGGGTCCATCGGGAGGGGCCACCTCTCCCGGAGGGCCTTATGGGCTGTATGAGGAAGGGATCCAGCCCAAAGTGGGCTGGGCGCCACTCCCCTAGGGCCCATGCGCCTAGGGTTTGGGAAACCCCGAGGCGCCCCTTGCTTGGGGGCAAGCCCCTCCCTTGGCCGCCGCCCCCCCTCTAGATCCCATCTAGAGGGGCAGGCCCCCCTTCTCCCTTCCCCTATAAATAGAGGGGCGAGGGGAGGGCTGCAACACACTTCAAGGCGCAGCCCCTCCCCTCCCCAACACCTCTCCTCCTCCACCATCATCTCGCCGTCGTGCTTCTGCTGGAGCCATCTTCCTCAACCTCTCCTTCCCCCTTGCTGGATCAAGAAGGAGGAGACGTCATCCGCTCCGTACGTGTGTTGAACGCGGAGGTGCCGTCCGTTCGGCGCTAGGATCTCCGGTGATAGGATCACGACGAGAACGACTACTTCAACCCCGTTCTTTTGAACGCTTCCGCTCGCGATCTACAAAGTGGTATGTAGATGCAATCTCTCTCCCATGACTCGTTGCTTAGATGAACTCATAAATGGATCTTGGTGAAACCGTAGGAAAAGTTTTATTTTCTGCAACGTTCCCCAACAGTGGTATCAGAGCCAGGTTTATGCGTAGTTCTCTATTGCACGAGTAGAACACAATTTTGTTGTGGGCGTAGATCTTGTCAACTTGCTTGCCTCTACTAGTCTTATCTTGCTTCAGCGGTATTGTGGGATGAAGCGGCCCGGACCAACCTTACACGTACGCTTACGTGAGACCGGTTCCACCGACTGACATGCACTAGTTGCATAAGGTGGCTGGCGGGTGTCTGTCTCTCCCACTTTAGTTGGAGCGGATTCAATGAAAAGGGTCCTTATGAAGGGTAAATAGAAGTTGACAAAATTACGTTGTGTTTATTCGTAGGTAAGAAAACGTTCTTGCTAGAACCCAATTGCAGCGACGTAAAAGATGCAACAACAATTAGAGGACGTCTAACTTGTTTTTGCAGCAATTGTCATGTGATGTGATATGGCCAGAAGTTGTGATGAATGATGAATGATATATTGTGATGTATGAGATCATGTTCTTGTAATAGGAATCACGACTTGCATGTTGATGAGTATGACAACCGGCAGGAGCCATAGGAGTTGTCTTATTTTTTTGTATGACCTGCGTGTCATTGAAGAACGCCATGTAAATTACTTTACTTTATTGCTAAACGTGTTAGCCATAGAAGTAGAAGTAGTCATTGGCGTGACAAATTCATGAAGACACAATGATGGAGATCATGATGATGGAGATCATGGTGTCATGCCGGTGACAAGATGATCATGGAGCCCCGAAGATGAAGATCAAAGGAGCTATATGATATTGGCCATATCATGTCACTACTTTATATAATTGCATGTGATGTTTATTATGTTTATGCATCTTGTTTACTTAGAACGACGGTAGTAAATAAGATGATCCCTTAGAATAATTTCAAGAAAGTGTTCCCCCTAACTGTGCACCGTTGCTAAAGTTCGTCGTTTTGAAGCACCATGTGATGATCGGGTGTGATAGATCCTTACGTTCACATACAACGGGCGTAAGACAGTTTTACACATGCAAAACACTTAGGGTCAACTTGACGAGCCTAGCATGTACAGACATGGCCTCGGAACACAGGAGACCGAAAGGTCGAACATGAGTCGTATGGAAGATACGATCAACATGGAGATGTTCACCGACGATGACTAGTCCGTCTCACGTGATGATCGGACACGGCCTAGTCGACTCGGATCATGTAACACTTAGATGACTAGAGGGATGTCAAATCTGAGTGGGAGTTCATTAAATAATTTGATTAGATGAACTTAATTATCATGAACATTAGTCTAAAATCTTTGCAAAATGTCTTGTAGATCAAATGGCCAACGCTCATGTCACCATGAACTTCAACGTGTTCCTAGAGAAAACCAAGCTGAAAGACGATGGCAGCAACTATTCGGACTGGGTCCAGAACCTGAGGATCATCCTCATAGCAGCCAAGAAACAATATGTCCTAGAAGCACCGCTAGGTGATGCACCCATCCTGCAGAAGCAAGACATTATGAATGCTTGGCAGTCTCGTCTGATGATTACTCCCTCGTTCAAGGCGGCATGCTTTACAGCTTAGAACCGGGCTCCAAAAGCGTTTTGAGCAACACGGAGCATATGAGATGTTCGAGGAGCTGAAAATGGTTTTCCAAGCTCATGCCCGGTCGAGAGATATGAAGTCTCCGACAAGTTCTATAGTTGTAAGATGGAGGAAAACAGTTACAAGTGAGCACATACTCAAAATGTCTGGGTTGCACAACCGCTTGTCCCGGTGGACATAAACCTCCCGGACGAGGCGGTCATTGACAGAATCCTTCAACGCTCCCACCAAGCTACAAGAGCTTTGTGATTAACTACAATATGCAAGGGATGGTGAAGACCATTCTGAAGTATTCTCAATGTCAAGTCGTGAGAGGTTGAAATCAAGAAAGAACATCAAGTGTTGATGGTCAATAAAACCACTAAGTTCAAGAAGAGCAAGGGTAAGAAGAACTTCAAGAAGGACGGCAAGCATGTTGCCGCGCCCGCAAGCAAGTTGCCGGAAGAAGTCAAAGAATGGACCCAAGCCCGAGACAGAGTGCTTTTATTGCAAAGGGAAGGGCCATCGAAGCGTAACTGCCCCAAATACTTAGCGGACAAGAAGGCCGACAACACTAAAAGTATATTTGATATACATGTAATTGATGTGTACCTTACCAAGACTCGTAGTAACTCCCGGGTATTTGATACCGGTGCCGTTGCTCATATTTGTAACTCATAGCGGAGCTGTGGAATAAACGGAGACCGGCAAAGGACGAGGTGACGATGCGCGTCGGGAATGGTTCCAAGGTCGATGTGATCGCCCGTCGGCACGCTACCTCTACATTTACCTACGGGATTAGTTTTAAACCTCAATAATTGTTATTTAGTGCCAAGTTTGAGCATGAACATTGTATCGTGATCTCGTTTAATGCGAGATGGCTACTCATTTAAATCCGAGAATAATGGTTGTTCTATTTATATGAGAGATATGTTTTATGGTCATGCTCCGATGGTCAATGGTTTATTCTTAATGAATCTCGAACGTAATATTACACATATTCATAGTGTGAATACCAAAAGATGTAAAGTTGATAACGATAGTCCCACATACTTGTGGTAATCGCCCTTGGTCACATTGGTGTAAAGCGCATGAAGAAGCTCCATTCGATGGACTTTTAGAGTCTCTCGATTATGAATCATTTGACACATGCGAACCATGCCTCATGGGCAAAATGACCAAGACTCCATTCTCCGGGACAATGGAGCGAGCAACCAACTTATTGGAAATCATACATACCGATGTGTGCGGTCCAATGAGCGTTGAGGCTCATGGAGGATATCGTTATGTTCTCACTCTCACCGATGACTTGAGTAGATATGGGTATGTCTACTTGATGAAACACAAGTCTGAGACCTTTGAAAAGTTCAAGGAATTTCAGAATGAGGTAGAGAATCAACGTGACCGAAAAATAAAGTTCTTACGATCAGATCGTGGATGAGAATATTTAAGTCACGAATTTGGTACACACTTAAGGAAATGTGGAATCGTTTCACAACTCGCGCCGCTGGAACACCTCAAATAGAACGGTGTGTCCGAACGTCAGTAATCGCACTCTATTGGATATGGTGCGATCTATGATGTCTCTTACTGATTTACCGCTATCGCTTTGGGGATACGCTCTAGAGACAGCTACATTCACTTTAAATAGGGCACCGTCTAAATCCGTTGAGACGACACCGTATGAATTATGGTTTGGGAAGAAACCTAAGCTGTCGTTTCTAAAAGTTTGGGGATGCGATGCTTATGTCAAGAAACTTCAACCTGAAAAGCTCGAACCCAAGTCGGAAAAATGCGTCTTCATAGGATACCCTAAGGAAACCATTGGGTATACCTTCTACCTTAGATCCGAAGGCAAGATCTTTGTTGCCAAGAACGGATCCTTTCTTGAAAAAGAGTTTCTCTCGAAAGGAGTAAGTGGGAGGAAAGTGGAACTCGATGAAGTACTACCTCTTGAACCGGAAAGTAGTGCAGCTCAGGAAAATGTTCCTGTGGTGCCTACCCCTCTTGGAGAGGAAATTAATGATGATGATCAAGGTACTTGGATCAAGTTACTCTTGAACTCAGAGGTCCACAAGGACACGCTCCACACCAGAGTGGTATGGCAACCCTGTCACGGAAATCATGTTGTTAGACAACGGTGAACCTTCGAACTATGAAGAAGCGATGGCGGGCCCGGATTCCAACAAATGGCTTGAAGCCATGCAATCCGAGATAGGATCCATGTATGAAAACAAAGTATGGACTTTGACAGACTTGCCCGATGATCGCGAGCGATAGAAAACAAATGGATCTTTAAGAAGAAGACGGACGCGGATGGTAATGTCACCATCTATAAAGCTCGACTTGTCGCTAAGGGTTATCGGCAAGTTCAAGGGATTGACTACGATGAGACTTTCTCTCCCGTAGCGATGCTTAAGTCCGTCCGAATCATGTTAGCAATTGCCGCATACTATGATTATGAGATATGGTAGATGGACGTCAAAACAGCGTTCCTTAACGGTTATCTTAAGGAAGAGTTGTATATGATGCAGCCGGAAGGTTTTGTCGATCCTAAGAATGCTAACAAAGTATGCAAGCTCCAGCGATCCATTTATGGGCTGGTGCAAGCATCTCGGAGTTGGAACATTCGCTTTGATGAGATGATCAAAGCGTTTGGGTTTATGCTTGCGACTTATGGAGAAGCCTCGTTTACAAGAAAGTGAGTGGGAGATCTGTAGCATTTCTCATATTATATGTAGATGACATACTTTTGATGGGAAATGATATAGAACTCTTGGACAGCATTAAGGCCTACTTGAATAAAAGTTTTTCAATGAAGGACCTTGGAGAAGCTGCTTATATATTAGGCATCAAGATCTATAGAGATAGATCGAGACGCCTCATAGGTCTTTCACAAAGCACATGCCTTGATAAGATTTTGAAGAAGTTCAAAATGGATCAGTCCAAGAAAGGGTTCTTGCAGATCTTGCAAGGTATGAGATTGAGCTCGGCTCAATGCCCGACCACGGCAAAAGATAAAGAAGAGATGAGCGTCATCCCCTATGCCTCGGCCATAGGATCTATTATGTATGCCATGCTGTGTACCAGACCTGATGTAAACCTTGCCGTAAGTTTGGTAGGAAGGAACCAAAGTAATCCCGGCAAGGAACACTGGACAGCGGTCAAGAATATCCTGAAGTACCTGAAAAGGACAAAGGACATGTTTCTCGTTTATGGAGGTGACGAAGAGCTCGTCGTAAAGGGTTATGTCGACGCTAGCTTCGACACAGATCTGGATGACTCTAAGTCACAAACCGGATACGTGTATATGTTGAATGGTGGAGCAAGAGCTGGTGCAGCTGCAAGCGTAGCGTCGTGGCGGGATCTACATGTGAAGCGGAGTACATGGCAGCCTCGGAGGCAGCGCATGAAGCAATTTGGGTGAAGGAGTTCATCACCGACCTAGGAGTCATACCCAATGCGTCAGGCCGATCAAACTCTTCTGTGACAACAGGAGCTATTGCACTTGCCAAGGAGCCCAGGTTTCACAAGAAGACCAGGCACATCAAGCGTCGCTTTAACTCCATCCGTAAAAATGTTCAAGATGGAGACATAGAAATTTGCAAAGTGCATACGGATCTGAATATCGAAGATCCGTTGACTAAACCTCTTCCGCGGGCAAAACATGATCAACACCAAAACTCTATGGGTGTTCGATTCATCACAATGTAACTAGATTATTGACTCTAGTGCAAGTGGGAGACTGTTGGAAATATGCCCTAGAGGCAATAATAAAAGGATTATTATTATATTTCATTGTTCATGATAATTGTCTTTTATTCATGCTATAATTGTATTATCCGGAAATCATAATACACGCGTGTGAATACATAGACCACAATATGTCCCTAGTGAGCCTCTAGTTGACTAGCTCGTTGATCAATAGATAGTCATGGTTTCCTGACTATGGACATTGGATGTCATTGATAACGGGATCACATCATTAGGAGAATGATGTGATGGACAAGACCCAATCCTAAGCATAGCACAAGATCGTGTAGTTCGCTTTGCTAGAGCTTTTCCAATGTCAAGTATCTCTTCCTTAGACCATGAGATCGTGTAACTCCCGGATACCGTAGGAGTGCTTTGGGTGTACCAAACGTCACAACGTAATCGGGTGACTATAAAGGTGCACTACAGGTATCTCCGAAAGTGTCATTGGGTTGACACGGATCGAGATCGATTTGTCACTCCGTGTTACGGAGAGGTATCACTGGGCCCACTCGGTAGTGCATCATCATAATGAGCTCAAAGTGACCAAGTGTCTGGTCACGTAATCATGCATTACGCATGCAGTAAAGTGACTTGCCGGGTAACGCAGGCTGAACGAGGTATTGGGATACCGACGATCGAAGTCTCGGGCAAGTAACATACCGTCTGACAAAGGGAATAGTATACGGGGTTGCTTGAATCCTCGACATCGTGGTTCATCCGATGAGATCATCGAGGAGTATGTGGGAGCCAACATGGGTATCCAGATCCCGCTGTTGGTTATTGACCGGAGAGCCGTCTCGGTCATGTCTACATGTCTCCCAAACCCGTAGGGTCTACACACTTAAGGTTCGGTGACGCTAGGGTTATTAGGAAGACTTGTATGTGATTATCGAATGTTGTTCGGAGTCCTGGATGAGATCCCGGACGTCACGAGGAATTCCGGAATAGTTCGGAGGTAAATATTTATATATGGGAAGTCATCATACGGTCACCGGGAAGGTTCGGGGGCATATCGGTATTGTACCGGGGCCACCGGAGGGGTTCCGGGGGTCCACCGGGAGGGGCCACCTCTCCCGGAGGGCCTTATGGGCTGTATGAGGAAGGGATCCAGCCCAAAGTGGGCTGGGGCGCCACTCCCCCCTAGGGCCCATGCGCCTAGGGTTTGGGGAAACCCTAAGGGGGGCGGCTCCCTTGCTTGGGGGGCAAGCCCCCTCCCCTTGGCCGCCGCCCCCCCTCTAGATCCCATCTAGAGGGGGGCCCCCCTTCTCCCTTCCCCTATAAATAGACGGGCGAGGGGAGGGCTGCAACACACATCAAGGCGCCGCCCCTCCCTCCCAACACCTCTCCTCCTCCGCTGAGTGCTTGGCGAAGCCTCTGCCGGAGTATCGCCTCTCCACCATCATCACGCCCGTCGTCAGCTGCCGAGCCATCTTCCTCAACCTCTCCTTCCCCCTTGCTGGATCAAGAAGGAGGAGACGCCATCCACTCCGTACGTGTGTTGAACGCGGAGGTGCTGTCCGTTCGGCGCTAGGATCTCCGGTGATAGGATCACGACGAGAACGACTACTTCAACCTCGTTCTTTTGAACGCTTCCGCCATGATCTACAAAGTGGTATGTAGATGCAATCTCTCTCCCATGACTCGTTTCTTAGATGAACTCATAGATGGATCTTGGTGAAACCGTAGGAAATTTTTTATTTTCTGCAACGTTCCCCAACAGTATCAAGTTTCCGATAATACAATTCTAGCATGAATAATAAATATTTATCATGATATAAGGAAATATAAAATAACAAATTTTTTATTTCCTCTAGGCTTATTTCCTTCAGCAATAGTTGGCGAGACGACCACGACGCTACGATGAAGATCAAGGTGTCAAGCCAGTGACGATGGAGATCATGACGATGCTTTGGAGATGGAGATCAAAAGCACAAAATGATAATGGCCATATCACGTCACATATTTTGATTGCATGTGATGTTTATCTTTTATGCATCTTATTTTGCTTAGTACGGCGGTAGCATTATAAGATGATCCCTTAACTAAATTTCAAGGTGTAAGTGTTCTCCCTGTGTATGCACCGTTGCTACAGTTCTTCGTTTCGAGACACCACGTGATGATCGGGTGTGATAGACTCTACGTTCACATACAATGGGTGCAAGGCAGTTTTGCACATGCGGAATACTCGGGTTAAACTTGACGAGCCTGGCATGTACAGACATGGCCTCAGAACACTGGAGACCGAAAGGTTGAACGTGAATCATATAGTAGATATGATCAACATAGAGATGTTCACCATTGAAGACTACTCCATCTCACGTGATGATCGAACATGGTTTAGTTGATTTGCATCACATATCATTTAGATGACTTGAGGGATGTCTATCTAAGTGGGAGTTCATTAGTAATTTTATTAATTGAACTTAATTTATCATGAACTTAGTCCTGATAGTATTTGCAAATTATGTTGTAGATTAATAGCTCGCGATATAGCTCCTATATATTTTTTGATATGTTCCTAGAGAAAACTAAGTTGAAAGATGATAGTAGCAATGATGCAGACTGGGTCTGTGATCTAAGGATTATCCTCATTGTTGCACAGAAGAATGATGTCCTTGATGCACCGCTAGGTGACAGACCTATTGCAGGAGCAGATGCATACGTTATGAACGTTTGGCAAGCTCGATATGATGACTACTTAATAGTTTAGTGCGCCATGCTTTACGGCTTAGAACTAGGACTTCAAAATCGTTTTGAACGACATGGAGCATATGAGATGTTCCAAGAGATGAAATTGGTATTTCAGACTCATGACCATGTCAAGAGGTATGAGACCTCTTACAAGTACTTTGCCTACAAAATGGAGGAGAATAGCTCAACCAGTGAGCATGTGCTCAGAATGTTTGGGTACTACAATCGCTTGAATCAAGTGGGAGTTAATCTTCCAGATAAGATAGTGATTGACAGAGTTCTCTAGTCACTATTACCAAGTTACTAGAACTTCGTGATAAAATGTAATATGCAAGGGATGACAAAAATGATTCCCGAACTCTTCGCGATGCTGAAATTCGCGAAGGTAGAAATCAAGAAAGAGCATCAAGTGTTGATGGTTAACAAGACCACTAGTTTCAAGAAAAGGGGCGAGGGAAAGAAAGGGAACTTCAAAAAGAATGGCAAGCAAGTTGCACTCCCATGAAGAAGCCCAAAGCAAGACCCAAGCCTGAAACAGAGTGCTTCTACTACAAAGGAAATGGTCATTGGAAGTGGAACTGCCCCAGATACTTGGCGGATAAGAAGGATGGCAAAGTGAACAAAGGTATATTTGATATACATGTTATTGATGTGTACTTTACTAGTGTTTATAGCAACCCCTCGGTATTTGTTACTGGTTCAGTTGCTAAGTGTAGTAACTCGAAACAGGAGTTGCAAAATAAACAAAGACTAGTTAAGGATGAGGTGACGATGTGTGTTGGAAGTAATTCCAAGGTTGATATGATCACCATCACACACTCCCTCTACCTTCGGGATTAGTGTTGAATCTAAATAAAAGTTATTTGGTGTTTGCGTTGAGCATTAATATGATTAGATCATGTTTATTGCGATAAAGTTATTCATTTAAGTCAGAGAATAATTGTTGTTCTGTTTACATGAATAAAACCTTCTATGGTCATACACCCAATGTAAATGGTTTATTGAATCTCGATCGTAGTGATACACATATTCATAATATTGATGCCAAAAGATGCAAAGTTGATAATGATAGTGCAACATATTTGTGGCACTGTTGTTTAGGTCATATTGGTGTAAGGCGCATGAAGAAACTCCATGCAAATGGATTTTTGGAATCACTTGATTATGAATCATTTGATACTTGCGAACCATGCCTCATGGGCAAGATGACTAAAACTCCGTTATCCGGAACAATGGGCCAATGACTTATTGGAAATAATACATACCGATGTGTGCGGTCCGATGAGTGTTGAGGCACGCGGCGGGTATCGTTATTTTCTGACCTTCACAGATGATTTGAGTAGATATGGGTATATCTACTTAATGAAACACAAGTCTGAAACATTTGAAAAGTTCAAATAATTTCAGAGTGAAGTGGAGAATCATCGTAACAAGAAAATAAAGTTTCTACGATCTGATCACGGAGGCGAATATTTGAGTTACGAGTTTGGCATTCATTTAAAACAATGTGGAATAGTTTCACAACTCACGCCAGCTGGAACACCACATCGTAATGGTGTTTCCGAATGTCGTAACCGTACTTTATAAGATATGGTGCATTCTATGATGTATCTTACCAATTTACCACTATCGTTTTGGGGTTATGCATTAGAGAAGTTGTATTCACGTTAAATAGAGCACAGTCTAAATCCGTTGAGACGACCCCGTACGAACTGTGGTTTGGCAAGAAACCTAAGCTGTCATTTCTTAAAGTTTGAGGTTGCGACACTTATATCAAAAGGCTTCAGCCTGATAAGCTCGAAACCAAATCAGAGAAGTGCATCTTCATAGGATACCCTAAGGAAACAATTGGGTACACCTTCTACTACATATCCGAAGGCAAGATCTTTGTTGCCGAGAATAGAACCTTTCTAGAGAAGGAGTTTCTCTCGAAAGAAGTGACTGGGAGGAAAGTAGAACTTGATGAGGTAATTGTACGTTCTCTCGAATTGGAAAGTAGCACATCAGTGAAATCCGTTCCCGTGATGCCTACACCAACTAGAGAGGAAGCTAATGATGATGATCATGAAACTTCGGATCAAGTTACTACTGGATCTCGTAGGTTGAACAGAGCATGTTCCGCACCAGAGTGGTATGGTAATCCTGTCCTGGAAGTCATGTTATTAGGCCATGGTGAACCTACGAACTATGAAGAAGCTATGATGAGCCCAGATTCTGACAGATGGCTTGAGGCCATGAAATCTGAGATAGGATCCATGTATGAGAACAAAGTATGTACATTGGTAGACTTGCCCAATGATCGGCAAGCCATTGAGAATAAATGGATCTTCAAGAGGAAGACAGACACTGATAGTAGTGTTGCTATCTACAAAGCTCGACTTGTCGCAAAAGGTTTTCGACAAGTTCAAGGTGTTAACTACGATGAGATTTTCTCACTCGTAGCGATGCTTAAGTCTGTCTGAATCATGTTAGCAATTGCCGCGTTTTATGAAATCTGGCAAATGGTTGTCAAAACTGCATTCCTTAATGGATTTCTTAAAGAGGAGTTGTATATGATGCAACCAAAAGGTTTTGTCGATCCTAAAGGTGCTAACAAAGTGTGCAAACTCCAGCGATCCATCTATGGACTGGTGCAAGCATCTTGGAGTTGGAATATACGCTTTGATAAGGTGATAAAAGTATATGGTTTTATACAGACTTATGGTAAAGCCTGTATTTACAAGAAAGTGAGTGGGAGCTCTGTAGCATTTCTGATATTATATGTGGATGACATATTGTTGATTGGAAATGATGTAGAATTTCTGGATAGCATAAAAGGATATTTGAATAAGAATTTTTCAATAAATGACCTCGGTGAAGCTGCTTACATATTAGGCATCAAATAGGGATGGCAATGGGGCCCCATACCCGCCAAACCCATGGGGAATTCATCTATTAGGGGGTGGGGATGGGTGAAAAATTTCCCCATGGGGATATTTACCGAACTAATTTATTCCCCATAGGGTACAATTCGGGGATGGGGACGATATCCTATTCCCTGCACTCCAATACCCACCGGGCCCACTTTTTAACTATGATTCCGCCACAACCTTAAAACATTCACAAAAACCTTTCCAAAACAAAAATGTAAGAAAAACCTTAGACCTACCTCACATCCTCATCTCACTCGCCACCATGACCAAGAAGTCAATACAACCTAGATCATATGTTGATTATAGTTTGTCATATTGTGTATATTAATATCTATTTATGGGGATGGGGACCCTAATGGGGCCCCGTTCCCCAGTGGGGCATGGGTATGGGGAAACTTCATCCCCAGCCAGGTAAACGGGGGTGGGGATAGGATGATGGGGAATAGATGGGGATGGGGATGTTCTTGGGGTCCCCATTGCCATCCCTAGCATCAAGATCTATAGAGATAGATCAAGATGCTTGATAAGACTTTCAATAAGTACACACCTTGACAAAATTTTGAATGAGTTCAAAATGGATCAGTCAAAGAAGGAGTTCTTGCCTGTATTGTAAGGTGTGAAGTTGAGTAAAGACTCAAAACCCGACCACGACAGAAGATAAAGAGAGAATGAAAGTCATTCCCTATGCCTCATCCATAGGTTCTATAAAGTATGCCATGATGTGTACCAAACCTGTTGTGTACCTTGCCATGAGTTTGGCAAGGGGGTACAATAGTGATCCAGGACTAGATCACTGGACAACGGTCAAAATTATCCTTAGTTACCTTAAAGAGGACTAAGGAAATGTTTCTTGGTTATGAGGTGATAAAGAGTTCGTCGTAAAGTGTTACGTCGATGCAAGCTTTGACACTGATCTAGATGACTCTAAGTCTCAATCTAGATACGTATTGAACGTGTGAGCAATTAGCTAGAGTAGCTCCATGCAGAGCATTGTAGACATAGAAATTTGCAAAATACATATGGATCTGAATGTGGCAGACCCGTTGACTAAACCTCTCTCACAAGCAAAACATGATCACACCTTAGTACTCTTTGGGTGTTTGTGACGCCCCCGATTCAATCGTACACTAATCATACACGCAAACGTGTACGATCAAGATCAGGGACTCACGGGAAGATATCACAACACAACTCTAAAAATAAAATAAGTCATACAAGCATCATAATACAAGTGCTCGATCATAGACGATTCAGCGGAAGCAACAATATCTGAGTACAGACATAAGTTAAAGAAGTTTGCCTTAAGAAGGCTAGCACAAACTGGGATACAGATCGAAAGAGGCACAGGCAACCTGCCTGGGATCCTCCTAACTACTCCCCGGTCGCCGCCGGGCTGCACGTAGTAGTAGGCACCTCCGGTAGTAGTCATCATCGACGGTGGCGTCGCCCCTGGGCTCCATCGTCTGCTGCAGCAATCGAGTAGAGATAGGGGAAAAGGGGAACAAGGCAACCGTGAGTACCGATCCAAAGTACTGCAAGCAAGGAGCTACACTACATATGCATGGATATATGTGTAAAGGGCCATATCGGTGGACCGAATCGCAGAATGCCGTAATAAGAGGGGATAGCTAATCCCGTCAAGACTACGCTCGCAGCCTCCGCCTTGCAGCATGTAGCGTAGAGTAGATCAAGTCCTCCAAGTAGCATCACATAGCAATAATCCTACCGGCATCCCTCCTCGTAACCCCGAGAGAGAGCGACCACCGGGTTGTATCCGACACTTGGAAGGGTGTGTTTCATTAAGTATCCGGTTCTAGTTGTCATAAGGTCAAGGTACAACTCCAAGTCGCCCTGCTACCAAGATCACGGCTATTCAATAGATTAACTTCCCTGCAGGGTGCACCACATAACCCAACACGCTTGATCCCATTTGGCCGGACACACTTTTCTCGGTCATGCCCACCGCGAAGATCAACACGCCGCAGCCCCACCTAGGCACAACAGAGAGGCCAAGACGCCGGTTCAAACCTAAGCGCACAGGGTCTGGGCCCATCGCCTTAGCACACCTGCACGCTATGAACGCCACGGAAGCAGACCTAGCGTAGTGGCGTTCCATCCAATCCGACGCTACGCCGCCGCGTCAAGGCCACGGCGTTTTACCGATACCACGACGCCGAAAGTGCCCATAATCGCTCCGCGTAGTTGGTTAGTGCGTATAGACCAAATGGCCGACTCAGATCAAATCCCAAGATCTCGTTAAGCGTGTTAAGTATCCGCGAACGCCCGAACAGGCCAGCCCACCTCTCTCCTAGGCGGTCTCAACTCGCCTGCCGCCTCCGCCACAAAGATCCACTCGTGGGTGCTCCACAAGCCGAATTCGACTTTAGTCACCACATGTATCATGTATAAAGTATATAGTATATACCCGTGATCACCTCCCGAGTGATCACGGACCCATAGTATAGCACAACAGACGGACAAGAATGTAGGGCCACAGATGGAATACTAGCATCCTATACTAAGCATGTAGGATTGCAGGTAAAGGTAACAACAGTAGTAGCAAGGACAGGCTATGCATCAGGATAGGTATAATGTAGCAAGAACATGCTATACTACTCTAATGCAAGCAAAGTAGAGTAGAATAGGCGATATCCGTGATCAAGGGGGGCTTGCCTGGTTGCTCTGGCAAGAGAGAGGGGTCGTCAACACCGTAGTCGTACTGGGTAGCAGCGGCGTCGGTCTCGATGTCTAGCGAGAGAAGAGGGGTAAGAAACAATAAATACTTAAGCAAACAAATGCATAACGATGCATGACATGACAAGTATCGGTGCTAGGGGTGCCCTAACGCGGTATGAGGTGATACCGGTGAAGGGGGCGAACATCCGGGAAAGTATCCCCGGTGTTTCGTGTTTTCGGGCAGAGGAGCCGGAGGGGTAAAGTTGCGAGTTTGATATGATAGGGGTGTGTGGCGATTTAACGGGTTATGATCTCGAATCGCCTCGCTGCTCGAGCAATTTTCATGTAGAAAGTTTATTCATCCGAGCTACGGATTATTTTATATTAATTTTTAAAGATTTAATTTATTTTTAGAATTAAGAGAATTAATTTAATTAGAAAATGCAATTGTGATGTCAGCATGATGTCAGGGCGATGTCAGCAGTCAACTAGTCAGTTGACCTAGTCAAACTGACATGTGGGTCCCACTCTCATTGTCCAAGACTAACTAAGCAGGTTTAATTAGTTTAGTTAACCGATTAGGTTAATTAAATTAAATTAATTAATTAATTATTTTAGTTAATTAATTAATATTTTTATTTTTATTCTTTTTTAATATCTTTTTTAGACGTTTTGGGGGTGGGACCCCTTTGTCATAGGGACAGGGGCCTTAACGGGTGTGGTGCTAACGGGTGGGAGCCCACGGGGAGTGGGCGTAGCCCGCCCGAGTGGGACGAGGCCACCGGAGGCCGCGGGCAACCGTGGAGGAGAGCGGGCGGCAGGAGGCCGTGGATGGTGCGGCGACGAGCCGCGCTAGCCGGGGAGTAGGGCGTCACGGGCAACAAGGGCGCAGCGCAGGAAGCGACGCCGACGAGGGAGGTGGTGGGCGGCAGGGCACGCCGGGGACGTGGCCACGACGGTCGGGTGAGCAGGCCGGGCGGGAGCCGCAGCGAGGCGGACACGCGAGTGAGCGCCGGCGGGGCGCAACAGCAGCAGCAGCTGGCCGTGCGTGGCGGTGGTTGTTCGTGCGGTGTAGGGGTACCGCGAGCGACGCGGTGTACGCGGGGAAAGAGGAGGGAAACGGGGGCGGCTCACAGCGTTGCTGAGAAGGGGGGTCGGCGTGGCTTGTGGACGTCGTCGTGGAGGAGGACGGGGACGCGAGATCCCGCGACGACGGAGGAGCTCCGGCAAAGGGCGCTCGGCGAGGTGGCTACGAGCGACGGTGATCCGGGGCGGTGGCCGATCTGGCGAAGACAGTGAGGGGCTCTGGTGGCACGGTCCTCGTGCGGCGCCAGAGGTGGTCGGGGCACAATGCGGCGGGGCGCACCCGGCCGGCGGGGCGGCGCAGTTGGGGGCCGGCGAGTGCCTGGCAACGGCGAAGCTCCGGGGGAGGCAGAGGGCGCGGGGCACTGAGGTGGTTGAGCCCCCGTTCCAGATCGGGGGTGGAGGGGGGCGCTCGTCGATGGGAGGAGGGGGCGCTCGTCCCTGATCCAGATCGGGACGAGGAGAGGAGAGACGTGGGGAGTGGGAGGAGTGGGTTAGGGTTCGGTGTCCCCTGGGTGGGTTAGTAGGTGAGGTGGGGTGGGCCGGTCCGGCCGGGCCTCTCAGAAGCCCGGGCCATTCGGCCTGTGGAGGGGTTCTTTTCTTTTGTCCTTTTTTTAGTTTTTTTCTATTTTGTTTTTCTATTGCACTTTTAACAATAATCCATTTTTGTAAACTATGTGGCTGGTCTTAATATTTAGCATTCAACATACCTCACTGTCACTAAAAGTTTGGGAGTGATTAGTAGTTGTTCTTCGTACTTTTATTAAATGGAAATAACCTAAATGCGGCGGTCTTGGTTACCGTTTTTATATCCAGGGGCATTTTAAACCTTTAGAAAAATGTTGATTGATGCACGACAATTATCTAAGGAATAATTACAACCTAATGAACATTTTTAATTCATTGTTTTATGAAACTATAATTTGATTTGTTATTTAAATTTGTATTTGAACTAATTTTGAAACGAGCGAGGTTTAGCAAAATTTTAATTACGGTGACCTGGCATCATTAGCGTGGGATTACTGTAGCTTAATTATCCGGTCGACACAAATCTCCTCCACTACAAGAAATCTCGTCCCGAGATTTAAGAGGGGGACTAGGGGGAAAGGTCTGGTTACGAAATCCTAATGAATCTTCTCGTCTTTGGTTGCTCTTCTCGAAGAGGTGGATCCATTACGTTGAAGTCTTCATTTCTCTGCTCTAGGTCATCATGATGGAGTCGTCATCCTTTCTTCGGGATCTCCAATGTATTAACGAATCAATAAGGAGCAACTCGGCTACGACAAAAAGGCTTATGAGGGAACAATCTGGGGGTTAACCCAAGAATGAGCATAAGAGTATCTCTCGAGTTGAACATATAAAATACATCGAGAGTAAGGTACGAAGGTACAATAAGAGGTTCCAAGCGGATAGATAGTTGCTCGAGGTCTGAACCAGGGTGAGAAAGGGGTTCGGAGCAACGAGAGTAAGGATTGGGTCTGATACCAGAATAGAACACTAGGAAGGTGGCCCCTGAGTTACATAAGAAGTCAAGCGCGAGGAATAACTTTGGAAACCGGGGGTGTACAGGAGAGTCAGGTTTCGATCCAGTGGAACTGTGGGTTATGGGCCCACCATGTGGTTAAAAGTAGGAAAAGCGATGATATCTTGCACGGTCATGATAGCAATACATGTCAGAGGGTAGCCTATCAGTTATGTCGGCAACAACATCGGTACCAAGGGCGAGGGATGAAGAGAACCATTTTCCTGCTCGTTGAACGAGGCGGACCAGTAGGCAAAGTTCTCGTCCATCTGCGGTTACCGGAATGTAATCAACAAAAGTAACATGGTCTTTCTGACAGAGTTGTACACTGAGGTGTTTACAAAAGCAGGAGAATATTACTGCTTAGATCATATAGACCTCAAGAAAGGTTAAACCAAACAATGGAAAGGAGGATATGATTACCAGATTTAAGCAGAGCAATGGAAAGGAACATGTGTTTAGACACATATTTCAAGGGTATATCCTTCCCAAGGACAAACAGAGCATGATATCTGTGACAAGATATAATGTAGAAAACCCTTTAGGTAAGGGGAGAGAAATTTCATGACATTACCCATACAATGGTGTTTGGATAATTGAGCAAGAATCATTTAGCATTGGGCTTCAAATGTTCTTGTTAAAAATCGGCGTTCCACGGACATGCTTGGAGATAGCATTGACATGGTTTTCAAGCAAAGGTCGGATTTTGAATACTCAAAGGATTCATCAGGAACAACTTATAGAATAAGTCTTACAATTTTCCTCATGGAAGAATAGGTAACATTATTAAAGAGGATACTATAACAATAGGGTCAACCGGCCAGGTGTGCTAGGCACGACATCACCTTACCGGGTCACATAAGACCATTGTTATAACTCTTGGAAATATGTTCCAACCATCATATCTGTCCGAGATTCAGATCTGATTGGTGTCAGGATAACTCAGACTCAAGAGGCTCGAGGAGAAAAGGTGCGACACAAATTGTCGAGATGACATTGTAAGATTCTCGGGAATTGAACTATGGAAGCGAGTTCCGAAACAAGAGTTCATCATTAAATCAAGGAGAGGTGAGGAGATGGCTGATTGACTCAGCGACAATCCATTGACATTTCCAAAAAGGGTGGATTTCCACAACTATGTGAACAAGAAGATATCATTTGTCAGATCAAATGATATAATGAGGTGTGCTGGAGGAAAACATACACAGTTAAACATTGGTTGAAAGATTCACCCGAAATATGGGCTGGGTTGCACGATCAATGTTTAGATTAGTGATTCCATAACCGATAGGCTAAGAATGAACTATCGATCATTAACTTCAAAGCAATAGGGTTGCTAGAAGAGCATAATCCAAACAACACTGTTCACTTGTTGGTACCCCGGTTAGAACCAACACGGGGACCAAGAAAGAATGATGATGGGGAGGAACATCACTATACCAAGAATCCTTAAGAGGTGGGGCAATCTCAAGACATTCCTGACATAAAAGATGGTAATACTCCAAGGTAAAGAAGAACTCAGGCTGGATAGCAAGGAACTCAAGGAATAAATACGTAACACGAACAAGTTTATGTTGGAGGGAAGGCAATAAAGTGGTCGATGACAACAAAAATCATCGAGGCAAGGATGGTATTTCTCATCATGAATTTAATTGATATCTTGGAAAAGCTCAGAATACTGATGATGATCACGACACATTTGTCGAGAGATTTCACGAAGATGTTATCGATCGGCGATGACATCAAGTCAAAGGAATGATGAAGCGAAAGGTTAATGGAACCGAGGGTACGACACAAACTCCAAAGCAAGCTTGCTGTCCAAAGCGAAATTATATGATGAGGAAAGATCAACGTAAGCTTAGCTCATCATAAAAAAATGCTCTGTGAAGAGGACCAGGTAGCACAGTTAAAATCGGCACGACAAGGATATAGCCAAACAGGCTAGGAATGACGTGATTGAGTTCAAACTCGTAAGTAATGAAGGTTACCAAGAGTTGCTTAATCGCGATGCGGACTCGAGTCAGTTATCGGTGTCTTTGAGTGTTTAATAACTCAGAGCCCGTGAAAAATTGGAATCAATGAGAATGTAACACTTGATGAAGAACTCATAAGAAGTTATGCAGTTCCGTGATAATCTTGAGATACCAGGGGGGTAATACTCGACGACAAATCAAAGTAGAGGTTGGAATGGGGTATTACTCTGCAGAAGACAAGTGCTTAAACTTGCACGAGAAATGGTATTTAAGGAAAACATGGTCGAAAACCACAATCATAAAGGTTCGAACCACGGATACAAGATGAAGTTATAACAAGGGGGTAATTACTTTTACGAGCAGCTTCCATGATAAGTTATACATCGTGTCCATGGGCATGAACGCAAGGTTCAAGGTCGACTCCCACTTCTTCAATGTATAACCTTCCATTCACTTCTCGCTTTGATAAAGGCATTAGTGTTGAAAGTTTTACCCGGTGAAATACCAGATGAGTATGACTCGTGAAAACTCCCGAGTTCACACATATTAAGGAAGGCATAGGTTCAACCCATCAGGGTATCGTGGAAATATATACCACAAGCTTCATTAGTAAATACCACCAGCTCGAAAGCTGAGCATGGTTGAGAAAGCAGAGGATACAATTTACCAAAGGCATTATGTATCAGAGGGAAGGCTCACAAGGTTATTGAATATGAAGGACGCCGTTGGATAAAATCCAACAAAGGATCTGCCGGTCCATAATGGAGCCGATGTGAGTATCGGTACTCAATCGTGAGGAAGAAATAATGCAAGGGCGCCGATTATAGAACATTTGAATAATTCGATGCTTAGATAACCAAGGAATTATGATTGCCGCAACACCGGATCAGAAGCAGACTATTGATTAAAAATGAATAAGTTGAATAGACTTGGGGGTACAATCGACGGCAATTTTATGGGTCAAGCTCATGTTCAAAATGACATCTGAGCTGGAAAGATAATTTAAAAGGACCAACCGATGATTGTGTGCACTCGCACTCATGTTGAATCAATAGGTTCAAGATGACGGAGTCAAAAGGAGACTAATGGATATTGCCAGACATATGGGAAGCATCGATAATGCAAGCAGACAAGTGTTTGCAGAGCAATAAGCTGCAAAGGATTTTAAAGGATCGAATAGTATTTTGAAGACTTTTGTGAAACACCTAAACAACTGGGGATGAGCGGATACTCGATAAGGGCAAGAAATTATCCGTAGGGGTATTCAGGTGACAAAGAACAGCAAGGCAGCAAGCTCAAAGGATTATCGAAACAACGACGAGTGTTTCGTGGTATCTTGTAATAACAAGACCAACCGGGGATTAATGTAAGAATAATAACTGCAAGTAGTTATCCATAAGGGTTGACGGTGGAAGGGGAATTGCAAACGCGATGAACACAAGTTCTCGGGTTAACAGCGGAGAGTATCTTCGTGGTCTTCATGTGTAGCGCATTTATCATCAAGAATAAGGGGCTCTCCGGTGAAAGTGATAACGAGATCCTAATGTTAGATTTAGCAAAATTCATTTAACCCGAATAGAAGAGATGTCGAGTCCCGCAGTATAGGTCGAGGAATAAAAGATCCTACTACCACCCAATGGCGACGTGTGCCCGTAAGACACACAGCCATGTTAGTAAAATTTTTGTATTGACTAGACTCGACTTCGGCCAAGGAGTATAGAAGGGGGATTCCTACAGGCAGTCGGCTGTGATACCAACTTGTGACACCCCGATTAAATCATACACTAATCATACACGCAAACGTGTACGATCAAGATCAGGGACTCACGGGAAGATATCACAACACAACTCTAAAAATAAAATAAGTCATACAAGCATCATAATACAAGCCAGGGGCCTCGAGGGCTCAAATACAAGTGCTCGATCATAGACGAGTCACCGAAGCAACAATATCTGAGTACATAAGTTAAACAAGTTTGCCTTAAGAAGGCTAGCACAATATCTCGAGTACGCATAAAACTACTCCTCGGTCGCCGCCGCCGGGCCGCACGTAGTAGTAGGCACCTCCGGTAGTAGTCGCCATCGACGGTGGCGTCGCTCCCGGCTCCATCGTCTGCTGCAGCAATCGAGTAGAGATAGGGGGAAAAGGGGAACAAGGCAACCGTGAGTACTCATCCAAAGTACTGCAAGCAAGGAGCTACACTACATATGCATGGATATATGTGTAAAGGGCCATATCAAGGACCGAATCGCAGAATGCCGTAATAAGAGGGGATAGCTAATCCCGTCAAGACTACGCTGGCAGCCTCCGCCTTGCAAGCATGTAGCGTAGAGTAGATCAAGTCCTCCAAGTAGCATCACATAGCAATAATCCTACCCGCGATCCCTCCTCGTAACCCACGAGAGAGAGCGACCACCGGGTTCTATCTGGCACTTGGAAGGGTGTGTTTTATTAAGTATCCGGTTCTAGTTGTCATAAGGTCAAGGTACAACTCCAAGTCGTCCTGTTACCGAAGATCACAGCTATTCGAATAGATTAACTTCCGTGCAGGGGTGCACCACATAACCCAACACGTTTGATCCCATTTGGCCGGACACACTTTTCTGGGTCATGCCCGGCCGCGGAAGATCAACACGTGGCAGCCCCACCTAGGCACAACAGAGAGGCCAGCACGCCGGTCTAAACCTAAGCGCACAGGGATCTGGGCCCATCGCCTTAGCACACCTTGCACGCTATGCACGAGGCCGGAAGCGCACCTAGCCTAGTGGCGTTCAGTCCAATCCGGCATGTGCCGCCGCAAGGCCACGGCGTTTTCGGCCGATACCACGACGCCGAAAGTGCCCATAATCGTTCCTGCGTAGTAGGTTAGTGCGTATAGACCAAATGGCCAGACTCAGATCAAATCCCAAGATCTCGTTAAGCGTGTTAAGTATCCGCGAGCATGAACAGGCCAGGCCCACCTCTCTCCTAGGCGGTCTCAACCTGCCTGCCGCCTCCGCCACAAAGATCCACTCATGGGTGCTCCACAAGCCGACCCGACTTTAGTCACCACATGTATCATGTATAAAGTATATAGATATACCCGTGATCACCTCCCGTGATCACGGACCCATAGTATAGCACAAATGTACGGACAAGAATGTAGGGCCACAGATGGAATACTAGCATCCTATACTAAGCATGTAGGATTGCAGTAAAGGTAACAACAAAGAGTAGCAAGGACAAAGCTATGCATCGTGATAGGTATAACAGAAAGCAATAACATGCTACACTACTCTAATGCAAGCAAGATAGAGTAGAATAGGCGATATCCGTGATCAAGGGGGGCTTGCCTTGTTGCTCCGGGCAAGAGAGAGGGTCGCCAACACCGTAGTCGTATTGGGTAGCAGCGGCGTCGGTCTCGGTGTCTAGCGAGAGAAGAGGGGGAAGAAACAATAAATACATAAGCAAACAGATGCATAACGACGCATGACATGACAATTATCGGTGCTAGGGGTGCCCTAACGCGGTATGAGGTGATACCGGTGAAGGGGGGAAACATCCGGGAAAGTATCCCCGGTGTTTCGCGTTTTTGGGCAGAGGAGCCTGAGGGGTAAAGTTGCGAGTTTGATATGATAGGGGTGTGTGGCGGACGAACGGGTTGCGTATCTGGAATCGTCTCGTCGTTCTGAGCAATTTTCATTTAGAAAGTTTTTTCATCCAAGCTACGGATTATTTTATATTACTTTTTAAAGATTTAATTTATTTTTAGAATTAAGAGAATTAATTTAATTAGAAAATGCAATTGTGATGTCAGCATGATGTCGTATGATGTCAAGATCAACTAGTCACTGACCTAGTTAAACTGACATGTGGGTCCCACTGTCATTGTCCAAGACTAACTAAGCAGGTTTAATTAGTTTAGTTAACCGATTAGGTTAATTAAACTAAATTAATTAATTTAATTAATTTAGTTAATTAATTAATTAATATTTTTATTTTTTATTCTTTTTTAATATCTTTTTTAGACGTTTTGGGGGTGGGACCCCTTTGTCATAGGGACAGGGGCCTTAACGGGTGTGGTGCTAACGGGTGGGAGCCCACGGGGAGTGGGCGTAGCCTGCCCGAGTGGGACGAGGCCACCGGAGGCCGCGAGCAACCATGGAGGAGAGCGGGCGGCAGGAGGCCGTGGATGGTGCGGCGACGAGCCATGAGCCGGGAGTAGGGCGTCGCTTCGGCGGTGGCGCAGCGAGGAAGCGACGCCGACGAGTGGAGGTGGTGGGGCGGCAGGGCGCGCCGGGGACGTGGCCATGACGGTCGGGTGAGCAGGCCGGGCGGGAGCCGCAATGTAGGCGGACACGCCGAAAGTGAGCGCTGCGGCGCAACAAAGAAGCAGAATGGGCCGTGCGTGGCGGTGGTCGTTCATGCGCGGTAGGGGTACCATGAGCGACGCGGTGTACGCGGGGAAAGAGGAGGGAAACGGGGGCGGCTCACAGCGTTGCTGAGAAGGGGGGTCGGCGTGGCTTGTGGACGTCGTCGTGGAGGAGGACGGGGACGCGAGATCCCGCGACGACGGAGAAGCTCCGGCAAAGGGCGCTCGGCGACGTGGCTCCAAGCGACGGCGATCCGGGGCGGTGGCCGATCCTGGCGAAGACGGTGAGGGGCTCCGGCGGCGCGGTCCTCGCCCCGTGCGGTGGTCGGGCACGATGCGGCAGGGCACACCGGCCGGGCGGGCTCAAGGCGGGCGGCGCAGCTTGGGGGCCGGGCGAGTGCCTGCAACGCGAAGCTCCGGGAGGCAGAGGGCGCGGGCACCGAGGTGGTTGAGCCCCGTTCGGATCGGGGTGGAGGCGCGGTCGATGGGGGAGGCGCTCGTCCCCGATCCAGATCGGGACGAGGAGAGGAGAGACGTGGGGAGTGGGAGGAGTGGGTTAGGGTTCGGTGTCCCCTGGGTGGGTTAGTAGGTGAGGTGGGGTGGGCCGGTCCGGCCGGGCCGGCCTGTAGCTAGCTCGGCCATTCGGCCCAGGGAGAGGGGTTCTTTTCTTTTGTCCTTTTTTTTAGTTTTGTTTTCTATTTTGTTTTTCTATTGCACTTTTAACAATAATCCATTTTTGTAAACTATGTGGCTGGTCTTAATATTTAGCATTCAACATACCTCATTGTCACTAAAAGTTTGGGAGTGATTAGTAGTTGTTCTTCTTACTTTTATTAAATGGAAATAACCTAAATGCGGCGGTCTTGGTTACAGTTTTTATATCCAGGGGCATTTTAAACCTTTAGAAAAATGTTGATTGATGCACGACAATTATCTAAGGAATAATTACAACCTAATGAACATTTTTAATTCATTGTTTTATGAAACTATAATTTGATTTGTTATTTAAATTTGTATTTGAACTAATTTTGAAACGAGCGAGGTTTAGCAAAATTTTAATTACGGTGACCTGGCATCATTAGCGTGGGATTACTGTAGCTTAATTATCCGGTCGTCATAGTGTTAATCACATAGCGATGTGAACTAGATTATTGACTCTAGTAAACCCTTGGGTGTTGGTCACATGGCGATGCGAACTATGGGTGTTAATCACATAAAGATGTGAACTATTGGTGTTAAATCACATGGCGATGTGAACTAGATTATTGACTCTAGTGCAAATGGGAGACTGAAGAAAATATGCCCTAGAGGCAATACTAAAGTTGTTATTTTATATTTCCTTATATCATGATAAATGTTTATTATTCATGCTAAAATTGTATTAACCGAAAACTTGATACTTGTATGGATACATAGACAAAACGCAATGTCCCTAGTAAGCCTCTACTAGACTAGCTCGTTAAACAAATATGGTTAAGTTTCCTAACCATAGACATGTGTTCTCATTTGATGAACGGGATCACATCAGGAGAATGATGTGATGGACAAGACCCATCCATTAGCTTAGCATATTGATCATTCGGTTTTATTTCTATTGCTTTCTTCATGTCAAATTCATATACCTTCGACTATGAGATTATGCAACTCCCGGATACCAGAGGAATACCTTGTGTGCTATCAAACATCACAACGTAACTGGGTGATTATAAAGATGCTCTACAGGTATCTCCGAAGGTGTTTGTTGGGTTGGCATAGATCGAGATTAGGATTTGTCACTCCGAGTATCGGAGAGGTATATCTAGGCCCTCTCGGTAATACACATCATAAGAAGCCTTGCAAGCAAAGTGACAAATGAGTTAGTTGTGGGATGATGTATTACGGAACGAGTAAAGAGACTTGCCGATAACGAGATTGAACTAGGTATGAAGATACCGATGATCGAATCTCGGGCAAGTAACATACCGATGACAAAGGGAATAATGTATGTTGTCATAACGGTTCGACCAATAAAGATCTTCGTAGAATATGTGGGAACCAATATAAGCATCCAGGTTCCGCTATTGTTTATTGACCGGAGAGGTGTCTCGGTCATGTCTACATAGTTCTCGAACCCGTAGGGTCCGCACGCTTAATGTTCGATGACGATTTTGTATTATATGAGTTATGTGATTTGGGTTCGGAGTCTCGGATGAGATCACCGACATGACGAAGAGTCTCGGATGAGATCACCGACATGACGAAGAGTCTCGAAATTGTCGAGAGGTAAAGATTGATATATAGGACGATAGTATTCGGACACCAGAAGTGTTCCGGAGGGTACCAGGTACATATCGGGTCACCAGAAGGGGTTCCAGGCACCCCCGACAAAAGATATGGGCCTAATGGGCCAAGAGGGGAAACGCAGCAGCCAGCAGGGGCTGCTGCGCCCCCCATATGGGCCACACCAGAGGAGAAAGGAAAGAGGGGAAGAGAGAAGGAAGCAGAGGGATTCGGCCTCCCCCTTCCTTCCCTCCTCCTTCCTCCTTCCTTTCCCCTCCGGAAAATATGGTAAAGGGGAGGGGGGGATTGGACTAGGGCCCCAAGTAGGATTCCTCCTACTTGGGGCGCCCCAAGGTTGTCCCCCTCCCCCTCCCACCTATATATATGTGGGGAGGGGGCGCCTAGAACACACACAACAACATCTGTTAGCCGTGTGCGGCGCCCCCTCCACAGATTACACCGTCGGTCATATTCTCGCGGTGCTTAGGCGAAGTCCTGCACGGATGACTTCACCATCACCGTCACCACGCCGTCGTGCTGACGGAACTCATCTACTTTCTCGACACTTTGCTGGATCAAGAATTCGAGGGACGTCATCGAGCTGAACGTGTGCAGAACTTGGAGGTGCCGTACGTTTGGTACTTGATCGGTCAGAACGAGAAGAAGTTTGACTATATCAACCGCGTTGTCAAACGCTTCCGCTTTCGGTCTACGAGGGTACGTAGACACACTCTCTCCCTTTCGTTGTTATGCTTCTCCTAGATAGATCTTGCGTGAGCGTAGGATTTTTTTCGAAATTACATGCTACGTTTTCCAACAACGCGAGCTTTGACTCTTTCATGACGGTCACAGCGCAAGTGAAAACAGGGTGAAGGATGAGCGGAAGAGAGGCGTGGTGAAGAGATAAGGATGGGAGTCAAGCGGTGAGTAATGGGGACGTGACGCAAAACAAGGGCACTGGATCCAGCTGGATCGAGCGGCGCGCACGCACCCGGCCCAAACACTCAGCCCGCAACAAATGTTTCTTTTTTTATCTATATACTTTCCGTGTTCTAAAATAAGTGTCTCAATTTCGTATTAAGTTTAGTACAAATTGTACTGTGACACTTTTTTCGAATGGAGGAGTATATATTGACTCATTCTGTCCCACTTGAGCTAAGGAGGCTGGTCGCCGAATATTGCCTTTAGAGGCCGAGCTGCATGGAGCTCGGTTTTGAAAAATTCAAAATTCATCAAATTCAATATTTTCTATGTTTTTAAAATTCTGAAAAAAAAATACATATATACGTGGACGCATAATACACATGTGTGTAAATTTTCAGGACAAAATACGTTGAAATGAAGGCTATGCAAAAAAAGATAAATCTGGGGTTTTAACACATGATACTATTCATCCTCCCAGGCCTTGAATTTGTCTTTTTTGTACAGGTCGGATTTCAAAGTATTTCATCCTAAAATTTTGCGCACATACACATACTCCCTCCGTACGGTGAAAAGTGTACGTTTGGCTTTAAAATTTGTCTATAAAAAAATGTACTTTTATCTTCTCAATGTACTTTAAAGTAGAAAAAATGTTTCTCTCTCATCAGATGGTAATCAAGACCAATAACATTCTATACATGGTCTCTTTAATTTCTACATGCACTTAGCTCATTGAAGCTTGGGTAATTAAAGAGGAGAGAGATGGTGGCTTGCACTTTTCCAATGCATTTTTTTACTCCATTCCATAATTTGTCCTAAAATTTTTATATATACACTTTTCATGGAACGGAGGAAGTAACACCCTTATTTACTTGCATATTTTTTTTGATTTTTTGAAACCAAAAAGATCTAATTTTGCAAAAAATAAAAAACGCCTCCATGTAGGCCGAGAGCCAAACGTCCGTTCTCGGTTGGTCGCGGCCATTCGGGGGCGGTGCTCCACGCTCCCTTGCCGTTAGGCAGTCCACTTCACTCACCTCCCCAGCCAACTAACCGGATCAATTGTTTTTCTTCTTGGGAAGCACCAACCCCAGATCTGAGTCTGTTAGCTAGCTCGCACTCACCAGCTCCACGCCGACGCCGGCGTCACCGACACGAAACCGCGACCTTTTAACTTGACACGAAACCCGCTCCACACCTCACTTTCCCCAGCAGAGCAAGCAACCTAACCTCGGAGACACAGAGGGCAATGGCAATGGCGTCCATCATCGTGCAGGTGTCCGCCCTGCTCCTCAACCTCATCGCCTTCGGCCTCGCCGTCGCCGCCGAGCAGCGCCGCAGCAAGGCAAGCCCTGCACCTGCACCCGCACGCCCAGAAGCTCGCCTGGTCTCGTGACCGCCCTGCTGACTGACTAACGCGAAATGGTGCCTGCGCAGGCCACGGTGACGCCGGATCTGGCCAAGGAGTACGACTACTGCGTCTACGACTCCGACGTCGCCACCGGCTACGGCGTCGGCGCGCTCCTCCTCCTCGTCGCCGCGCAGGCCGTCGTCATGCTCGCCAGCCGGTGCTTCTGCTGCGGCCGCGGGCTCAAGCCGGGGGGCTCGCGCGCCTGCGCCCTCATGCTCTTCCTCTTCTCATGGTAAGCTATTTGTTACAGTATGTTTAAGTTAAATTAAGTTTCCTTTCCACTGTTTGTCTTCTGACATTTGTGGCCATCAGTTCAGTTTTCCGCTTTTAGAGCAATTTGAAATTAGTCAGATCTAGCCCTGTGGTCTGAATTTACTGATGGCGCTTAAGCCAAACTTTAGACCTCACTTCAGATCTAAAGTGAGGTTGAGGTTGGGGTTCAGATATCTGTGTGTGTGTGTGTGTGTGTGTGTGTGTGTGTGTGTGTGTATGTGTGTGTGTGTGTGTGTGTGTCGATTCTGCTGCTAGTTTGTTTTATTTTGGGTTGGCTATTAATCTCAAGATAAGAATTATTTTAATACTTTACTAGAGTCGAGTGCCTTCTGAACTGGGTGCCCCATCACGGCCTAATTTGGTTAGTCGGTATTTGCCAAGGCTGAACAGTTGAGGGCTCTGTGTTTGTGCTAAATTTAGCAGTTCTTGTTGAGAGGTCTGTTATGGAGATGCAGAATTGTGCAGGTACCTTAGATCTGTTGTAAGTTGGGTATAGAATCTCTTGACTGAACCAAATTTTGGCACACAACTGGTACTGTATTATAGGCAGGAGTAGTTCTTAGCGAACTGGTACTGTTGTTCCTTTTTTCTCCGCAGCCTTGAGCTCTTCCTCTTCTTCTATGTTATCCACATGGCCTTCTTGTCCTCCTCCATAATCTCCGTCTCCTCCTTGCATTGATCCCACCGCTGGGAGCCCGTCTCCAGCATCACCTCCATCACCCGCTTCCCTGCAGGTAGTAGAAAAGCTCCTCATTTGTGTAGCAACAACTATTAATGAGATCATTTTGTAGCAACAGCTGTACCGTTACAGTAAATTAATGACAACATGTTTATATGCTATCTCTTTTGACCAGAGGTGAGAGTACACGCTTATGTTAAGTTTTTCAATTAACTGTCGAGCTACTTCAGTTGTTTTAGCACTGTGTGACTGAATTGTTTATCTGGTCTTCCTTGAAATCATGTATTCGTGGTACGCAATCCAAACTTGATGAAAAAAAATGGCTTCGCTTCCCTGGTGTCCTGAGCTAGCCCAGCCTTGAACTTTTTTTTTTGCGGGGGAGCCTTGAACTAATTTAGACATGCCATTGTCTGACCATTCTCACCGGTTTGGAACCGGTTTCACTTCTTGGACTGTTTCTGAGTGCTTCTTCTTGTGTCCCTCAATAGTCAATACATATACTGAAACTTGAACCAGATGCTCTTTCCCCTTATTGCTGTTGTCTGACATGACCAAATGTTTTTCAATACCTAGAGGTCTCGTTGAGATTCCCTAACTCAAGTCAGGTGACTTAGCAGGATCTCTAACCCAAACTTGTAGCGGAAAAAGTAGATATAATGACGTATATAATGTATCAACCAAGTCATTCCAATGGCAATTCCCTAAGAAATTTTCATCATTAAGATGATTGCTTCCCATTTGCAGGTTGACCTTCCTCGTCGCGGCGGCGTGTTTGCTGGCAGGATCGGTCCGTAATGCATACCACACCCGGTACAGGGGGATCTTCAACGGCGACCCACTCTCTTGCGAGACGCTGCGCAAGGGCGTCTTCGCTGCTGGCGCAGCCTTCACCTTCTTCACGGCCATCCTCAGCGAGTTCTACTACATCAGCTACTCCAAATCCCGGGATGCGGCCGGTGGCGCTCCATACGGCGGCTCCAGCATCGGCATGGGCCCTTATAATTAAGGAGCTTCGCTGGAGGTTTATGGAAAGGTTCAGTCCGTTTCAGGGCGGCATGCATATGTAGTTCGTGGAGTGCGGTGTTCTTGTTAACAGTAGATACAGTGTAAATGAGTTTGCTGTCTTCACTAGGTTATGTATGAGATTGCCTGGTTGGGCCTTACACAATTCGGATTATTGGATTGGATCCTTTATATAATATACTCCCTTCGTTTGAAATATAAAGTACAGATATAAGTTTTTTCAAAAGTCAAACATGTGCATGTTTGACTAAATTTTTAGAAAAAAAATACCAATATTTACAATACCAAATTTGCATAATTAGATTCATCTAGAAAAGTATTTTTATATTTTATTTGTTTTGTATTGTCGGTATTGATGTCCCATTCTATAATATTGGTCAAACATACATGATATTAACTTGCGCAGAAACTGATGCGTCTTATAGTCTAGAACAGAGGGAGTATATACTTTTTTTTTTGTACTTCTGCGAGTATGTACTCTCAGGTTCAAATATACCACATACACAAATGTATTAGAACTCTTTATCATTCTCACTATACCTTATTAATTATTTTAATATAGCTCAATACAAGTTCCACACAAAAATTATAGTCGGAGCCCTTAGTTTATGCAATACTATATAACTATTACATACAAAAAATACAGTTTATGTGTAAATAATATATAATGTGGGGTCTCAATGTAATTTTTCATGGAACTAGCAATTATTATGAAGTATATTAAAAATGATGAAGAGATATAAAAAATTCATCTATGTGGTACATGAGGAGCAGGAGTATGTTATTTATCCATTTAATTGCCAAAGCATTTTCAAGATACAAATAATTATTTGCAGATATGTGTCTATCTATTTTGTTTTAAATTTTATGCTACCGTTGAATGGTAAATAATTGGTTAGTTTGCACGACAAGTATTCTATATTGCACATTCTTCAACAAGACTCTTATTGCAAAAATTGCAACGACATCTCCAGCCTCTTATCTATATTCCTGCAGCAAGACCTTTGTTGCGAAACTACTTCAATAAGACCCTTGTTGTAAAAATTGCAACAATATCTCCGGACTCTCCTATGTATTTCTACAACAAGTTCTCTGCCGCAAAAAATTGCAACAAATGTGATGTTGTGAACAATGACACATCCATAATGTTGCAAGCATCGTCGAGTTCCGCATCGTCGCCATCGTTGTTGGCCGATTTGTAGCATCGTCACAAGAACTCCAACCATGGATCTATCGCAGGACGGCAGCAAGCAATGCCCATCTGAAACACTTGTAGCTTCAGGTCGTGGATTTAGTCCACACCTCGGCGGTGAGAGACACATGCTTGCAGCATCCTAGGCCTAGTATACAACACCGGCACCTTGAGGCAGGCACAGCTTTGGGAGCCACGTTGTTGGGCACAGTGTGCGGACCAGGGAAGGGACGCCCATGGCAGCTGGATCAGAAGGAAGAAGAAACCTCCTCAAGGAGAGAGAGAGAGGGAGAGAGAATGTACAGGAGGGGATGGGTGGTTGTCATGGAGATAAAGGATGGAGAGCAATGGAGCGAACGCTAGGCAGCCGTGCGATCGCATCCGATCCGACGGCAGCGTGTCCCGCTGATGCCCAGTGCGGATCAACCGGCTGAGGGGAAGTGTTTTCCTTTAAAAAATGATAGACATCACACGGGCTCTACGAATGCCATATGGCACTGCTACCACTCACCATCAAGTCTTCCGCAATTCACAAAGCTCATGAGCTGATGTGACATATGTGGCAAGCAATCAAAATCTGAATAGAACGATGAATATGAAACAATAACGAGATTCAGAGAAAAATACCATGATAAGATGTGAATTCGTATATACATTTATGTCCAGTATTAAATCCTCCAGTTAAATATACCACTAGCAATAAAAGTTCTATAGGTGCGGGCTCTCATCCAAATCAGAAGCAAAACATCTGAAGCTTCTCCTTAACAGCTTGTGAGCACTTGATTATTATCGAAGTACGTTATAAGTGAAGTGCATTTCAATTATTGCAGGTTATTTTTTTATATATGCAAAATTTAACATGCATTATGTTTATATACATGCAATCAGAATAAAAAGGGGCCATGGCAACACAAGGACATTACTATACATAGTATAAAAAAAGATGAAAGCAAAGCTACGGACTCTAGGATGCCTTTTGGGTAATTTTCCTCAAAGAAGGAAAAACAATGGACGGACGGACAGATCTCAGGGAGAAGAATCAAACGGCCCTCGACCGTCTGTCTCTCTTTAAATTTGGAGTCCGCTCCCCGGTTCCCCTCCGTCGTCTCCACCGCCAAAACCCTAAACCACGATCCTTCTCCCTCCCGCTCCAATCCGCTAGGGTTTTCGCGTGGCCGCGCCTTCGACTCCCCGAGCGACCACGATGAAGTTCTGGGGTAAGCCATGCTTCCGCTCGATGCGATTTGGTCTTCTTCTTTCTCGCGGTGGCTCGGGCCGGTTTCCAGAGCTTTTGCTTCGAATTCTGGGTGATCACGCGCGTCATCGGCCGTCGCGTCCCGTGCGGCGGGTGCGCGATTTCTTCCTGACGCTGGCCGTGCGTTGTGCTGGGAGACGATCTGCTTAGGCTCAGCTGGTTCATTTGCGTACGTGGGGCTTGATTGCTTGAGGTTGGGTATGTGACATGCTTCGGTGTCGTATTTTGTGCATATCGCCTCGTAGGATGGATGATTTGTAGGGGAATAGTGTGTTCGGACTTGCACTGCTGGAAGCTACACAAATTATACTTCTGCACCTTGGCGGTTCATGGCAGTTATTGTCATTGAACAGCCAGCTGTTTTGCAGTTCAATAGTTGTAGCTGATGTTAGCGTTTTGCTTTCTTTGGTCTTCACTCTTCAAGCATTATTGTTGCAGTGAGATGGCATTGCTGCTATGTGTTTTTTTTTTCTGATACACCTTCGCCTATTTGAATACCAACAGCACTGCAGAACATCTTTATTTGCTGAAGCAGCAGTTTCCATTTATGATCATATAGTTTGTGATACCCTTTGTTGGGGCTACATTAACTATCTTTCTTAATAGTAATAAAAGGATATCATTGTTGGGTTAAATTGTAAGTGTTTATTGCCTTATTGGTTGCTATTTTGGTTCAGGTGTGGAAGTGAAGCCGGGACAGACAGTTTATTGCGACCCTGGTGAAGGGCGTGTTGTTCATCTCACACAGGTTTAGCCATGTCCCTCATTGCCTTTTGTGTGTACAATTCTCTTAAGCTTAACCAGTGGTCTCTCGATCCTTAAGCTAACGGATTTACTTGCATGTTCTGATTACTGATTTCAGGTTGCCCTGGGTGAAACAAAGAAGGGAAGTGTCGGCATACTAGTATCTGCTAAAATTGGTGATCAGAAGGGGGTCATTGGAACTCTGTCGGCTGAAAATCACCCTCATATTCCTTGTGATTTGATCTTTGAGAAACAGTTTGAGCTATCACACAGTTCAAAAACTGCCAGTGTGTTTGCGTGTGGTTACAAGATTCCCATGCATAACTGCACGCCTGATTCTAGCGAATCTGATTCCAGCGAGTTTGATTCAAGTGAGTCTGATTCCAGCGAGTCTGATTCTAGCGAAGATGAAGTGGAAACTGTAAACAATCAAGTGACCAATCGTATTGTTGGTAAGCAGGTTTTGTCTTCTATTATTTTAATCCTGAAGGGCAATTGTTTTTCCTCATTAAGCTGGCTGAACTAATAACTTTTGGACCAAATCTGTGCCTCTCTATGTTCCATCTTTAAGGCAATGTGGCAAAGCCTCCAACAACAAAGGGTGATAAAAAGGTTACAGACAACCATGACAGTGGTGAGGAGGATAGTGATTTTTATTCTACAGATTCAGATGATGTAAGTGTGTTCGCTGATGATAATGCAAGTGCCTTCACCCTCTTAGTTGTTTGAAATATTGATGGCAATGAAACCTTTTTATCCAGTACGACGATGATGGGTACAGTAGCTTAGATACCGATTCTGAAGAGGATGGTACCAGTAGTGAAGAGATGGATACCAGTAGCAAAGAGGAGGACAAAGACAGTCCTAAGGTGTGGATCTGATAGCTCACAGTTCACATTGTTTCCATTTGCTTCAACAGCATCATCTGACTCTGTTGTGCACTACAGCCTGAGGATGGCAAGAAGGCGGTGGCCGAGACTGCCTTGAAGACACCTGCCTCTGACGACACCAGTAGCAAAGAGGGTTCAAGTGAAGAGGAAGACGAAAACACTCGTAAGGTGTGGATCCAACAGTTCTCATTTGTTTCCATTTGCTTCAACAGCATCATCTGACCCTTGTGCACTACAGCCCGAGGATGGCGAGAAGACGGTGGCCGCCGAGACTGCCTTGAAGACACCTGCCTCTGACGATACCAGTAACAAGGAGACACCTGCATCTGACGATACCAGTAACAAGGAGGATACAGAGGAAGACAAAAACACTCCTAAGGTATGGTTCCAACAGTTCTCATTATTTCCGTTTGCTTCAACAGTCTCATCTGACTCTTGTGCACTACAGCCTGAGGTTGGCACGAAGAGGGCGGCCGAAGCCGCCTTGGAGACGCCTGCTCCTGACAAGAAGGCAAAGATTGAAACACCATCTGGCCAGGACACAGGTGCGTCGATACTTACCGTGGTCCCTTGTCAACCTTCATTACGGGTGCCGTCGTAAGAACAGTTTTTATAACTAACTGTAAATCCCCATTTACTTCAGAAGACAAGAAGACTGTCCATGTGGCAACTCCCCATCCAGCAAAGCAGGCCGACAAGGCGCCTGGGAACGGCAAGCAAAACCTCAAGTCCAAATATGTCGGCGGCGCCCACGCCTGCAAGTCGTGCAGCAGGCATGCAGACAGCCTGACAACTTTGTATTCTGGTGTGCAAGCTTGACATCTAACGCTTATGCTCTCGTCGATTCTTTCAGGACATTCGGCAGTATTTCGGCGCTCCAGTCCCATGAGAAGGCCAAGCACGCTTGAGCTGCTGCTGGTGACAACATGTTGCTGATGCTGATGCTCCATCTCCAACTTCTACACTCTTATCAGCCTTAGATTAGTCTTAGAAAGTATTTTGCATATGGTGTTGGTTCTTGTATACCCAGTTTTGTGCCGTTGATATTTTTGGCGAATCTGATAGCTACTGAGATGTCGATTAATGTTCGGGAAAGATATTATGGAGGTGATATGTGGTGAACCTGGAAATTGGAAAGCCATGTTTTGATGTTACATACCGTGTGGAAGCTCTATATATTCTGCAGTACTTAATTTTTGCCTAGTCTCTCACCACCCCTAGTGGATTGTTTGAAGTTTTCTCAAACAGACAGTAGCGTGGCTGATATGCCATTGTCAAAAGGAGTTGAATTTCACTCGTGAAACATCTGCCGGCTGAATCAAACAAACTTAATAGTATGCCTGAAAACACTAGTGTTTTTTTTATGTGGAAAACACTTTCCATTAACAAACTGTTGCCGCAGAATCGCTGGCAACCAAACCTGAAACAAAGACCGGCATGTGCTTCATCCAGACAGTGGAGGACACATCCGCTGGAGGATGCAGTAGCTCTGACTGTCAGAATCTCAAGAGTTGAGGGCCTGCACTGCACCAGGAGAGGGCTTCAGACTCCAGCTTGACCTGATGAACCCCAGAACTGGCCGCCCCATCAATCGCAACAAGACATGTAACATGCAATAACTCCAGCAGCATTCGCCCGTGACATAAGCTGATTGATAGACTTCGTTTCTTCCCCCTGTGCTCGGTGATAGTCCTAGCTGAGCTTCAGGGTTTTGCGCGTGAAAATTGTCTCAAACGATGGCAGCAGCGCAAGGTTTGGTTCAGCAGGATCAGCCGTGCATCCTCTCATTTGCCGCCATGTTTGCGCTTAGATGAGCGTCGGCCAGACCTTTGCTGGGAGTTCATTGCCCGGAGCTTGCCCCATTTCAGTGTTCGCTGAAGTACTTGCGTCTCAGTGCCATGCCGCTATAAAGGGGAATGGACAGAATGTGCTGTGCATCCGATGGCCCAGAAAGGCCATTAATCAGCTCTAAGTCCCTTCCTTCCGTTACAAGGTTTAACCGAAGATGTTCTTTGACAGCACCTGAGGTGTTTACTCTGTATAATGTTTCTTTTGCAGACCCTTCTAATGTGGGTCAACTTACAAGCATGATGAATCACCAAAAAAAACACATACGGCACGAAAGAATGTTTATCAACAAGACAGTAGTACCCAACAATAATAATTAACCACATGATTCCAGAACCCTGGCACAATTAACAGCATTTCGTAGCATAGCATAGCACCAACACCAGTCTAGAACGGCGTCAAAGAGAGAGAACATCCTGATGGTGCGTGGGGAGCAGCATACCTACAGAAGCGACCTCTTTACACATCATCTCTGCCTCGGATACCCAATTTCAGTTCACCAGCATCCCCCCTAAGCTAGCACCTCACTCGAGCCTGTCCACGGTATATCTCAGGCCACCTTACTTGGCGTCGCCATGCTTCGCCCTGGAATGATCTCCAAGGCCCTTCAAGGAGCTGAAAGTCCTGAAGACGGGAAGTGTGTCAGCTAGGATACAACATCATATGCTCCAGACGGGATCAGATTCAAAGAGAAGGAACAAGATCTTGCCTGTTGCATGAGTTGCAGACGTGGCCAGCGGATTGCTTAGACTTGTCATCGTTGTTTTCAGGTGTCCTCCTTGCATGTTTTGCTGCAGGATGAGGCGTCGCGACGTGGACGTGGTCACCTGACTTACGAGCCTGTTTTGCTGCCGGATGAGGGGTCGCGACGTGGACATGGTCACCTGACTTATGAGCCTGTTTTGCTGCCGGATGAGGGGTCGCGACGTGAACATGGTCACCTGACTTATGAGCCTGTTTTGCTGCCGGATGAGGGGTCGCGACGTGGACATGGTCACCTGACTTACGAGCCTGTTTTGCTGCCGGATGAGGGGTCGCGACGTGGACATGGTCACCTGACTTACGAGCCTGTTTTGCTGCTGGATGAGGGGTCGCGACATGGACATAGCCTGCACGCAAGTTGTTCATCAAGCAGTGAGATTCTTGTGCCTTTAAAAGAACAATGCAAGTTCAGCAGATTGTATAAATATAAAATAAAGATCACTTCACACCAGTTTTGTTGCCCGTAGTTGGTGTTGCTATCTTTGCCCTCTTCCCCTGGGGTGTATTCAGAGGTGTTTCCATTGGATTATAATCGTCCTTTGTTTTCTGAATATGTCAAAACAGAAACAGTTTCAGGATTTTACGAAATGAGAAGGCATCAAAATAACAGGTCTCTTTGAGCAATCTCACACCTTTCGAGGATAATCCACATCTTGATCGGAACTCTCATTACCAGCGCCATCATTGGAATTCTGCGTACCAGTCTTATCCTGCAAATGTATTCAGCGTCAGGGAACTTAGTTTTCACACCTACCAAATACATGTCAGGTTTCAGAACCAACAAAGTATCAACTCCCTAGGCTGCTACAATCTACAACCACTATTTGTGGATCTGTCATCCAACTAGAATTGAATGTAGTAGGTTGCATAAAAGTAAGTATTGTGTGCACACATGGAAACACTGATCATATACTTAAAAAAGCTGTCAAAATGGATGCATAGTCCATGTTAACTATTTTGAGTTACATGTTAGAATGTTCACTGAACTTATTTACCAACATTCTCCCTGCATAATCCAGAACAACAAGAGCAAGAAAAAAAAGCACAGGAAACAACAGTTCCATCATAACCCACGATTGATTATTCTTAACAAAGATACAAACCTTATCATCTCCCTTTTGCTTTCCAGGACTATTTGTTCCCTCGACTTTAGCCTTTGGTATAGAGGATGGAGCATCAGCAGGCCTTGGTGCAATAAGATTATTGGCACCATGTGTAGCTTCATTGTTTTTGTAACCTGAAAGTAAATAATGTCAAACATGCCAAGGGTCAATGCAGCATGTTTTCGTTCTAGAACAAAGGCAAAGAGGGAAAACCACAACTCTAGACAGGCAAATCCTTAAAGCAGATACATCATTCTGAACTCTTAAACCACAACTGTTATGCATAGGAAAAGAATATACCGTCTGTATTGAAGTCTAGTGGAATAGCCAATGGAACCTCCTCGTCAGAATCAACACCTGAAACATCAGATATATAGATATGCCATGTTATCAACTGTACAAAGAAAACATCATAGATGCCCAGTACAAAAATGAAAAACAATATTTACCTTGTTTAGTACACGAGTGAGATGTGACTACAGACAGGAAAACAGTTAAAGAACACAAATGCATATTCAAGCTACTTAGCAAACACTGAAGAAAGAAATGTGGAAGGATATCTTTTGTTAATATCAAATTTGTAGCCCATAAAGCTGATGTTGCTGGTCATTGAGGAGTGGAACAGCTCAAACTCCTTTTTGAACACCAGATCAGCTAAAACATGAGGATGGTTATCAACTGAAAGTGTGCCAAGCATAATCCTTGTATCGTCAATTTTAACGAAAACTTGCACATCCTCTTCTGCCTTGCCAGCCTCCAATGCTATCTGTAGTAAACGAGAAAAGCAAACACCTGAAGAGTAAGCAAACTTGATCCACCTACAAATAAGCTAGAAGGGCACTTATAAATGAAGTGTGTAAAACACACCGTCGAAATGTGATAATATGAATCTCCTGGGTCACACTTCACTGTCTCTCCAGGTTTGACGACCACTCCTAAAAATGTTGGCATCCATGCAGAGTAGCCATTAGTCATTTAACAAATATGGGAATCGGCAAACACAAATGTCTGTTGCTTCCTGAAGCGCCCCAGAGAAATATGGACCACACATTATTAAGGCAAGCAGAATGGGGATATTTCTTCACACCGAACAGAAACAATGCATTGCCGGCGCTAAACGAACAACTACCAGAGCATGCTCATCTCCAGAAGAAATGCAGGTCACAGCAGAACATATATCGAAGCTGATAACACATTACTATATAGGTTATGACTACTGAAAGTACAGGAGGAACTAATACCATCCAACCAGATATCCATGAGACTATTGTTCAGACGAACCAAACCCAGACCCAGGAACAACAACAGGAAACCACAATGCTCCGTCCAGATCAAGACAGGGTAACCACAGCACTCTCCCTAGATCAGGACACGGTATGCACTCGTGAGCCAACGGAATAAGGGAAATGCGAAACACAGATTGCAGGGGCCCCGACAGACTACTTTAAACAAACAGAGATCGGTCAGAAACGAGGAACCCTAGGCAGGAACAGGTCGCGTAGATCCCCCGACCTCTGGTCGGAACCCGTCGCCGCCGGAATTACCCCCCGCCGATCAGATGCCGCGAAATGCGCGAACGGCACGGGGGCACCGGAATTGGACCGCGGGAGCAGATCGGGGGCGAAATTGGGGGATTCGGGGAGAGGATACGCACCCCAGAAGCGGTGGTTCTCCGTCATCTTCCCGGGCGAGGGAGGCCGGCTGCTTCCGCCGCGCCTTCTCCGTGATTTCCCTAGGGTTCTGGCGGAGAGGGTGGCCGCGCCGCGGAGGGGAGCGGAGGAAGGGAAGCGAGGCGGAGGGGTGTGCCTCGGGTTTATGGAATGGAACGGCCGAGGGTTTGGTTGGTTTCGTCCCCGCGGCCCGTCGTGTTCGTTGCCTATGACAGTGGGTCCAGGCGTGTGTTTTTCCATCTTTTTTTTAGTTTCTTCTTTTTTTTGCGGGACGAAACCGAGGGTTTTAGTTTCTTTTTTTTTAGTTTCGATCGCCTTGGCCGAGCTTCGTACAATTGAAGGTGTTTTTCCAACCTATTCTTTTTTTAGGGGAGTTTTTCCAACCTATTCGTCGATTATTTATTAGGAAAATCTTTATAATGAACTTCCATCTCGGATTTTCTTACTGACTCATTTCAAGCAGTTTGCTATGTCACGTTGAAGATGTACATTAGGCATCTTCAATGCTGACCCGCAAACGAAACACTGTATTTGTTCAAAAATCGGTTCAGACTGATATCCGGATGCTGATACAGCAGTCAACCATCTAATCTTGTCCGCATCCATTTCGAAACAAATTTGAACAAGTCGGACTGTATGACTAATAAGCACGAAATGAGAACCTTTCGCCATCCTAAATAGTCATGTCTTCACTTTCCGCCGACATGCTAGTACTATTTTTTGGGGAAACCAACATGCTAGTAATAAATCACTTGAAGAAAATAAAAAGTGTTTCTTAAAAAATGAAACAAGTGCTTCCGCGCTATTCACATCTCACATCATGTTTGGCGGAACTTGACCTTCCACCATGTTTGCCTTCATCTTTCGCCAAACAAACAAAAATAGCAACGGCTTTCCGCCATCCGGACTGAGAGAGAGGCATGTGGTGCCGTTTGGTTGGCCAGACGGATGAGCGGACTCCCGCAAAGCACCCCCACCCCCCCTACATACACACATTTGGTTCCGGTTTGCTGGAAAAAGGTGGCTCGTACCGTTTGGCGGATTAATACAAGCCCGTGTTAGATGGCTTCCGGGGGTCGGACCGCATGGTTCGGACATATGTAGACGGTTTCAGGGTCGGCGCTGGAGATGCCCTTAGTGACATCAAGACATCACTATTCCTTTAGTTTTCCTTCCCTAACCCTAAACAACTAGGCTAAACTCTATCATTCAGACTTTCCCATCGAGTTTGTGGATTCGCCTCTCCTCTGTCTGCCTCCAGCGGCCGATGGCGGGGAGGGGAATCCCGGTGCCTCTGATCGGGTTAGTAGCTTAGGGCGCTCGGGCAAATGACGACTCTTCTTCTTTGAGTTTGTCTTTCAGGCTCCGATCCTCCTCGAGTTCGTCCATCTGGACGTAGTCGACGGAGCTTGACATAGATTCCTGTCGTCTCCTTGAGGCGGTTAGGTTAAGGTTTCTCGTCATGTGGCACTGGTCCATAGGGGCACGTGCACAAAGACTTCTCGGATGTCATCGATAAGGTCAAACCGACTTCGATAGGGGAGCGACAACAACGGTGCATCGACGGCTCTTTCTGGCGGCAGTAGTGGTCGTTCAGTGGTCTCAGAATTTTGATGTAACTTTTATTATATTTGAGATGCCTTGTACTTCCGTGACCTGATCCTTTTCGCAAAAAAGGAAGATATACCATGAGAACAACAAGATAACTTTTTACTGGTTCACACAACTCCACACCCCCCCCTCCACCCCTCCATTCACCGATGGGTCACACTGCCTCCTCCCTCCTCTCTTGTTTTATATATGGATATGGGTAAGGATATGGATGATATTGTCTTGAGCAACAAAGAGCATGCTATTGTCACCAAAGAGAGACATTCTATATGGCACCTTCCGTTGTGCATGGTCTTAACAAGCCTATCCTTGTCGGACCTCGTCATTGGCATGGAGGGGATTCTCCTTAAGAAAAGCACTGTTTGTGACTCGAGAAACGTTGATTTGTGTTTGGGGAAAGGCGTTGGTAAATGTAGTAGAAAACAAAAAAAATCACGCCTATGCACACCCAAGATCAATATGAAGATGCATAACAGGCTGGGATCACGATCGTTACCATCATCAAGTTACAGTGGAAGAAGAACATATCGGTGTAGAATGTTAGAATAAATCCGAGGCATACCGTCGATCATCCGAGGACCAAGCAATCACACGAGCACGACACCGAGATTTGTTAACGAGGTTCACCAATATGGCTACATCCCCGGGGCCTGACTATGGGCGATCCTCCCCATGATACCGCTACAATACCGCACCCGGTCGCCAGCTTCCCCTGCGTTCCCGTGCTATTATGTTGGCATAGGTTACATCGTGTGTCTACCCTCACTATATATGAGAGACCTAGGATACAAGTGTCCTACTAGGGCACGACTCCATATCCTATCTAAACACAATACTACTCAGAGTCCAACTGTAACCTACCTTGTACACTATATTCGACACAAACTCTAACAAACTCCACCTTGGCGAATATTCTCCGCCACCTTTAATTTGTTAATGCGTCAAAATTCCATGTACATTGGACTTGAAATCATCCCATGAGAACCGCTGCTACTCCAAAGACTCCATGTGACTCCACCAACAACTTGTAGTCCCTTCTTTTCTTGACCACAGTCAACACGAGCAAAATTAAGTTCCTCTTTACTCTAGTTTGTGCTTCCAACTTCCAAAGTATCCGCTCAACACCATCACACACTGATCACTGACCTGCGTGAAAGTGAACAACTCATATATTGGGTGTCACACATAAGAGTTACCTGAACTCAACATCATCACTCTTCCCTCTTGACCGCCTGTCTGAAACTTGAAAGAATTTCACTGTTCCTTGTAGTCATCCTGAGTCAAATTAGCAGATGTCTCACCACATGTATGACTACCAGAGCCCTGGCCCGTCTCCATGTCCCATGCATACCGCACGCCTCGCCGCTATTACCGCGTCGAGCCTCCGCTATCCTGGTCGAGTCTCAAGGGCCGCAAACCCACACCACTCAACCCCCACTGCAGAGTACCATCGATCATCATCGACCGATGATGAGTTTCATGTTTCCATCAGACCACTGGGCTCCGGTCCGAACTACGTGCCTCTCGCTTTTTTCCCCGCTGAATAGGCTTTGATTCTCTGGATCCTTACACCGTAGCCCAGCAATCCAGCTCCACCTTCAACATGACTCCATGGTAGATGATCAGTCCACCCTTGCGCCCCGTCGACTTCAAGCTCTCATGTGCGCACCATCTTGAATCAACCCCACGCCATAGTCTTTTCAAAGCCACACAAGCCCTCGGGGCCTGCGCCACGTGTTTCCACGCCCAGAAGTCGGTCACCATCAGCATCACACTCCTATGTCGTCGTCGCCATCCCACCACCATCTTCTGTACCAACCGACCTGCGACGATCCGTCAGACTGTCTAGTCTGACCCAGCCGAACTTGTCCGGTTGCATGACATGCTGAAGACTCCCAAATCGTCTTTTGCGAATTCTAATCCATCACATTATAATTCCATCATAGCTGCCATGAATTTCCACAACGCCTTCAAGCATCCTTGTCATGTCAACAAATCTTTCACCCATATCTGCCATAACCCAACGTTTTCAGTTCTGTTGAACTTCTCCACCTCAAACCCGATGCCCGATGGCATCACGATTCTTCATACGGCTAACCTCAAGAAAAAATACCGAGCTTCTACACGCAATGCCCAAGTACTTCATGAAGGAAATATGCCCTAGAGGCAATATAAAGTTATTATTTATTTCCTTATATCATGATAAATGTTTATTATTCATGCTAGAATTGTATTAACCGGAAACATAATACTTGTGTGAATACATAGACAAACAGAGTGTCACTAGTATGCCTCTACTTGACTAGCTCGTTGATCAAAGATGGTTATGTTTCCTAGCCATAAACATGAGTTGTCATTTGATTAACGGGATCACATCATTAGGAAAATGATGTGATTGACTTGACCCATTCCGTTAACTTAGCACACGATCGTTTAGTATTCTGCTATTGCTTTCTTCATGACTTATACATGTTCCTGTGACTATGAGATTATGCAACTCCCATTTACCGAAGGAACACTTTGTGTGCTACCAAACGTCACAACGTAACTGGGTGATTATAAAGGTGCTCTAGAGGTGTCTCTGAAGGTACTTGTTGGGTTGGCGTATTTCGAGATTAGGATTTGTCACTCCGATTGTCGGAGAGGTATCTTTGGGCCCTCTCGGTAATGCACATCACTTAAGCCTTGCAAGCATTGCAACTAATGAGTTAGTTGCGGGATGATGTATTACGGAACGAGTAAAGAGACTTGCCGGTAACGAGATTGAACTAGGTATTGAGATACTCCCTCTGGTCCTTTTTACTCTGCACATTGGATTTGTCGAAAGTCAAACTTAGCTAAGTTTGACCAAATTTATATTAGAAATTATTACCATCTATAATATCTAATAAATATAATATGAAAATATATTCCGAGATGAATCTAATGATGTTGGTGTTGTTATGTAAATGTCAATAATTTTTTATATAAACTTGGTCAAAGTTGGATGAGATTGACTTCAGACAAACCTAATATGCAGAGTAAAAAGGACCGGAGGGAGTACCGACGAATGAATCTCGGGCAAGTAACATACCGATGACAAAGGGAACAACGTATGTTATTATGCGGTCTGACCAATAAAGATCTTCGTATAATATGTAGGAGCCAATATGAGCATCCAGGTTCCGCTATTGGTTATTGACCGGAGACGTGTCTCGGTCATGTCTACATAGTTCTCAAACCCGTAGGGTCCGCACGCTTAAAGTTTCGATGACAGTTATATTATGAGTTTATATGTTTTGATGTACCGAAGGTTGTTCGGAGTCCCAGATGTGATCACAGACATCACGAGGAGTCTCGAAATGGTCGATACATGAAGATTGATATATTGGAAGCCTATGTTTGGATATCGGAAGTGTTCTGGGTGAAATCGGGATTTTACCGGAGTACCGGGAGGTTACCGGACCCCCCCCGGGGGGGGGGGGGGTTAATGGTCCATAGTGGGTCTTAGTGGAGAAGAGGAGAGGTGGCCAGGGGAAGGGCCGCGCGCCCCTCCCCCCTAGTCCGAATAGGACAAGGAGAGGGGGGCGGCGCCCCCCTTTCCTTCTTCTCCTCCACCTCTTTCCCCCCAATCCTATTCCAGCTAGGAAAAAGGGAGGGAGTCCTACTCCCAGTGGGAGTAGGACTCCTCCTGCCGCCTCTCTGGCCGGCCGCACTTCTTGCTCCTTTATATACGGGGGTAGGGGGCACCTCACAGACACAACAATTGTTTGTTTGTTCTTTTTGCCGTGTGGTTTGCCACCCTCCTCCATAGTCCACCTCGATAATAGTTTAGAGGTGCTTAGTCGAAGCCCCGCATCGGTAGAACATCATCATCGCCACCACGCCTGCCGTCAGGTCGACAAAACTCTTCCTCAACACTCGCTGGCTCGTAGTTCGAGGGACGTCATCGGCTGAACATGTCTGAACTCGGAGGTGTCGTATGCTCGGTACTTGATCGGTCGGATCGTGAAGATGTACGACTACATCAACCGCTACAGTTAACGCTTCCGCTTTCGGGTTCACGAGGGTACATGGACAACACTCTCCTCTCGTTGCTATGCATCACCATGATCTTGCGTGTGCGTAGGATTTTTTGAAATTACTACGTTCCCCAACAAAGGGCATCCGAGCCAGGTTTTATGCGTAGATGTCATATGCACGAGTAGAACACAAGTGAGTTGTGGGCGATATAAGTCATACCGCTTACCAAAGATGTCATACTTTGGTTCGGGCGGTATTGTTGGATGAAGCGGATCGGACCGACATTACGCCAGACGCTTGCGAGATCGGTTCTACCGACGTGCTTTGCACATAGGTGGTTGGCAGGTGTCAGTTTCTCCAACTTTAGTTGAACCGAGTGTGGCTACGCCGTTCCTTGCGAAGGTTAAAACAACATCAACTTGACAAACTATTGCTGTGGTTTTGATGCATAGGTAAGAACGGTTCTTGCTAAGCTCGTAGCAGCCACGTAAAATTTGCAAACAACAAAGTAGATGACGTCTAACTTGTTTTTGCAGGGCATGTTGTGATGTGATATGGTCAAGACATGATGCTAAATTTTATTGTATGATATGATCATGTTTTGTAACCGAGTTATCGACAACTGGCAGGAGCCATATGGTTGTCATTTTATTGTATGCCATGCAATCGCCCTGTAATGTTTTACTTTATCACTAAGCGGTAGCGATAGTCGTAGAAGCATAAGATTGGCGAGACGACAACGATGCTACGATGGAGATCAAGGTGTCGCGTCGGTGACGATGGTGATCATGATGGTGCTTCAGAGATGGATATCACAAGCACAAGATGATGATGGCCATATCATATCACTTATATTGATTGCATGTGATGTTTATCTTTTATGCATCTTATCTTGCTTTGATTGACGGTAGCATTATAAGATGATCTCTCACTAAATTATCAAAGTATAAGTGTTCTCCCTGGGTATGCACTGTTGCAAAAGTTCTTCGTCTTTGAGACACCACGTGATGATCGGGTGTGATAGGCTCTACGTTCAAATACAACGGGTGCAAAACAGCTTGCACACGGAATACTCAAAGTTAAACTTGATGAGCCTAGCATATATAATGTATATGGCCTCTGAACACGGAGACCGATAGGTCGAGCGTGAATCATATAGTAGATATGATCAACATATTGATGTTCACCATTGAAACTACTCCATCTCACGTGATGATCGGACATGGTTTAGTTGATTTGGATCACGTGATCACTTAAAGGATTAGAGGGATGTCTATCTAAGTGGGAGTTCTTAAGTAATATGATTAATTGAACTTAAGTGGGAGTTCACGTGATCACTTAGTACCTGATAGTATCTTGCTTGTCTATGTTGATTGTAGATAGATGGCTCGTGTTGTTGTTCCGTTGAATTTTAATGCGTTCCTTGAGAAAGCAAAGTTGAAAGATGATGGTAGCAATTACACGAATCGGGTCCGTAATTTGAGGATTATCCTCATTGCTGCATGTAAGAATTACGTCTCGAAGCACTCGCTAGGTGTACCACTGCCGCAATCGCAGACATTGTGAATGCACAGCGTTCGGCGTGTTGATGACTACTCAATATTTCAGTGTGCCATGCTTTACGGCTTAGAACCGGGACTTCAACGACATTTTGAACGTCATGGAGCATATGAGATGTTCCAAGAGTTGAAGTTAATATTTCAAAAGAATGCCCGGATTGAGAGATATGAAGTCTCCAATAAGTTCTACAACTGCAAGATGGAGGAGAATAGTTACACGGTGAGCATATACTCAAAATGCCTGGGTATAATAATCACTTGATTCAACTGGGAGTTAATCTTACGGATGATAGCGTCATTGACATAATTCTCCAATCACTGCCACCAAGCTACAAGAGCTTCGTGATGGACTATAATATGCAAGGGATGGATAAGACGATTCCCGAGCTCTTCGCAATGCTAAAGGTTGCGGAGGTAGAAATCAAAAAGGAGCATCAAGTGTTGATGGTCAATAAGACCACCAGTTTCAAGGAAAAGGGCAATGGGAAGAAGAAGGGGAACTTCAAGAAGAACAGCAAACAAGTTGCTGCTCAGGAGAAGAAACCCAAGTCTGGACCTAAGCCTGAGATCGAGTGCTTCTCTTGCAAGCGCATCGTCATCGGAACCGGAACTGCCCCAAGTATTTGGCGGATAAGAAGGATGGCAAGACGAACAAAGGTATATGTGATATACATGTTATTGATGTGTACCTTACTAATGCTCGCAGTAGCACTTGGGTATTTGATACTGGTTCTGTTGCTAATATTCGCAACTTGAAACAGGGACTACAGATTAAGCGAAGATTGGCTAAGGATGAGGTGACGATGCGTGTGGGAAATGGTTCCAAAGTCGATGTGATCGCGGTCGGCACGCTACCTCTACATCTACCTTCGGGATTATTTTTAGACCTAAATAATTGTTATTTGGTGCCAGCGTTGAGCATAAACATTATATCTAGATCTTGTTTGATGTGAGACGGTTATTCATTTAAATCAGAGAATAATGGTTGTTCTATTTATATGAGTAATATCTTTTATGGTCATGCACCCTTTAAGAGTGGTCTATTTTTGTTGAATCTCGATAGTAGTGATACACATATTCATAATATTGAAGCCAAAAGATGCAGAGTTGATAATGATAGTGCAACTTATTTGTGGCACTGCCGTTTAGGTCATATCGGTGTAAAGCGCATGAAGAAACTCCATACTGATGGACTTTTGGAACCACTTGATTATGAATCACTTGGTACTTGCGAACCATGCCTCATGGGCAAGATGACTAAAACACCGTTCTCCAGAACTATGGAGCGAGCAACAGATTTTTTGGAAATCATACATACAGATGTATGTAGTCCGATGAATGTTGAGGCTCGCGGCGGGTATCGTTATTTTCTCACCTTCAGAGATGATTTAAGCAGATATGGGTATATCTACTTAATGAAACATAAGTCTAAAACATTTGAAAAGTTCAAAGAATTTCAGAGTCAAGTTGAAAATCATCGTAACAAGAAAATAAAGTTTCTACGATCTGATCGTGGAGGAGAATATTTGAGTTACGAGTTTGGTCTTTATTTGAAACAATGCGGATTAGTTTCGCAACTCATGCCACCTAGAACACCACAACGAAATGGTGTGTCCGAACGTCATAATCGTACTTTACTAGATATGGTGCGATCTATGATGTCTCTTACTAATTTACCGCTATCATTTTGAGGTTATGCTTTAGAGACGGCTGCATTCTCATTAAATAGGACACCGTCGAAATCCGTTGAGACGACGCCTTATGAACTATGGTTTGGCAAGAAACCAAAGTTGTCGTTTCTTAAAGTTTGGGGCTGCGATGCTTATGTGAAAAAGCTTCAAACTGATAAGGTTGAACCCAAATCAGAAAAATGTGTCTTCATAGGATACCCAAAAGAGACAGTTGGGTACACCTTCTATCACAGATCCGAAAGCAAGACTTTTGTTGCTAAATTCAGAATCTTTCTAGAGAAGGAGTTTCTCTCGAAAGAAGTGAGTGGGAGGAAAGTAGAACTTGATGAGGTAACTGTACCTACTCCCTTATTGGAAAGTAGTTCATCACAGAAATCGGTTTCCGTGACACCTACACCAATTAGTGAGGAAGTTAATGATGATGATCATGAAACTCCAGATCAAGTTGTTACTGAACCTCGTAGATCAACCAGAGCAAGATCCGCACCAGAGTGGTACGCTAATCCTGTTCTCGAAGTCATGTTATGTAACACCCCGGTTGTAACTTTCCATATTTGTAACTCCAACTCTTGCCATTTTCGGCATTGTGATATGATATTCCCTCCGTGGTTGGGTTTTTCTTCATTTTGCATTTTGCCCATGTCATGCATTTTATATCATGTCATCATGTGCATCTCATTTGCATACGTGTTCGTCTCATGATTCCGAGCATTTTTCGCATTGTCCGTTTTGCAATCCGGCGCTCCTATGTTCCCCGGCGTCGCCTTTTACGTTTTTCCGTGAGCGGGTACTAAACGTTCTCGGAATGGACCGAGGTTTGTCAAGTGGCCTTGGTATACCACCGGTAGACCACCTGTCAAGTTTCGGGTCATTTGGAGCTCGTTTGGTACTCCAACGGTTAACCGCACTCTCGCAAAGGCCTCTTTTAAGTTACAGCCCAATAACCCATCTAAGCCATTTCCATGCTATCCGTCGTTCGATCACGATCGTGTGGGCGAAAACTACACCTCATTTGGACTCTCCTAGCTCCCTCTATGCCTATTTAAACACCTCCCCCGTCCAAATCCGGGTCCAAACCCTAGCCTTCCCCTACCTCGCGCCACCGGACAAAATCCCGCGCCGACGGACGCGTCCGCCCCGCACGCGCCGTCGCCGCCCGGTGAACCAGGGCGCGACACGTGGCACCCGGCCACCCGCGCCCGCCGCCCGAGCCCTTGAGCCGCAGCCCCCATGCGCGCCCGTCGCCCGCCTCGTCGCTGCTCCCGGCCTCGCCCGCCACATGGCCCGCCGCCGACCGCCGTCGCCTCCTCCTCCGGTCGGCCGCCCGGCCCCTCCTCTCCTCCGGCCCCAGGCGAGCTCCGGCCGCGCTGCTTTCGCCCGCGCCCGCCGGTCAGTCGATCGGATCTAGATCGGGACCCGAGGGTTGACTTCTTCCCCCCTTAATTTCGTCTAAGTTTTTGTCTCGGTGATTATTTCCTGGCACTTTCAACGCATCATAACTCTGCACCCGTAGCTCCGTTTCGTGCGTGTAATATGTCAAAATGTTCGACCCGAAGAGTAGATCATTTCTTCTCATTGCATCATTTTCATTTGAGCTAATCTTGATGCCCGAAATGCTGTTGGAAGAGAGCTATGTGATGTTAGTTTCTGTTTCGTAACAGAACATGCACTTTTGTCATTTTTGCCATGATTGATGTGTGCATCCTATGAATTTGAGTCCTACATGTGTTTTGTAATATGCCATGCCATCTTTCCACGGGTGTATGCCATGTATTTTTGTGATCTCTGTGGTGACTAGCACAAGCATGCAAATTAGGCTTCATGATGTTGCTGATTTCAGCCCCAGTTTTGCTGATATTTTTATGCCATGTTAACTTGATGCTACCGAGAGATCCATGCATATTTTGAGATACTTCAGTAAGGATGTTTTGAACATATGGTAATGCTATATCCATCCATGGCCTTGTTTGCAATTATGGAGTGCCATAGCTTGAGTCAATCGAGCTCTACTTTTGCTATAATATGTTTCCTGGCAGATTGTTTACATGTTATTCAAGTTTGCCAAGGTTGTTGTGGTTGATCCGTGTAGGCTATGATGTTGTTCTTGCCATGGATGTCTTCTATGCCATGTCTTCTTTATGGATGTACGCTTAGTTTATCATGATATGCTCTGTAGTGAGTGCATCGAGCTCTTAAACATGCCTACTTGTTATCTGTTTTTGACAGGCCCTGTTGCTGAATCTGTTAACAAAACTTGCTATGTTTACATGGGTGTTATTATAGTTTCTGATCCTTTTTGGCTTATGGTCAGTAAGGTACTTTTGTTCTATGCTTTGATTAGATTCATGCCATGCCTTGTTTTGCTATTATAAGTTCCTGTAGCATGTAGTTTTCTTGCTCTGAACATTGCTACCTGATGCTGTTTTTGCCATGTTCAGTAATTTCACTAAGTCTGTGAAGCTGATATGTTTTGCACTTTTGCCATGCTTGTTTGAACCTGTTAGGATGTGATTTAGCCGTAGCTCAGTGTTCATCTTTTGTCAAGCATCTTGAGTAGATAACTGCCATATACTTTGTTGGTACGTTTGGGTGCAGTAGCTTAATTTCTTGTTGCTTGCTTCTCATTTGTTTTGCTTGTCATTCTTGTTTTGCTTGTCATTTGCAAACCGTGCATCCGATTCCGGTGATCTTTATATCGATTTCAACCGAAATCATCTCATCTTTCCAGCGGCACACTTGGTTTGCCAAGTTGATGCCTGGTTCATCATTTTCCTTCCGGGCGCTTTTACGCATTGCATATCACATCTCGCATATCATGTCATGTTTTGCATCATGTTGCTTGTGCATTGCACCGTGATTTATTGTGGTTCCTTTGTTTGTGTTCTTGCTTTGGGTAGAGCCGGAGACGAAAGTACGTGAACGAGGAACCTGTTGAGAACGCTACGAGGATCAAGCTTTCGACAACTCTGAGAACATTGCAGGCAAGATGACCATACCCTTGAAATCACTTCTATCTTTGCTATGCTAGATGCTCGATCTTTTGCTATGCCTATGCTACGATGCCTATCACTTGCTTATCATGCCACCCATATTGCCATGTCAGCCCCTAACCATCCTTTTCCTAGCAAACCGTTGATTGGCTATGTTACCGCTTTGCTCAGCCCCTCTTATAGCGTTGCTAGTTGCAGGTGAAGCTGAAGTTTGTTCCTTGTTGGAACATGGAGTTGTTGTTCCTTTTTGGAACATGTTTACTTGTTGGGGATATCACAATATATATTTGCTATAATTAATGCATCTATATACTTGGTAAAGGGTGGAAGGCTCGGCCTTATGCCTGGTGTTTTGTTCCACTCTTGCCACCCTAGTTTCCGTCATACCGGTGTTATGTTCCTTGATTTCGCGTTCCTTACACGATTGGGTGATTTATGGGACCCCCTTGACAGTTCGCTTTGAATAAGACTCGTCCCAGAAGGCCCAACTTTGGTTTTACCATTTGCCACCTAAGCCTTTTCCCCGGTTTTCGCGAGCCCGAGGGTCATCTTTATTTTAACCCCCGGACCAGTGCTCCTTCGAGTGCTGGCCCGAACTAGAGCCCTGTCAGGTAGCGCCCCTCAAGGAAACTTGAGGTCTGGTTTTAGTTGTATGGACTGCTCATCCGGATGTGCCACGAGAACGAGATATGTGCAGCTCCTATCGGGATTTGTCGGCACAATCAGGCGGCTTTGCCGGTCTTGTTTTATTCTTTGTCGAAATGTCTTGTAGTCCGGGATTCCGAGATCGATCGGGTCTTCCCGGTAGAAGGAATATCCTTCGTTGACCGTGAGAGCTTATTATGGGCTAAGTTGGGACACCCTGCAGGTATTATCTTTCGAAAAGCCGTGCCATGGTTATGAGGCAGATGGGAATTTGTTAATGTCCGGTTGTAGAAAACCCGAAGTTGACCTCAATTAAAATACACATCAATCAAGGGTGTAACTGTGATGGTCTCTTCTCGGCGGAGTCCGGGAAGTGAACACGGTGTTGGAGTTATGTTTGGCGTAAGTAGTTCAGGATCACTTCTTGATCACTACTAGCTTCACGACCGCTTTGCTTCTCTTCTCGCTCTCTTTTGCGAATGTAGCCACCATATATGCTAGTCGCTTGCTGCAGCTCCACCTCACAACTCTGTCCTTCCTATAAGCTTAAATAGTCTTGATCTCGCTGGTGTGAGATTGCCGAGTCCCCGTGACTCACAGATTCTACCAAAAGCGATTCTGCAGTGCCGACGATGCGGTCTGGTGGCGCAACCGAGCTCAAGTGGGAGTTCGATGAGGAACGTGGTCGTTACTATGTGTCTTTTCCTCGATGATCGATGAGTGGAGCCCGGTTGGGACGATCGGGGATCTATGTAGCATTTGGGGTATCTTCTTTATTTTGGTTCCGTAGTCGGACTTTGAGTGTATTCTAGATGATGGATGTTTATTTATGTATTGTGTGAAGTGGCGACTGTAAGCCAACTATGTATCTCTTTCCCTTATGTATTACATGGGTTGTGTGAAGATTACCTCACTTGCGACATTGCTTTCAATGCGGTTATGCCTCTAAGTCGTGCTTCGACACGTGGGAGATATAGCCGCATCGAGGGCGTTACAAGTTGGTAATCGAGCCTTCCCGACTTAGGAGCCCCTACTTGATTGTTTGTCATGCGTTGTTGAGTCTAGAACGGAAAAATATTTTGAGTCTTAGGATTATACATATCGGAGAGTAGGATTCTTTTTACTCCCCAGTCCCTTCGTCGCTCTGGTGAGGTCTCCTGACGTAGAAGTTTTGACTCTCCTCTCCTCAAATTTCACTAAAAAATTTTTTTAGGATCACGTGGGTATCTTGGGATCGTTCCGATGGTTTTGTGACGAGAACATTGTTCTAGGTGCCTCGACATTTAGGGGTTGTGGCGTTGTCCGGGAGGTGAGCTCCGAGGTGTTGTCGTCACAATTTTATCGTTGCAGTTCTGGAATACCTGAGTTTTACCGACATCGAAATCTCTTTTGTGCAGTTGTTGGTGAGATAACCCCGATAACCCAGTACTGGGGCGAGCTCGGGAGTATTGCCGTAACTCGGTGTTGGAGTTATGTTTGACGTAAGTAGTTCAGGATCACTTCTTGATCACTACTAGCTTCACGACCGCTTTGCTTCTCTTCTCGCTCTCTTTGCGAATGTAGCCACCATATATGCTAGTCGCTTGCTGCAGCTCCACCTCACAACTCTGTCCTTCCTCTAAGCTTAAATAGTCTTGATCTCGCGGGTGTGAGATTGCTGAGTCCCCGTGACTCACAGATTCTACCAAAACAGTTGCAGTGCCGACGATGCGGTCAGGCAGACGCAACCGAGCTCAAGTGGGAGTTCGATGAGGAACGTGGTCGTTACTATGTGTCTTTTCCCGATGATCGATGAGTGGAGCCCAGTTGGGACGATCGGGGATCTATGTAGCATTTGGGGTATCTTCTTTATTTTGGTTCCGTGAGTCGGACTTTGAGTGTATTCGGATGATGGATGTTTATTTATGTATTGTGTGAAGTGGCATTTGTAAGACAACTATGTATCTCTTTCCCTTATGTATTACATGGGTTGTGTGAAGATTACCTCACTTGCGACATTGCTTTCAATGCGGTTATGCCTCTAAGTCGTGCTTCGACACGTGGGAGATATAGCCGCATCGAGGGCGCTACAAGTTGGTAATCAGAGCCTTCCCCGACTTAGAAGCCCCCCTACTTGATTGTTTGCTGGCGTTGTTGAGTCTAGAACGGAAAAATATTTTGAGTCTTAGGATTATACATATCGGAGAGTAGGATTCTTTTTACTCCCCAGTCCCTTCGTCGCTCTGGTGAGGTCTCCTGACGTAGAAGTTTTGACTCTCCTCTCCTCAAATTTCACTAAAATTTTTTTTAGGATCACGTGGGTATCTTGGGATCGTTCCGATGGTTTTGTGACGAGAACATTGTTCTTGGTGCCTCCTGACATTTAGGGGTTGTGGCAGTGTCCCGGGAGTTGAGCTCCGAGGTGTTGTCGTCACAATTTTATCGTTGCGATTACGGAATACCTGAGTTTTACCGACATCGAAATCTCTTTTGTGCAGTTGTTGGTGAGATAACCCCGATAACCCAAAGATCGAGGCGAGCTCGAGTATTGCCATAACTCGGTGTTGGAGTTATGTTTGGCGTAAGTAGTTCAATATCACTTCTTGATCACTACTAGCTTCACGACCGGCGCTTTGCTTCTCTTCTCGCTCTCTTTGCGAATGTAGCCACCATATATGCTAGTCGCTTGTCGCAGCTCCACCTCACAACTCTGTCCTTCCTATAAGCTTAAATAGTCTTGATCTCGCTGGTGTGAGATTGCTGAGTCCCGTGACTCACAGATTCTACCAAAACAGTTGCGAGTGCCAAGCGATGCGGTCTGCGGTGGCCTGCAACCGAGCTCAAGTGGGAGTTCGATGAGGAACGTGGTCGTTACTATGTGTCTTTTCCTGATGATCAGTAGTGGAGCCAGTTGGGACGATCGGGGATCTATGTAGCATTTGGGGTATCTTCTTTATTTTGGTTCCGTGAGTCGGACTTTGAGTGTATTCGGATGATGGATGTTTATTTATGTATTGTGTGAAGTGGCATTTGTAAGCCAACTATGTATCTCTTTCCTTATGTATTACATGGGTTGTGTGAAGATTACCTCACTTGCGACATTGCTTTCAATGCGGTTATGCCTCTAAGTCGTGCTTCGACACGTGGGAGATATAGCCGCATCGAGGGCGTTACAAGTTGGTAATCGAGCCTTCCCGACTTAGGAGCCCCTACTTGATTGTTTCTTTGGCGTTGTTGAGTCTAGAACGGAAAAATATTTTGAGTCTTAGGATTATACATATCGGAGAGTAGGATTCTTTTTACTCCCCAGTCCCTTCGTCGCTCTGGTGAGGTCTCCTGACGTAGAAGTTTTGACTCTCCTCTCCTCAAATTTCACTAAAAAAATTTTTTAGGATCACGTGGGTATCTTGGGATCGTTCCGATGGTTTTGTGACGAGAACATTGTTCTAGGTGCCTCCTGACATTTAGGGGTTGTGGCAGTGTCCCGGGGAGTTGAGCTCCGAGGTGTTGTCGTCACAATTTTATCGTTGCGATTCTGGAATACCTGAGTTTTACCGACATCGAAATCTCTTTTGTGCGATTGTTGGTGAGATAACCCCGATAACCCAGTACTGGGGCGAGCTCGGGAGTATTGCCGTAACTCGGTGTTGGAGTTATGTTTGACGTAAGTAGTTCAGGATCACTTCTTGATCACTACTAGCTTCACGACCGCGCTTTGCTTCTCTTCTCGCTCTCTTTTGCGAATGTAGCCACCATATATGCTAGTCGCTTGCTGCAGCTCCACCTCACAACTCTGTCCTTCCTATAAGCTTAAATAGTCTTGATCTCGCGGGTGTGAGATTGCTGAGTCCCCGTGACTCACAGATTCTACCAAAACAGTTGCGGTGCCGGCGATGCGGTCAGGTGGCAACCGAGCTCAAGTGGGAGTTCGATGAGGAACGTGGTCGTTACTATGTGTCTTTTCACGATGATCAGTAGTGGAGCCAGTTGGGACGATCGGGGATCTATGTAGCATTTGGGGTATCTTCTTTATTTTGGTTCCGTAGTCGGACTTTGAGTGTATTCTGGATGATGGATGTTTATTTATGTATTGTGTGAAGTGGCATTTGTAAGCCAACTATGTATCTCTTTCCCTTATGTATTACATGGGTTGTGTGAAGATTACCTCACTTGCGACATTGCTTTCAATGCGGTTATGCCTCTAAGTCGTGCTTGACACGTGGGAGATATAGCCGCATCGAGGGCGCTACAAGTTGGTAATCGAGCCTTCCCCGACTTAGGAGCCCCTACTTGATTGTTTCTTTGGCGTTGTTGAGTCTAGAACGGAAAAATATTTTGAGTCTTAGGATTATATATATCGGAGAGTAGGATTCTTTTTGCTCCCCAGTCCCTTCGTCGCTCTGTGAGGTCTCCTGACGTAGAAGTTTTGACTCTCCTCTCCTCAAATTTCACTAAAATTTTTTTAGGATCACGTGGGTATCTTGGGATCGTTCCGATGGTTTTGTGACGAGAACATTGTTCTTGGTGCCTGCTGACATTTAGGGGTTGTGGCAGTGTCCCGGGGAGTTGAGCTCCGAGGTGTTGTCGTCACAATTTTATCGTTGCGATTCTGGAATACCTGAGTTTTACCGACATCGAAATCTCTTTTGTGCAGTTGTTGGTGAGATAACCCCGATAACCCAGTACTGGGGCGAGCTCGGGAGTATTGCCATAACTCGGTGTTGGAGTTATGTTTGACGTAAGTAGTTCAATATCACTTCTTGATCACTACTAGCTTCACGACCGCGCTTTGCTTCTCTTCTCGCTCTCTTTTGCGAATGTAGCCACCATATATGCTAGTCGCTTGCTGCAGCTCCACCTCACAACTCTGTCCTTCCTATAAGCTTAAATAGTCTTGATCTCATGGTGTGAGATTGCTGAGTCCCGTGACTCACAGATTCTACCAAAAGCAGTTGCAGTGCCGACGATGCGGTCAGGTGGCCTTAACCGAGCTCAAGTGGGAGTTCGATGAGGAACGTGGTCGTTACTATGTGTCTTTTCCTGATGATCAGTAGTGGAGCCCAGTTGGGACGATCGGGGATCTATGTAGCATTTGGGGTATCTTCTTTATTTTGGTTCCGTAGTCGGACTTTGAGTGTATTCTGGATGATGGATGTTTATTTATGTATTGTGTGAAGTGGCGACTGTAAGCCAACTATGTATCTCTTTCCCTTATGTATTACATGGGTTGTGTGAAGATTACCTCACTTGCGACATTGCTTTCAATGCGGTTATGCCTCTAAGTCGTGCTTCGACACGTGGGAGATATAGCCGCATCGAGGGCGTTACAAGTTGGTAATCGAGCCTTCCCGACTTAGGAGCCCCTACTTGATTGTTTCTTTGGCGTTGTTGAGTCTAGAACGGAAAAATATTTTGAGTCTTAGGATTATACATATCGGAGAGTAGGATTCTTTTACTCCCAGTCCCTTCGTCGCTCTGGTGAGGTCTCCCGACGTAGAAGTTTTGACTCTCCTCTCCTCAAATTTCACTAAAAATTTTTAGGATCACGTGGGTATCTTGGGATCGTTCGATGGTTTTGTGACGAGAACATTGTTCTAGGTGCCTCGACATTTAGGGGTTGTGGCGGTGTCCCGGGAGTTGAGCTCCGAGGTGTTGTCGTCACAATTTTATCGTTGCAGTTCTGGAATACCTGAGTTTTACCGACATCGAAATCTCTTTTGTGCAGTTGTTGGTGAGATAACCCCGATAACCCAGTACTGGGGCGAGCTCGGGAGTATTGCCGTAACTCGGTGTTGGAGTTATGTTTGACGTAAGTAGTTCAGGATCACTTCTTGATCACTACTAGCTTCACGACCGCGCTTTGCTTCTCTTCTCGCTCTCTTTTGCGAATGTAGCCACCATATATGCTAGTCGCTTGCTGCAGCTCCACCTCACAACTCTGTCCTTCCTATAAGCTTAAATAGTCTTGATCTCGGGTGTGAGATTGCCGAGTCCCGTGACTCATGATTCTACCAAAACAGTTGCAGTGCCGACGATGCCGGTCAGGTGGCCTTAACCGAGCTCAAGTGGGAGTTCGATGAGGAACGTGGTCGTTACTATGTGTCTTTTCCTGATGATCGGTAGTGGAGCCCAGTTGGGACGACGATCGGGGATCTATGTAGCATTTGGGGTATCTTCTTTATTTTGGTTCCGTAGTCGGACTTTGAGTGTATTCTAGATGATGGATGTTTATTTATGTATTGTGTGAAGTGGCATTTGTAAGCCAACTATGTATCTCTTTCCCTTATGTATTACATGGGTTGTGTGAAGATTACCTCACTTGCGACATTGCTTTCAATGCGGTTATGCCTCTAAGTCGTGCTTCGACACGTGGGGATATAGCCGCATCGAGGCGTTACAAGTTGGTAATCGAGCCTTCCCGACTTAGGAGCCCCTACTTGATTGTTTCTTTGGCGTTGTTGAGTCTAGAACGGAAAAATATTTTGAGTCTTAGGATTATATATATCGGAGAGTAGGATTCTTTTTACTCCCGGTCCTTCGTCGCTCTGGTGAGGTCTCCTGACGTAGAAGTTTTGACTCTCCTCTCCTCAAATTTCACTAATTTTTTTTTTAGGATCACGTGGGTATCTTGGGATCGTTCTGATGGTTTTGTGACGAGAACATTGTTCTTTTTGCCTCCTGACATTTAGGGGTTGTGGCAGTGTCCCGGGGAGTTGAGCTCCGAGGTGTTGTCGTCACAATTTTATCGTTGCAGTTCTGGAATACCTGAGTTTTACCGACATCAAAATCTCTTTTGTGCAGTTGTTGGTGAGATAACCCCGATAACCCAGTACTGGGGCGAGCTCGGGAGTATTGCCATAACTCGGTGTTGGAGTTATGTTTGACGTAAGTAGTTCAGGATCATTTCTTGATCACTACTAGCTTCACGACCGCGCTTTGCTTCTCTTCTCGCTCTCTTTTGCGAATGTAGCCACCATATATGCTAGTCGCTGTCGCAGCTCCACCTCACAACTCTGTCCTTCCTATAAGCTTAAATAGTCTTGATCTTGCGGGTGTGAGATTGCCGAGTCCCCGTGACTCACAGATTCTACCAAAACAGTTGCAGTGCCGGCGATGCGGTCAGGTGGCGCAACCGAGCTCAAGTGGGAGTTCGATGAGGAACGTGGTCGTTACTATGTGTCTTTTCACGATGATCAGTAGTGGAGCCAGTTGGGACGATCGGGGATCTATGTAGCATTTGGGGTATCTTCTTTATTTTGGTTCCGTAGTCGGACTTTGAGTGTATTCTGGATGATGGATGTTTATTTATGTATTGTGTGAAGTGGCATCGTAAGCCAACTATGTATCTCTTTCCCTTATGTATTACATGGGTTGTGTGAAAATTACCTCACTTGCGACATTGCTTTCAATGCGGTTATGCCTCTAAGTCGTGCTTCGACACGTGGGAGATATAGCCGCATCGAGGGCGTTACAAGTTGGTAATCAGAGCCTTCCCCGACTTAGGAGCCCCTACTTGATTGTTTGCTGGCGTTGTTGAGTCTAGAACGGAAAAATATTTTGAGTCTTAGGATTATATATATATCGGAGAGTAGGATTCTTTTTACTCCCCAGTCCCTTCGTCGCTCTGGTGAGGTCTCCTGACGTAGAAGTTTTGACTCTCCTCTCCTCAAATTTCACTAAATTTTTTTTTTTAGGATCACGTGGGTATCTTGGGATCGTTCCGATGGTTTTGTGACGAGAACATTGTTCTTGGTGCCTCCTGACATTTAGGGGTTGTGGCAGTGTCCCGGGGAGTTGAGCTCCGAGGTGTTGTCGTCACAATTTTATCGTTCTTGATTCTGGAATACCGAGTTTTACCGACATCGAAATATCTTTTGTGCAGTTGTTGGTGAGATAACCCCGATAACCCGATCGGGTGAGCTCGGAGTATTGCCATGACTCGTATAACGGATGTTTTTGAAGGTCGAGGTACCACGATTTCGAAGGTTTCTTGGTTATGTGTTGACGGATGGATACAGGTGGATCTAGGTATTGTTAGTTTGGGTGATATATTTTGTGTCCCATGTATCCCCAACACCAGATTGCATAACCGTAAAGTTTCGGGAGTTTATAGGTGGGAATTCTAGTAGCTTACGGTGATATCTTTCCGACGGATGTATGATTTGAGATTGGGGTCCAACGTCTAGTGGTCCGCCCATTCACGGTCGATTTACGATTGGTCGCGAGGCGTCTTAAAGAATCCTTGGCTATGCTGATTCGGGGACGTCTTGTTTGTCATTCGTGACGGTCGCTATATCGTCGTGTCCGTGTGGGCCCCACCACGAACACTTTGGGCGTAAATCTCTATCATGTGTTTGTTCCGGCTTATTCTAGAAGCCAATCTTTGTTTTCAGTTGTGATATTCGAGTTGTTTCAAAGGCAGATGATGTTTCCATACCTTTATCTAAGTGGCTTCTCACCTTAATGGACGTGTGATGTTAACTTTGGAATTCATTCGTTCATCCTTGTTCGAATGTTTATTGTGAAGACTATGTTGCAATTTCTATCCGTTGATTCAACTTGTCTATCTGTCTATCAAGTGCTAACGGATGTCACCCTCTTCAGGATGGCTCCGCCAACGCGTCTGAATCCGGATCGCAATGATGAGAATCAGTCGAACCCTCCACCTCCACCTCCGAAGGCATGGCAAGCTATCATGGCAGCCACCAATGCCAATGCTCAGATGATTTTGCAACTCTTGCAAGAGCGTACTCAAGGGCAAGGCAATCAAGGAAATCAAGGTCAAGGCAACAACCAGCCGCACTTTGCTACTCTCAACCAGTTCCTCGCTAATTAGCCGAAGTCTTTCAGTTTTACGTGTCGAGGCCACAGACGCCGACGATTGGCTTGTGGACATCTGCAAACATTTTGAATGTAGCAATGTCGACACGAGGACTTTGTCAAGTTTGCTTCGTTTCAACTCAAGGACCAAGCTGCCGAGTGGTACCAAAGCAATACAAAGATTCCAAGAGGAGGTCGTGTCATTACACGGGATGAGTTCCGCAGAGACTTGAGCTCACCACATTACGAAAAGTGTTGTTGAGAGCAAGCGTGAGGAGTTCCGCAATCTCAAGCAAGGCAACATGTCTGTCTATAAATACAATATCCGATTCGAGAACTCGCCGCTTCGCTAAGCAAGACGCACTGATGAAAAGAGTATGATCTATCAATTGAGAGGTGGTCTCGAGAGAAGATCTGCAATTAGCTCTTGTGCTTTTGAGCCGTAAAAGTATGATGAATTCTACAACATGGCACTAAAGCAAGAAGCTGCCCAACTCAAATGTGAGGCTTCTAAGAAGAGAATCGGGGATGCGATTCAGTCTTCTTCTTCCTCTCAAGTGGCAGCTAAAGCAGAAGTTCTACCTTCCTCCTCCTCCGTTCCGTCGGCCTTATCGTGAAGAACTCAAGTGGTCGTGGATCTTCCCACCCGCCCAACCCAGGCTATCGTAACAAGTCTAATTCTCAAGCTCCAAGGTCAAATGCTCCTTACCACCGTCCGCTCTCGAGGTGACTTGCAACAAATGTCGTGAAAAGGTCACTATGCGAACAAGTGCTTCAACCAGAGGCGCCTTCCGCCTCCTCCTCCGTGAAATCTTCCGGCAATGCACGGTGGTCAAGCATAATCCAAAGCATGCCAAGGTGAATATGATGAATGCAGCTCAAGCGGAGGAATCTCTTGATGTGATAATGGGTAATCTCTCGATTAATGATATTCCTGCAAAAGTCTTATTTGATACTTTGGTGCATCGCATTCTTTCATCTCAAGACCTTTTGTGGCTATGCATGATTTGGTTACTCAAGCATTGCGAGACCTTTGTCTATTGTTTCTCCGGCTAAGGAGATGACTTCTCGAGTTTTGGTTACGAATGTCGGTATCAAGATGGGCGACTACAGATTTACAGCTAAACCAATTGTTCTTGGTGACTCGGATATTGATCTTATTCTCGGGATGGATCGGCTTTCTCAAAGACGAAGCTCAGCTTGATTGTGCTGCCAGGAAATTCATTTGACACACTCTTCTAATGATGTGATCATCTATGCGCTCGTGATGAAACCATTCGGTTGTTTTCTCTCAATGAGAAGGGCGAATTGGATGCTATCTCTCGATTCCGATGCGTTTGTGAGTACCAAGATGTCTTTCCGTAAGAGCTTCCGGGTATGCCTCCTCATCGGCCAGTTGAGTTCGTTATTGATCTTGAGCCTGGCACTGAACCCATTTGCAAGCGTCCATACAAGCTTGGACCTAATGAGCTGAAGGAATTGAAGAAGCAGCTCGATGAACAAGAGCGTCTGGGTTTGATCAGACCGAGTTCATCTCCTTGGGGTTGTGGTGTTCTTTTTGTCCAGAAGAAGGATGGCACGGACCGACTTTGCGTCGATTACCGTCCATTGAATAAAAAGACTATCAAGAACAAGTATCCACTTCCCAACATCAATGAACTTTTCGAGCAACTCAAAGGTGCTAAAGTGTTCTCCAAGCTTGACCTTCGTATGGGTTATCATCGATTCGCATTCGTGAACAAGATATTCCCAAGACAAAGATTCGTAACAAGCTTTGGTTCTTATGAATATCTTGTCATGTCTTTCGGCCTTGTTAATGCTCCTCCAACATTCTCTCGGATGATGAACTTCATATTCAACCCCTACACCAATGAATTCGTCTTGGTCTATCTTGATGATATTTTGGTCTTCTCCAAGAATAAGAAGGATCATGCCAAACATTTGCGATTGGTGCTAGACAAGCTCGTAGAGTATCAATTCTATGCGAAGTTCTCCAAATGTGAATTTTGGCTTGATGAAGTGCTTTATCTTGGTCATATCATCTCCGCCAAGGGCATCGCTGTTAATCCGAGAAGGTGTCCGCAGCTTGTGAATTGGGAACCTCCTCGGAATGTCAAGCAGCTCCATGATTTTCTTGGTCTTGCAAGCTATTGCGAAGATTCGTTGAGAACTTCTCCAAGATTGCAAAGCCTCTTTCCAACCTTCTCCGTAAGCATGTGAAGTATGTCCGGTCTCCTGAGTGTGACGTTGCTTTCAATACTCTCAAAGAGAAACTCGTCACAGCTCTGTCTTGACTCCTCCTGATGAATCCAAGCCATTCAAGTTTTTCGTGATGCTTCTCTTCAAGGTCTCGGGGCTGTGTTAATGCAAGAGAAGAGGGTTGTGGCTTATACCTCTCGTCACCGAAGCCCAACGAAAAGAACTACCCCACTCACGATCTTGAGTTGGCGGCGATTGTCCATGCATTGATAACATGGAGACATCTCTTGTTGGGAAGGAAAGTGGACATTTTCACCGATCACAAGAGCCTCAAGTATATCTTCACTCAGCCCAACCTCAACCTCGAGTGCACTCGATGGGTCGAAATGATTCAAGAGTACAACCCAAGTATTGAATATACTCCGGGCAAGGACAATGTCATTGCAGATGCTTTGAGCAGGAAGGCTTATTGCAACAGTTTAATCCTCAAGCCCTTCCAACCGGATCTTTGTGAAGCTTTCCGCAAGCTGAATCTTCAAGTTGTTCCTCAAGGTTTTCTTGCCAACCTCATAGTCTCTCCTACTTTGGAAGATCAGATTCGTGAGGCTCAACTCCTGGATACCATGGTGAAAAAGGTGAAACGTGGTATCGACAAGGGCATTTCCAAGTACAAGTGCTTCCACATTGATGACAAAGATACTCTTTTCTTTGAGGACCAGATTCTGGTTCCAAAGGGTGATCTACGTAAAGTCATTATGAACGAGGCACACAATTCGCTTCTATCCATTCATCACCGAAGTACGAAGATGTACCATGACCTCAAGCAGTCATATTGGTGGACTCGAATGAAGCGAGAAATTGCTCAATTCGTGAATGAGTGTGATGTCTGCAGAAGAGTGAAAGCAGAACACCAAAGACCAGCTGGTCTCCTCCAACCTCTTGCTATTCCAGAATGGAAGTTTGATCATATCGAGATGGACTTCATGACTGGTTTTCCAAAGTCCAAGCGTGGAAACGATGCTATCTTCGTTGTCATTGACAAGCTTACTAAAGTGGCTCATTTTCTTCCTATCAAAGAATCTATCACAGCAGCTCAGTTGGCAGAGCTATACACCTCCAGGATTGTCTCCTTGCACGGCATTCCACAAGTGATCTCTTCAGACCGTGGTAGCATCTTTACCTCCAAGTTTTGGGATTCTTTTCAGAAGGCCATGGGCACCAACATTCGTTTCAGCACAACCTTCCACCCTCAAACAAGTGGCCAAGTCGAGCGAGTCAATCAAATCCTTGAAGATATGCTCAGGGCTTGTGTCATTTCCTTGATATGAAGTGGGAAGATTGTCTTCCATATGCCGAGTTCTCCTACAACAACAGCTTCCAAGCGAAGTTCGGGCATGGGCCCATTTGAAATTCTCTATTGCAGAAAGTGTCGTACTCCTCTCAATTGGTCCGAGACAGGTGAACGCCTACTTCTTGGCAACGACTTGATCACAGAAGCCAAAGAAATGTGCAAAGTCATTCGTGAGAATCTCAAAGCCGCGCAATCGCGCGGAAGAGCTATTATGATGATAAGCACCGTGATGTGGCTTTTGAAATCGGAGACCATGTCTACCTCCGCGTCTCTCCAATGAAAGGCACTGCCGCTCGGTATCAAAGGGAAGCTTGCCCCTAGATACGTGGGTCCTTTCAAGATCATTGGCAAAAGAGGCGATCTCGCCTATCAACTTGAGCTCCCGTCCAACTTCGCAAATGTGCACGACGTTTTTCACGTGTCACAGCTTCGCAAGTGCTTCAAGACTCCTGAACGCACTATCAACTTTGAAGAAATTGACCTCCAAGAAGATCTCTCTTATCATGAGCACCCCGTTGCTATTCTTGAAGAAACCGAGCGCAAGACTCGCAACAAGTCAATCAAATTCCTGAAAGTGAAGTGGTCAGACCATTCCGACCGAGAAGCCACCTGGGAGCGCGAGGATCACCTCCGTTCCGAATATCCGGAGTTCTTTCAGTCCTAGATCTCGGGACGAGATCCTCTTGTAGTGGTGGAGTGTTGTAACACCCCGGTTGTAACTTTCCATATTTGTAACTCCAACTCTTGCCATTTTCGGCATTGTGATATGATATTCCCTCCGTGGTTGGGTTTTTCTTCATTTTGCATTTTGCCCATGTCATGCATTTTATATCATGTCATCATGTGCATCTCATTTGCATACGTGTTCGCCTCATGATTCCGAGCATTTTTCCCATTGTCCGCTTTTGCAATCCGCGCTCCTATGTCCCCCGGCGTCCCCTTTTACGTTTTTCCGTGAGCGGGTACTAAACGTTCTCAGAATGGACCGAGGTTTGTCAAGTGGCCTTGGTATACCACCGGTAGACCACCTGTCAAGTTTCGGGTCATTTGGAGCTCGTTTGGTACTCCAACGGTTAACCGCACTCTCGCAAAGGCCTCTTTTAAGTTACAGCCCAATAACCCATCTAAGCCATTTCCATGCTATCCGTCGTTCGATCACGATCGTGTGGGCGAAAACTACATCTCATTTGGACTCTCCTAGCTCCCTCTATGCCTATTTAAACACCTCCCCCGTCCAAATCCGGGTCCAAACCCTAGCCTTCCCCTACCTCGCGCCACGGACAAAATCCAGCCAGACGCGTCCCGCCCGGCCAGCGCCGCCGCCGCCCGGCGAACCAGAAGCGCGACACGTGGCACCCGGCCACCTTGCGCCGCCCGGCCCGCCCGAGCCGCGGCCGGCCCCGTGTAGCGCCCCGTCGCCCGCCCTCGTCGCTGCTCGGCGGCCCTACGCCGCCGCCCGCCGCCCGGCCGCTGCCCGCCAGCCGACGCCGTCGCCTCCTCCTCCGTCGCCCGGCCCCTCCTCTCCTCCGGCCCCGGGCGAGCTCCGGCGAGCTGCTCGCCGCGCCACCGCATCGGGTCCGATCGGATCTAGATCGGGACCCGAGGGTTGACTTCTTCACCCCTTAATTTCGTCTAAGTTTTTGTCTCGGTGATTATTTCCTGGCATTTTCAACGCATCATAACTCTGCACCCGTAGCTCCGTTTCGTGCGTGTTATATGTCAAAATGTTCGCCCCGAAGAGTAGATCATTTCCACTCATTGCATCATTTTCATTTGAGCTAATCTTGATGCCCGAAATGCTGTTGGAAGAGGGCTATGTGATGTTAGTTTCTGTTTCGTAACAGAACATGCACTTTTGTCATTTTTTCCATGATTGATGTGTGCATCCTATGAATTTGAGTCCTACATGTGTTTTGTAATATGCCATGCCATCTTTCCACTGGTGTATGCCATGTATTTTTGTGATCTCTGTGGTGACTAGCACAAGCATGCAAACTAGGCTTCATGATGTTGCTGATTTCAGCCCCAGTTTTGCTGATATTTTTATGCCATGTTAACTTGATGCTACCGAGAGATCCATGCATATTTTGAGATACTTAAGTAAGGATGTTTTGAACATATGGTAATGCTCTATCCATCGATGCCCTTGTTTGCAATTATAGAGTGCCATAGCTTGAGTCAATCGAGTTCTACTTTTGCTATAATATGTTTCCTGGCAGATTGTTTACATGTTATTCAATTTTGCCAAGGTTGTTGTGGTTGATCCGTGTAGGATATGATGTTGTTCTTGCCATTTATGTCTTCTATGCCATGTCTTATTTATGGATGTATGCTTAGTTTATCATGAGATACTCTGTAGTGAGTGCATCGAGCTCTTAAACATGCCTACTTGTTATCTGTTGTTGACAGGCCCTGTTGCTGAATCTGTTAACGAAACTTGCTATGTTTACATGGGTGTTATTATAGTTTCTGATCCTTTTTGGCTTATGGTCAGTAAGGGACTTTTCTTCTATGCTTTGAGTAGATTCATGCCGTGCCTTGTTTTGCTATTATAAGTTCTTCTAGCGTGTAGTTTTCTTGCTCTGAACATTGCTACCTGATGCTGTTTTTGCCATGTTCAGTAATTTCACTAAGTCTATGAAGCTGATATGTTTTGCACTTTTGCCATGCTTGTTTGAACCTGTTATGATGTGATTTAGCCGTAGCTCAGTGTTCATCTTTTGTCAAGCATCTTGAGTAGATAACTTCCATATACTTTGTTGGTACGTTTGGGTGCAGTAGCTTAATTTCTTGTTGCTTGCTTCTCATTTGTTTTGCTTGTCATTCTTGTTTTGCTTGTCATTTGCAAACCGTGCATCCGATTCCGGTGATCTTTATATCGATTTCAACCGAAATCATCTCATCTTTCCAGCGGCACACTTGGTTTGCCAAGTTGATGCCTGGTTCGTCATTTTCCTTCCGAGCGCCATACGCATTGCATATCACATCTCGCATATCATGTCATGTTTTGCATCATGTTGCTTGTGCATTGCACCGTGATTTATTGTGGTTCCTTTGTTTGTGTTATTGCTTTGGGTAGAGCCGGAGACGATGCGTGAACGAGGAACCTGTTGAGAACGCTTTACGAGGATCAAGCTTTAACAGCTCTGAGAACATTGCGTGCAAGATGACCATACCCTTGAAATCACTTCTATCTTTGCTATGCTAGATGCTCGCTCTTTTGCTATGCCTATGCTACGATGCCTATCACTTGCTTATCATGCCACCCATATTGCCATGTCAGCCCCTTAACCATCCTTTTCCTAGCAAACCGTTGATTGGCTATGTTACCGCTTTGCTCACCTCTTATAGCGTTGCTAGTTGCGGTGAAAGTCAAGTTTGTTCCTTGTTGGAACATGGAGTTGTTGTTCCTTTTGGAACATGTTTACTTGTTGGGGATATCACAATATATATCTGCTATAATTAATGCATCTATATACTTGGTAAAGGGTGGAAGGCTCGGCCTTATGCCCAGTGTTTTGTTCCACTCTTGCCACCCTAGTTTCCGTCATACCGGTGTTATGTTCCTTGATTTCGCGTTCCTTACACGGTTGGGTGATTTATGGGACCCCCTTGACAGTTCGCTTTGAATAAGACTCGCCCAAAGAAGGCCCAACTTTGGTTTTACCATTTGCCACCTAAGCCTTTTCCCCGGGTTTCGCGAGCCCGAGGGTCATCTTTATTTTAACCCCGGACCAGTGCTCCTTCGAGTGTCGGCCCAACTAGAGCCATGTCAGCGCCCCTCAAGGAAACTTGAGGTCTGGTTTTAGTTGTATGGACTGCTCATCCGGATGTGCCTCGAGAACGAGATATGTGCAGCTCCTATCGGGATTTGTCGGCACAATCGGGCGGCTTTGCTGGTCTTGTTTTATTGCAGTCGAAATGTCTTGTAGTCCGGATTCGAGACTGATCGGGTCTTCCGGTAGAAGGAATATCCTTCGTTGACCATGAGAGCTTATTATGGGCTAAGTTGGGACACCCTCGCAGGTATTATCTTTCGAAAGCCGTGCCGCGGTTATGAGGCAGATGTGAATTTGATAATGTCCGGTTGTAGAAAACCGAAGTTGACCTCAATTAAAATACACATCAATCAAGCGTGTGTAACCGTGATGGTCTCTTCTCGGCGGAGTCCGGAAGTGAACACGGTGTTGGAGTTATGTTTGACGTAAGTAGTTCAGGATCACTTCTTGATCACTACTAGCTTCACGACCGGCGCTTTGCTTCTCTTCTCGCTCTCTTTTGCGAATGTAGCCACCATATATGCTAGTCGCTGCTGCAGCTCCACCTCACAACTCTGTCCTTCCTATAAGCTTAAATAGTCTTGATCTCGCGGGTGTGAGATTGCCGAGTCCCCGTGACTCACAGATTCTACCAAAACAGTTGCAGTGCCGACGATGCCAAGGTCAGGTGACGCAATCGAGCACAAGTGGGAGGTCGATGAGGAACGTGGTCGTTACTATGTGTCTTTTCCTGATGATCAGTAGTGGAGCCCAGTTGGGAGGATCGAGGATCTGTGTAGCATTTGGGGTATCTTCTTTATTTTGGTTCCGTGGTCGGACTTTGAGTGTATTCTGGATGATGGATGTTTATTTATGTATTGTGTGAAGTGGCGACTGTAAGCCAACTATGTATCTCTTTCCCTTATGTATTACATGGGTTGTGTGAAGATTACCTCACTTGCGACATTGCTTTCAATGCGGTTATGCCTCTAAGTCGTGCTTCGACACGTGGGAGATATAGCCGCATCGAGGGCGCTATATGTTACTAGACCATGATGAACCTACGAACTATGAAGAAGCGATGGTGAGCCCAGATTCATAAAATGGCTTGATGCCATGAAATCTGAGATGGGATCCATGTATGAGAACAAAGTGTGGACTTTTGTTGACTTGCTGACGATCGGCAAGCCATAGAGAATAAATGGATCTTCAATAAGAAGAATGACACAGACGGTAATGTTACTGTCTATAAAGCTCGACTTGTTGCAAAAGGTTTTCGACAAGTTCAAGGGATTGACTACGATGAGACCTTCTCACCCGTAGCGATGCTTAAGTCTGTCCGAATCATGTTAGCAATTGCCGCATTTTATTATTATGAGATTTGGCAAATGGATGTAAAAACTGCATTCCTGAATGGGTTTCTGGAAGAAGTGTTGTATATGATGCAACCGGAAGGTTTTGTCGATCCAAAAGGAGCTAACAAAGTGTGCAAGCTCCAGCGATCCATTTATGGACTGGTGCAAGTCGGAGTTGGAATAAACACTTTGATAGTGTGATCAAAGCATTTGGTTTTATACAGACTTTTGGAGAAGCCTGTATTTACAAGAAAGTGAGTGGGAGCTCTGTAGCATTCTGATATTATATGTGGATGATATATTGCTGATTAGAAATGATATAGAATTTTTGGATAGCATAAAGGGATACTTGAATAAGAGTTTTTCAATGAAAGACCTCGGTGAAGCTGCTTATATATTGGGCATTAAGATCTATAGAGATAGATCAAGACGCTTAATTGGACTTTCACAAAGCACATACCTTGACAAAGTTTTGAAGAAGTTCAAAATGGATCAAGCAAAGAAAGGGTTCTTGCCTGTGTTGCAAGGTGTGAAGTTGAGTAAGACTCAATGCTCGACCACAGCAGAAGATAGAGAGAAGATGAAAGATGTTCCATATGCTTCAGCCATAGGCTCTATCATGTATGCAATGTTGTTGTACCAGACCTGATGTGTGCCTTGCTATAAGTCTAGCAGGGAGGTACCAAAGTAATCCAGGAGTGGATCACTGGACAGCAGTCAAGAACATCCTAAAATACCTGAAAAGGACTAAGGATATGTTTCGCGTTTATGGAGGTGACAAAGAGATCATCGTAAATGGTTACATTGATGCAAGCTTTGACACTGATCCGGACGATTCTAAACAAAGCGTCGTGGCGGGATCTATGTGTGAAGCGGAGTACATAGCTGCTCCGGAAGCAGCAAATGAAGGAGTCTGGATGAAGGAGTTCATATCCGATCTAGGTGTCATACCTAGTGCATCGGGACCAATGAAAATCTTTTGTGACAATACTGGTGCAATTTCCTTGGCAAAGGAATCCAGATTTCACAAAAGAACCAAGCACATCAAGAGACGCTTCAATTCCATCCGGGATCTAGTCCAGGTGGGAGACATAGAGATTTGTAGGATACATACAGATCTCAATGTTGCAGCCCCGTTGACTAAGCCTCTTCCACGAGCAAAACATGATCAGCACCAAAACTCCATGGGTGTTAGAATCATTACTGTGTAATCTAGATTATTGACTCTAGTGCAAGTGGGAGACTGAAGGAAATATGCCCTAGAGGCAATAATAAAGTTATTATTTATTTCCTTATATCATGATAAATTTTTATTATTCATGCTAGAATTGTATTAAACGGAAACATAATACTTGTGTGAATACATAGACAAACAGAGTGTCACTAGTATGCCTCTACTTGACTAGCTCGTTGATCAAAGATGGTTATGTTTCCTAGCCATAGACATGAGTTGTCATTTGATTAACGGGATCACATCATTAGGAGAATGATGTGATTGACTTGACCCATTCCATTAGCTTAGCACACGATCGTTTAGTATTCTGCTATTGCTTTCTTCATGACTTATACATGTTCCTATGACTATGAGATTATGCAACTCCCGTTTATCGGAGGAACACTTTGTGTGCTACCAAACGTCACAACGAATCGGGTGATTATAAAGGTGCTCTACTGGTGTCTCCGAAGGTACTTGTTGGGTTGGCGTATTTCGAGATTAGGATTTGTCACTCCGATTGTCGGAGAGGTATCTCTGGGCCCTCTCGGTAATGCACATCACTTAAGCCTTGCAAGCATTGGAACTAATGAGTTAGTTGCAGGATGATGTATTACGGAACGAGTAAAGAGACTTGCCGGTAACGAGATTGAACTAGGTATTGAGATACCGATGATCGAATCTCGGGCAAGTAACATACCAATGACAAAGGGAACAACATATGTTGTTATGCGGTCAGACCGATAAATATCTTCGTAGAATATGTAGGAGCCAATATGAGCATCCAGGTTCCGCTATTGGTTATTGACCCGAGACGTGTCTCGGTCATGTCTACATAGTTCTCGAACCCGTAGGGTCCGCACGCTTAAAGTTTCGATGGCGATGCTTATATTATGAGTTTATATGTTTTGATGTACCGAAGGTTGTTCGGAGTCCCGGATGTGATCATGGACATCACGAGGAGTCTCGAAATGGTCGAGACATGAAGATTGATATATCGGAAGCCTATGTTTGGATATCGGAAGTGTTCCGGGTGAAATCGGGATTTTACCGGAGTACTGGGAGGTTACCGGAACCCTCCCGGGGGTTAATGGGCCATAGTGGGCCTTAGTGGAGAAGAGGAGAGGCGGCCAGGGCAAGGACCGCGCGCCCCTACCCCCTAGTCCGAATAGGACAAGGAGAGGGGGGCGGCGCCCCCCTTTCCTTCTTCTCCTCCACCTCTTTCCCCCCAATCCTATTCCAACTAGGAAAAGGGGAGGGAGTCCTACTCCCGGTGGGAGTAGGACTCCTCCTGGCGCGCCCCCTCTCCTAGCCGACCGCACCCCCCCTTGCTCCTTTATATACGGGGGCAGGGGGCACCCCAAAGACGCAACAATTTATCGTTTGATCTTTTAGCCGTGTGCGGTGCCCCCCTCCACCATAGTCCACCTCGATAATACTGTAGTGGTGCTTAGGCGAAGCCCTGCGTCGGTAGAACATCATCATCGTCACCACGCCGTCAGGTCGATTTAAACTCTCCCTCAACACTCGGCTGGATCAGAGTTTGAGGGACGTCATCGGGCTGAACGTGTGCTGAAGTAGGAGGTGCCGTGCGTTCGGTACTTGATCGGTCGGATCGTGAAGACGTACAACTACATCAACCGCGTTGTGCTAACGCTTCTGCTTTCGGTCTACGAGGGTACGTGGACAGCACTCTCCCCTCTCATTGCTATGCATCACCATGATCTTGCGTGTGCGTAGGATTTTTTTTGAAATTACTACGTTCCCCAACACTTCAAGTACGTGTACTATTACTAGCAAATTTAATCAATAAATTGCTTTGGTCTTCACGTGATGGCTCCTGGCTCAACTCGCGATGATGTTGTTGCTTTGTCCCGTGATGTGCTATTCCGATGGATGCATATCAGATTTCTTTCGCCGATTGATTTGCCTGCTTATCTCTGTGTCAGTAGTGGCCGCTTCTCTGACTGCATCTCCGGACCTGCACCACGGCTAGCGGTCCACGCTGCGGCTAGCTCCACAAGCACGTCAGGCCGGCCTGCTGCTAGCCCATCCCAGCGCCTGCTGCTAGCCCATCCAAGCGCGCCCTAGACGCCTGCTGGTCCGCCTGCTGCTGTCGCACGCCGTCGCCACTTCCAATCGCTGCCTCGAGCAAAAAATCTTCGCTACAAGTCGAAACCATCGCTACATGTGACCAACTCAACTGCTTCCATGAATTCTTTCGCTCCACCTCCTCTAGATCAACAATCCAAGACCTCTGAACAACCTAGCTCATGATACCATTTGTTAGAATAAATCCGAGGCACCGACGATCATCAGAGAACCAAGCAATCACACGAGCACGACACCGAGATTTGTTAACGAGGTTCATGATACGTCTCTAACGTATCTATAATTTTTGATTGCTCCATGCTACTTTATCTACTGTTTTGGACTATACTGGGCTTTATTTTCCACTTTTATATTATTTTTGGGACTAACCTATTAACCGGAGGCCCAGCCTGTAATTGCTGTTTTTTGCCTATTTCAAGTGTTTCAAGAAACAGAATATTAAACGGAGTCCAAACGGAATGAAACCTTCGAAACGTGATTTTCTCGCCAAACGTGATCCAGAGACTTGGACCCTACTCCAAGGAACGAGAGGCGGTCACGAGGGTGGGGCGCCTCCCCTAGGGCGCGCCCACTGCCTCAGGCCCCCCGTCGCTCCACCGACGCATTCTTCCTCCTATATATACCTCACGCACTTCAAACGATCGTAACAGGAGCCAAAAACCTAATTCCACCGCCGCAACTTCCTGTATCCACGAGATCCCATCTTGGGGCTCGTTCCGAGCTTCACGGAGGGGCATCCACCATCGAGGGCTTCTACATCATCACCATAGCCTCTCGATGAAGTGTGAGTAGTTTACTTCAGACCTTCGGGTCCATAGCTAGTAGCTAGATGGCTTCTTCTCTCTTTTGGATCTCAATACAATGTTCTCCCCTCTCTCGTGGAGATCTATTCGATGTAATCTTCTTTTTTGCGGTGTGTTTGTTGAGACCGATGAATTGTGGGTTTATGATCCAAATTTTAGCTATGAATAATATTTGAATCTTCTCTGAATTCTTTTATGTATGATTGGTTATCTTTGCAAGTCTCTTCAATTATCCGCTTGGTTTGGCCAACTAGATTGGTAGTTCTTGCAATGGGAGAAGTGTTTAGCTTTGGGTTCAATCTTGCGGTGTCCTTACCCAAAGGATGTAAAGGGTTGCAAGGCACGTATTGTATTGTTGCCATCGAGGATAACAAGATGGGGTATTTATCATATTGCATGAATTTATTCCTCTACATCATGTCATCTTGCTTAAGGCGTTATAATTGTTTTTAACTTAATACTCTAGATGCATGCCGGATAGCGGTCGATGAGTGGAGTAATAGTAGTAGATGCGTAATCGTTTGGTCTACTTGTCTTGGACGTGATGCCTATATACATGATCATACCTAGATATACTCATAACTATGCTCAATTCTGTCAATTGTTGAATAGTAATTTGTTCACCCACCGTAGAATACTTATGCTCTTGAGAGAAGCCACTAGTGAAACATATGGCCCCCGGGTCTATTCTCATCATATCAATCTCCATCACTTTAATACTTGCTTTGTTTTTACTTTGCCTTTTACTTTTCACTTTGCATCTCTATACCAAAAATATTATTTATCCTCTCTATTAGATCTCACTCTCGTAAGTGACCGTGAAGGGATTGACAATCCCTAATCGCGTTGGTTGTGAGTAGCTATCATTTTGTGCAGGTACGAGGGACTTGTGCGTGGCCTCCTACTGGATTGATACCTTGGTTCTCAAAAACTGAGGGAAATACTTACGCTACTTTGCTGCATCATCCTCTCCTCTTAGGGGAAAACCAACACAAACTCAAGACATAGCAGTTCACCGATATGGCTACATCCCCGGGGCCTGACTATGGGCGCTCCTCCCCATGATACCACTACAATACCGCACCCGGTCGCCATCACATGCCGCCGGCTTCCCCTGTGTTCCCGTGCTATTATGTTGGCATATGTTACATCCTGTGTCTACCCTCGCTATATATGAGAGGCCTATGATACAAGTGTCCTACTAGGACACGACTCCATATCCTATCTAAACACAATACTACTCAGAGTCCAATTGTGATCTACCTTGTACACTATATTCAATACAACTCTAACATAGATCGTATTTGGAGTCCCTCGAATCGTCGATGAAAAATCTCGCGAACCGCCCACGAACAGTCCCTTGAACCAAAGACCGAAAGCACGACATCTCTACTTGGTTGCAAGCGTGCAGCCTTCACGATCCGACAGCGGTTCACAATCAAGAGCTAATTGTCACCGGAGAATTAGAGGGGGGAGATTAGAACCAAGATACGTCCCAAACGTATTGATGTCTACTACACAACCTTCTTCTTGTAGACGTTGTTGGGCCTCCAAGTGCAGAGGTTTGTAGGACAGTAGCACATTTCCCTCAAGTGGATGACCTAAGGTTTATCAATCTGTGGGAGGCGTAGGATGAAGATAGTCTCTCTCAAGCAACCCTACAACCAAATAACAAAGAGTCTCTTGTGTCCCCAACACACATAATACAATGGTAAATTGTATAGGTGCACTAGTTCGGCGAAGAGATGGCGATACAAGTGCAATATGGATAATAGATATAGGTTTTTGTAATCTTAAAATATAAAAACAGCAAGGTAACAAGTAATAAAAGTGAGCGAAAAGGGTATTGCAATGCTAGGAAACAAGGCCTAGGGTTCATACTTTCACTAGTGCAAGTTCTCTCAACAATAATAACATAATTGGATCATATAACTATCCCTCAACATGCAACAAAGAGTCACGCCAAAGTCACTAATAGCGGAGAACAAACGAAGAGATTATTGTAGGGTACGAAACCACCTCAAAGTTATTCTTTCTGATCAATCTATTCAAGAGTCCGTAGTAAAATAACACGAAGCTATTCTTTCCGTTTGATCTATCATAGAGTTCGTACTAGAATAACACCTTAAGACACAAATCAATCAAAATCCTAATGCCCCCTAGATACTCCAACATCACCTCAAGTATCCGTGGGTATGATTATACGATATGCATCACACAATCTCAGATTCATCTATTCAACCAACACAAAGAACTTCAAAGAGTGCCCCAAAGTTTCTACCGGAGAGTCAAGACGAAAACGTGTGCCAACCCCTATGCATGAGTTCACAAGGTCACTGAACTTGCAAGTTGATCACCAAAACATACATCAAGTAGATCACGTGAATATCCCATTGTCACCACAGATAAGCACATGCAAGACATACATCAAGTGTTCTCAAATCCTTAAAACACTCAATCCGATAAGATAACTTCAAAGGGAAAACTCAATCCATTACAAGAGAGTAGAGGGGGAGAAACATCGTAAGATCCAACCATAATAGCAAAGCTCGCGATACATCAAGATCGTACCACCTCAAGAACAGGAGAGAGAGAGAGATCAAACACATAGCTATTGGTACATACCCTCAGCCCCGAGGGTGAACTACTCCCTCCTCGTCATGGAGAGTGCCGGGATGATGAAGATGGCCACCGGAGAGGGATTCCCCCCTCCGGCAGGGTGCCGGAACGGGTCTAGATTGGTTTTCGGTGGCTGTAGAGGTTTGGGGCGGCGGAACTCCCGATCTATTGTGTTCCCCATTGTTTTTAGAGTATATGGACATATATAGGCGAAAGAAGTCGGTCAGGGGAGCCACGAGGAGCCCATGAGGGTGGGGGCGCGCCCAGGGGGGTGGGGCGCGCCTCCCTGCCTCGTGGCTTCCTCGAAGCTTCCGTGAGGTCTACTCCAAGTCTCCTGGATTGCTTCCATTCCAAAAATAACTCCCCCGAAGGTTTTATTCCGTTTGGACTCCGTTTGATATTCCTTTTCTTCGACACACTGAAATAGGCAAGAAAACAACAATTTGGGCTGGGCCTCCGGTTAATAGGTTAGTCCCAAAAATAATATAAAAGTGTTTAGTAAAGCCCATAAACATCCAAAACAGATAATATAATAGCATGGAACAATCAAAAATTATAATTACGTTGGAGACGTATCAAGCATCCCCAAGCTTAATTCCTGCTCGTCCTCGAGTAGGTAAATGATAAAAACAGAAATTTTGATGTGGAATGCTACCTAACAGAATTTTCTATGTAATTTTCTTTATTGTGGCATGAATATTCAGATCCATAAGATTCAAGACAAAAGTCTAATATTGACATAAGAATAATAATACTTCAAGCATACTAAGAAAGCAATCATGTCTTCTCAAAATAACATGGCCAAAGAAAGCTATCCCTACAAAATCATATAGTCTGGCTATGCTCTATCTTCATCACACAAAATATTTAAATCATGCACAACCCCGGTTTCATCCAAGCAATTGTTTCATACTTTAGTATTCTCAAACTTTTTCAACTTTCACACAATACATGAGCGTGAGCCATGGACATAGCACTATAGTGAAATAGAATGGTGGTTGTGGAGAACACAAAAAGGAGAAGATAGTCTCACATCAACTAGGCGTATCAAAGGGCTATGGAGATGTCCATCAATAGATATCAATGTGAGTGAGTAGGGATTGCCATGCAACGGATGCACTAGAGCTATAAGTGTATGAAAGCTCAACAAGAAAAAACTAAGTGGGTGTGCATCCAACTTGCTTGCTCACGAAGACCTAGGGCAATTTGAGGAAGCCCATCATTGGAATATGCAAGCCAAGTTCTATAATGAAAAAATCCCACTAGTATATGAAAGTGACAACATAGGAGACTCTCTATCATGAAGATCATGGTGCTACTTTGAAGCACAAGTGTGGTAAAAGGATAGTAGCATTGCCCCTTCTCTCTTTTTCTCTCAGTTTTTTTTGTTTTTTATTATTTTTTATTTGGGCCTTTTTCTTTTTTTATGGCCTCTTTTTTTTCTTTTTCGTCCGGAGTCTCATCTCGACTTGTGGGGGAATCATAGTCTCCATCATCCTTTCCTCACTGGGACAATGCTCTAATAATGAAGATCATCACACTTTTATTTACTTACAACTCAAGAATTACAACTTGATACTTAGAACAAAATATGACTCTATATGAATGCCTCCGTGATGTATCGATATGCAATGAATCAAGAGTGACATGTATGAAAGAATTATGAATGGTGGCTTTGCCACAAATACGATGTCAACTACATGATCATGCAAAGCAATATGACAATGATGGAGCGTGTCATAATAAATGGAATGATGGAAAGTTGCATGGCAATATATCTTGGAATGGCTATAGAAATGCCATAATAGGTAGGTATGGTGGCTGTTTTGAGGAAGGTATATGGTGGGTGTATCATATCGGCGAAAGTTGCACGGTATTAGAGAGGCTAACAATAGTGGAAGGGTGAGAGTGCGTATAATCCATGGACTCAACATTAGTCATAAAGAACTCACATACTTATTGCAAAAATCTACAAGTCATCAAAACAAAGTACTACACGCATGCTCCTAGGGGAAGGGTTGGTAGGAGTTAACCATCGCGCGATCCCGACCTCCACACATAAGGAAGACAATCAATAAATAAATCATGCTCCAACTTCATCACATAACGGTTCACCATATGTGCATGCTACGGGAATCACAAACTTCAACACAAGTATTTCTCAAATTCATAATTACTCAACTAGCATGACTCTAATATTACCATCCTCATATCTCAAAACAATCATCAAGCATCAAACTTCTCATAGTATTCAATGCACTTTTTATGAAAGTTTTTATTATATCCATCTTGGATGCCCATCATATTAGGACTAAACTCATAACCAAAGCAAATTACCATGTTGTTTAAGACTCTCAAAATAATATAAGTGAAGCATGAGAGTTCATCTATTTCTTCAAAATAAAACCACCGCAGTTTCTAAAAAGATATAAGTGAAGCACTAGAGCAAAAGACAAACTACTCCGAAAGATATAAGTGAAGATCAATGAGTAGTCGAATAATTATGCAACTATGTGAAGACTTTCTAACATTTAAGAATTTCAGATCTTGAGATATTATTCAAACAACAAGCAAAAGAAAACAAAATAAAATGACGCTCCAAGCAAAACACATATCATGTGGCGAATAAAAATATAGCTCCAAGTAAAGTTACCGATGAACGAAGACGAAAGAGGGGATGCCTTCCGGGGCATCCACAAGCTTAGGCTTTTGGTTGTACTTGAATATTACCTTGGGGTGCCTTGGGCATCCCCAAGATTAGGCTCTTGCCACTCCTTATTCCATAGTCCATCGAAACTTCACCCAAAACATGAAAACTTCACAACACAAAACTTAACAGAAAACTCGTAAGCTCCATTAGTATAAGAAAATAAATCACCACTTATGTACTGTTGTGAACTCATTCTAAATTCATATTGGTGTAATATCTACTGTATTCCAACTTCTCTATGGTTCATACCCTCCGATACTACTCATAGATTCATCAGAATAAGCAACAACACAAAGAAAACGGAATCTGTCAAAAACAGAACAGTCTGTAATAATCTGTATCAAACGTATACTTCTGGAAATCCAAAAATCCTACCAAATTAGGAAAACCTGAGAAATTTGTGTACCAATCCAGAGCAAAAAGAATCAGATCCAAATCACGTTTCTATGAATTATGAAAACTAATTTACTGGGCGAAAAAGTTTCTGATTTTCAGCAGGATCAACACAACTATCACCGTAAGCTATCCTAAAGGTTTTACTTGGCACTTTATTGAAACAAAATCTATAAAACATGATTACTACAGTATCTTAATCATGTGGACACACACAAACAGTAGGTATAAATGTTGGGTTGTCTCCCAACAAGCGCTTTTCTTTAATGCCTTTCTAACTAGGCATGATGATGACAATGATGCTCACATAAAAGATAAGAATTGAAACATAATGGGAGCATCATGAAGCATATGACTAGCACATTTAAGTCTAACCCACTTCCTATGCATAGGGGTTTTGTGAGCAAACAACTTATGGGAACAAGAATCAACTAGCACAGGAAAGCAAAACAAGCATAGCTTCAAGATTTTCAACACATAGAGAGGAAACTTGATATCATTGCAATTCCTACAAGCATATATTCCTCCCTCATAATAATTTTCAGTAGCATCATGAATGAATTCAACAATATAACCAGCACCTAAAGCATTTTTTTCATGATCTACAAGCATAGAAAATTTACTACTCTCTACATAAGCAAAATTCTTCTCAATCGGAATAGTGGGAGTATCATAAGAGACTCGAATACTATAAATTGTTTCCACGTTAAAAGAGTAGTGTTCAGAAAAAGGGTAATAATAATCATGACAAGTTTTATAAATATAGTCATCACTACTTTTTATAGCATAAGTGTCATCACAATAATCATCATAAATAGGATGCATGCTATCATCATAATAAATCTGCTCATCAAAACTTGGGAGGCTAAAAATATCATTTTCATTAAACATAGCATCCCCAAGCTTGGGGCAAACATTAATTGCAGCAAATATATTCTCAAACATGTCATTCTCATCAAACATAGCATCCCCAAGCTTGGGCCTTTTCATATCATAAGCATAATCACTCTCATCATTAATAGTATGGATAGCACCAATAGTATAGCAATTAGCATCATCACAATGAGTAATAGGAGCAACATCATTTGGGAGGGATACCTTTTTACCTTTGCTTCTCCATCTTTTATTTTTCTTCTTCACATCATGTGTGGGTTTAATACTCTTTTTAGAGCTCCTTATTAATGAGATTGGTTTAATAGAAGGCTCCTCCTCGTTACCTGATTCATCATAAGAAATAATGGGAGAATAATGGGAATTCTCTCCCCTTTCATTAGTATTCTCTTCATCTTCCATTTGTTTTCTTGTCTTTATGTAATTGGCAATATAAGGATTTTCAATGCAATTCACCGCACAATACATAAAAATTTCTTCTAGATCAATATCGAGGAATTTCTCAAGGTTATATTCTGGAATATGCTTAGTTATACATTTCATTTCTTCATAACCCAAAAGCAAACTAAGTTCATTATGATGTGCAAGGGAAATCAAGTTATCACAAATTTTGGACACAATTTGATCATGAAACAATTTGCATTGGAGATTTAAATGACTACGTTCATTGCAAAGTTCACAAGTATGGCGAAGAAATTTTAACTTCTCAGCACTAACATCTAGCCTTTCTTGCAACCATTTGGTTTCTAAATACTTATGCCTCTTGCAAAAATCTATCTTCCCTATTTGGCGTGTACTTGCAAACTCTATGCACTCCACAAAAATTGACATTCTTATAAGAGACATTTTCATCATGACTAGTGCAATCATCATTAGTACTATGGATATTCAAAGAGTTCATACTAATAATATTGCAATCATGCTCATCATTCAAAGATTTAGTGCCAAACGTTCTATAGACTTCTTCTTCTAGCACTTGAGCACAATTTTTCTTTCCATCATTCTCATGAAAGATATTAAAAAGATGAAGCGTATGAGGCAAACTCAATTCCATTTTTTTTGTAATTTTCTTTTATAGACTAAACTAGTGATAAACAAGAAACAAAAAGATTTGATTGCAAGATCTAAAGATATGCCTTCCAGCACCCACCTCCCCGACGGCGCCAGAAAAGAGCTTGATGTCTACTACGCAACCATCTCCTTGTAGACGTTGTTGGGCCTCCAAGTGCAGAGGTTTGTAGGACAATAGCAAATTTCCCTCAAGTGAATGACCTAAGGTTTATCAATCCATGGGAGGTGTAGGATTAAGATGGTCTCTCTCAAGCAACCCTGCAACCAAATAACAAAGAGTCTCTTGTGTCCCCAACACACCCAATACAATGGTAAATTATATAGGTGCACTAGTTCGGCGAAGATATGGTGATACAAGTGCAATATGGATGGTAGATATAGGTTTTTGTAATCTGAGAATATAAAAACAACAAGGTAACTAGTAGCAAAAGTGAGCGCAAACGGTATTGCAATGCTTCGAAACAAGGCCTACGGTTCATACTTTCACTAGTGGAAGTTCTCTCAACAATAAGAACATAATTGGATCATATAACTATCCTTCAACATGCAACAAAAAGTCACTCCAAAGTAAAATAACACGAAGCTATTCTTTCCGTTCGATCTATCATAGAGTTCGTACTAGAATAACACCTTAAGACACAAATCAACCAAAACCCTAATGTCACCTAGATACTCCAATGTCACCTCAAGTATCCGTGGGTATGATTATACGATATGCATCACACAATCTCAGATTCATCTATTCAACCAACACAAAGAACTTCAAAGAGTGCCCCAAAGTTTCTACCAGAGAGCCAAGACGAAAACGTGTGCCAACCCCTATGCATAAGTTCACAAGGTCACTAATACGTCTCCAACGTATCTATGATTTTTGATTGTTCCATGCTATTATATTATCTGTTTTGGATGTTTAATGGGCTTTAATATACTCTTTTATATGATTTTTGAGACTAACCTATTAACCCAGAGCCCAGTGCCAGTTTCTGTTTTTCCTTATTTTTGAGTATCGCAAAAAAGGAAAACCAAACGGAGTCCAAACAGAATGAAACCTTCGGGAGAGTTATTTTTGGAACGGAAGCAATCCAGGAGACTTGGAGTAGACGTCAGGGAAGCTTCGAGGAAGCCACGAGGCAGGGAGGCGCGCCCTACACCCCTGGGCGCGGCCCCACCCTCGTGGGCCCCTCGTGGCTCCCCTGACCAACTTCTTTCGCCTATATATATGTCCATATACCCTAAAAACATCGGGGAGCAGAATAGATGGGAGTTCCGCCGCCGCAAACTTCCAGAGCCACCGAAAACCAATCTAGACCCGTTCCGGCACCCTACCGGAGGGGGAATCCCTCTTTGATGGCCATCTTCATCATCCCGGTGCTCTCCATGACGAGGAGGGAGTAGTTCACCCTCGGGGCCGAGGGTATGTACCAGTCGTTATGTGTTTGCTCTCTCTCTCATGTTCTTGAGGTGGTACAATCTTGATGTATCGTGAGCTTTGGTATTATAGTTGGATCTTATGATGTTTCTCCCCCTCTACTCTCTTGTAATTTATTGAGTTTTCCCTTTGAAGTTATCTTATCGGATGGAGTCTTTAAGGATTTGAGAACACTTGATGTATGTCTTGCATGTGCTTATCTGTGGTGACAATGGGATATTCACGTGATCTACTTGATGTATGTTTTGGTGATCAACTTATGGTTTCGTGACCTCGTGAACTTATGCATAGGGGTTGGCACACGTTTTCGTCTTGACTCTCCCAGAAACTTTGGGGCACTCTTTGAAGTTATTTGTGTTGGTTGAATAGATGAATCTGAGATTGTGTGATGCATATCGTATAATCATACCCACGGATACTTGAGGTGACATTGGAGTATCTAGGTGACATTAGGGTTTTGGTTGATTTGTGTCTTAAGGTGTTATTCTAGTACGAACTCTATGATAGATCGAACGGAAAGAATAGCTTCGTGTTATTTTACTACAGACTCTTGAATAGATTGATCAGAAAGAATAACTTTGAGGTGGTTTCGTACCCTACAATAATCTCTTCGTTTGTTCTCTGCTATTAGTTACTTTGGAGTGACTCTTTGTTGCATGTTGAGGGATAGTTATATGATCCAATTATGTTATTATTGTTGAGAGAACTTGCACTAGTGAAAGTATGAACCCTAGACCTTGTTTCAAAGCATTGCAATACCGTTTACGCTCACTTTTGCTACTAGCTACCTTGCTGTTTTTATATTTTCAGATTACAAAAACCTATATCTACCATCCATATTGCACTTGTATCACCATCTCTTCGCCGAACTAGTGCACCTATACAATTTACCATTGTATTGGGTGTGTTGGGGACACAAGAGACTCTTTGTTATTTGGTTGCAGGGTTGCTTGAGAGAGACCATCTTAATCCTACACCTCCCGCGGATTGATAAACCTTAGGTCATCCACTTGAGGGAAATCTGCTATTGTCCTAGAAACCTCTGCACTTGGAGGCCCAACAACGTCTACAAGGAGATGGTTGCGTAGTAGACATCAAGCTCTTTTCTGGCACCGTTGCCGGGAAGGTGAGTGCTTGAAGGTATATATTTAGATCTTGCAATAGAATCTTTTAGTTTCTTGTTTTATCACTAGTTTAGTCTATAAAAGAAAATTAAAAAAATGGAATTGAGGGTGACTCATATGCTTCATCTTTTTAATATTTTTCATGAGAATAAGGATTCCGATAATTGTGCTCAAGTGCTAGAAGAAGAAGTCTATAAAATGTTTGGCACTAAATCTTTGAATGATGAGCATGATTTCAATGTTGTTAGTATGAATTCTTTGAATACCCATGATGCTTATGATATGCAAAGCCACAAGCTTGGGGATGCTATGTTTGATGAAGATGATATGTTTAGTCCCCCAAGTTTTGATGAGCAAATTTATTATGATGAAAGCTTGCCTCCTATTTATGATGATTATTGTGATGACACGTATGCTATAAAGAATAATGATAACCATGAAATTTGTCATCATGATTTTAATTTTCAATTGGATTATGACTCACATGATAGTTATTTTTTTGAGTTTGCTCCCACTACTATTGATGAGAAGAATTTTGCTTATGTGGAGAGTAGTAAATTTTCTATGCTTGTAGATCATGAAAAGAATTATTTATGTGATGGTTATATTGTTGAATTCATTCATGATGCTACTGAAAATTATTATGAGGGAGGAACATATGCTTGTAGGAATTGCGACAATATCGAGTTTCCTCTCTATGTGCTTAAAGTTTTGAAGTTATGCTTGTTTTGCCTTCCTATGCTAGTTGATTATTGTTCACATAAGTTCTTTGCTCACAAAATCCCTATGCATAGAAATTGGGTTAGGCTTAAATGTGATAGTCATATGCTTCATGATGCTCCCGTTATGTTTCAATTCTTATCTTTTATGTGAGCATCATTGTCATCATCATGCCTAGCTAGAAAGGCAATAAAGAAAAGTGCTTATTGGGAGACAACCCAATATTTAACTTTACAGTTTTTGTGTGTTCGCATGATTATGCTACTGTAATAATCATGTTTTATAGCTTTTGTTTCAATAAAGTGCCAAGTGAGACCTTTAGGATAGCTTACGGTGATAGTTGTGTTGATCCTCCTGAAAATCAGAAATTTTTGTGCCCAGTAAATTAGTTTTCGTAATTCACAGAAGCGTGCTATTTATCTTATTATTTTTGCTCTGGATTGGTACACAAATTGTTCAGGTTTTCGTAATTTGGTAGAATTTTTGGAGTTACATAAGTATTCGAATGATACAGATTACTACAGACTGTTCTGTTTTTGACAGATTCTGTTTTCTATGTGTTGTTTGTTTATTTTGATGAATCTATGAGTAGTATCGGAGGGTATGAACCATAGAGAAGTTGAAATACAGTAGATATTACACCAATACGAATTTAGAATGAGTTCACAACAGTACCTAAGTGGTGATTTATTTTCTTATACTAACGGAGGTCATAAGATTTTCTGTTGAGTTTTGTGTTGTGAAGTTTTCAAGTTTTGGGTGAAGTTTCGATGGAAAATGGAATAAGGAGTGGCAAGAGCCTAAGCTTGGGGATGCCCAAGGCACCCCAAGGTAATATTCAAGGACGACCAAGAGCCTAAGCTTAGGGATGCCCCGGAACATCCCCTCTTTCGTCTTCGTTTATCAGTAATTTTACTTGGAGCTATATTTTTATTCACCACATGATATGTGTTTTGCTTGGAGCGTCATTTTATTTTCTTTTGCCTTGCTTGATGTTTGAATAAAATACCAAGGTCTGAAATTCTTAAATGTTAGAGAGTCTTCACATAGTTACATAATTATTCGACTACTCATTGATCTTCACTTATATCTTTCGGAGTAGTTTGTCGTTTGCTCTAGTGCTTCACTTATATCTTTTAGAGAACGGCGGTGGTTTCATTTTATAGAAGTTATTGATCTCTCATGCTTCACTTATATTATTTTGAGAGTCTTTTAGAACAACATGGTAATTTGCTTTGGTTAAAATTTTAGTCCTAAAGTGACGAGCATCCAAGATAGGTATAATAAAAACTATCATATAAAGTGCATTGAATACTATGAGAAGTTTGGTGCTTGATGATTGTCTGAGATATGAGGATGGTAATATTAGAGTCATGCTAGTTGAGTAATTATGAATTTGAGAAATACTTGTGTTGAAGTTTGTGATTCCCGTAGCATGCACGTATGGTGAACCATTATGTGATGAAGTTGGAGCATGATTTATTTACTGATTGTCTTATGTGTGGAGGTCGGGATCGCGCGATGGTTAACTCCTGCCAACCCTTCCCCTAGGAGCATGCGTGTAGTACTTTGTTTTGCTGACTTTTAGATTTTTGCAATAAGTATGTGAGTTCTTTATGACTAATGTTGAGTCCATGGATTATACGCACTCTCTCCCTTCCACCCTTGCTAGCCTCTCTAATACCGCGCACCTTTCGCTGGTGTCATACACCCACCATTTACCTTCCTCAAAACAACCACCATACCTACCTATTATGGCCTTTTCATAGCCATTCCAAGATATATTGCCATGCAACTTTCCACCGTTTTGTTTATTATGACACGCTCCATCATTGTCATATTGCTTTGCATGATCATGTAGTTGACATCGTATTTGTGGCAAAGCCACCTTTCATAATTCTTTCATACATGTCACTCTTGATTCATTGCATATCCCGATACACCGCCGGAGGCATTCACATAGATTCATATTTTTTTCTAAGTATTGAGTTGTAATTCTTGAGTTGTAAGTAATAAAAGTGTGATGATCATCATTATTAGAGCATTGTCCCATGTGAGGAAAGGATGATGGAGACTATGATTCCCCCACAAGTCGGGATGAGATTCTGGACTAAAAAAAGAAAAAAAAAGAGACAAGAAAAAAATGAGAGAAAAAGAGAGAAGGGGCAATGCTACTATCCTTTTACCACACTTGTGCTTCAAAGTAGCACCATGATCTTCATGATAGAGAGTCTCTTATGTTGTCACTTTCATATACTAGCGGGAATTTTTCATTATAGAACTTGGCTTGTATATTCCAATGATGGGCTTCCTCAAAGTGCCCTAGGTCTTCGTGAGCAAGCAAGTTGGATGCACACTCACTTAGTTTCCTTTTGAGCTTTCATACATTTAGCTCTAGTGCATCCGTTGCATGGCAATCCATACTCACTCACATTGATATCTATTGATGGGCATCTCCATATCCCGTTGATACGCTTAGTTGATGTGAGACTACCTTCTCCTTTTTTGTCTTCTCCACAACCACCATTCTATTCCACGTATAGTGCTATGTCCATGGCTCACGCTCATGTATTGCGTGAAAGTTGAAAAAGTTTGAGAATACTAAAGTATGAAACAATTGCTTGGCTGAAACCGGGGTTGTGCATGATTTAAATATTTTGTGTGATGAAGATAGAGCATAGCCAAACTATATGATTTTGTAGGGATGAACTTTCTTTGGCCATGTTATTTTGAGAAGACATAAACTCTTTGTTAGCATGCTTGAAGTATTATTATTTTTATGTCAATATTAAACTTTTTTCTTGAATCTTTCGGATCTGAACATTCATGTCACAATAAAGAGAGATTACATTGATAAATATGTTAGGTCGCATTCCACATCAAAAATTCTATTTTTATCATTTACCTACTCGAGGACGAGCAGGAATTAAGCTTGGGGATGCTTGATACGTCTCCAACGTATCTATAATTTTTGATTGTTCCATGCTATTATATTATCTGTTTTGGATGTTTATGTGCTTTACTAAACACTTTTATATTATTTTGGGACTAACCTATTAACCGGAGGGGGGAATCCCTCTCCGGTGGCCATCTTCATCATCCCGGCGCTCTCCATGACGAGGAGGGAGTAGTTCACCCTCGGGGCTGAGGGTATGTACCCGTAGCTATGTGTTTGATCTCTCTCTCTCTTTCTCTCTCTCTTTCTCCCTCTCTCTCTCTCGTGTTCTTGAGGTGGTACGATCTTGATGTATCGCGAGCTTTGCTATTATGGTTGGATCTTATGATGTTTCTCCTCCTCTACTCTCTTGTAATGGATTGAGTTTTCCCTTTGAAGTTATCTTATCAGATTGAGTCTTTAAGGATTTGAGAACAGTTGATATATGTCTTGCATGTGCTTATCTATGGTGACAATGGGATATTCACGTGATCTACTTGATGTATGTTTTGGTGATCAACTTGCGGGTTCCGTGACCTAGTGAACTTATGCATAGGGGTTGGCTGCGTTTTAATCTTGACTCTCCGTTAGAAACTTTGGGGCACTCTTTGAAGTTCTTTGTGTTGGTTGAATAGATGACTCTAAGATTGAGTGATGCATATCGTATAATCATACCCACAGATACTTGAGGTGACATTGGAGTATCTAAGTGACATTAGGGTTTTGGTTGATTTGTGTCTTAAGGTGTTATACTAGTACAAACTCTATGATAGATCGAACGGAAAGAATAGCTTCGTGTTATTTTACTACGGACTCTTGAATAGATTGATCAGAAAGAATAACTTTGAGGTGGTTTCGTACCCTACAATAATCTCTTCGTTTGTTCTCCGCTATTAGTGACTTTGGAGTGACTCTTTGTTGCATGTTGAGGGATAGTTATATGATCCAATTATGTTATTAGTGTTTAGAGAACTTGCACTAGTGAAAGTATGAACCCTAGGCCTTGTTTCGAAGCATTGCAATACCGTTTATGCTCACTTTTGCTACTAGTTACCTTGCTGTTTTTATATTTTCAGATTACAAAAACCTATATCTACCATCCATATTGCACTTGTATCACCATCTCTTCGCCGAACTAGTGCACCTATACAATTTACCATTGTATTGGGTGTGTTGGGGACACAAGAGACTCTTTATTATTTGGTTGCAGGGTTGCTTGAGAGAGACCATCTTCATCCTACACCTCCCACGGATTGATAAACCTTAGGTCATCCACTTGAGGGAAATTTGCTACTGTCCTACAAAGCTCTGCACTTGGAGGCCCAATAACGTCTACAAGGAGAAGGTTGCATAGTAGACATCAGTCACTGAACCCGCAAGTTGATCACCAAAACATACATCAAGTAGATCACGTGAATATCCCATTGTCACCACAGATAAGCACATGCAATACATACATCAAGTGTTCTCAAATCCTTAAAGACTCAATCCGATAAGATAACTTCAAAAGGAAAACTCAATCTATTACAAGAGAGTAGAGGGGGAGAAACATCATAAGATCCAACTATAATAGCAAAGCTCGCGATACATCAAGATCGTACCACCTCAAGAACACGAGAGAGAGAGAGAGAGAGAGAGAGAGAGAGAGAGATCAAACACATAGCTACTGGTACATACCCTCAGCCCCGAGGGTGAACTACTCCCTCCTCGTCATGGAGAGCGCCGGGATGATGAAGATGGCCACCAGAGAGGGATTCCCCCCTCCGGCAGGGTGCCGGAACGGGTCTAGATTGGTTTTCGGTGGCTCTAGAGGTTTGCGGCGACGGAACTCCCGATCTATTGTGTTCCCCGGTGTTTTAAGGGTATATGGACATATATAGGCGAAAGAAGTCGGTCAGGGGAGCCACGAGGGGCCCACGAGGGTGGGGCGCGCCTCTCTGCCTCGTGGCTTCCTCGAAGCTTCCCTGACGTCTACTCCAAGTCTCCTGGATTGCTTCCGTTCCAAAAATAATTCTCCCGAAGGTTTCGTTCCGTTTGGACTCCGTTTGATATTCCTTTTCTTCGAAACACTGAAATAGGCAAGAAAACAACAATTTGGGCTGGGCCTCCGGTTAATAGGTTAGTCCTAAAAATAATATAAAAGTGTTTAGTAAAGCCCATAAACATCCAAAACAGATAATATAATAGCATGGAACAATCAAAAATTATAGATACATTGGAGATGTATCACGTATCCATTTTTCCAAACACTTTTGCTCTTGTTTTGGACCCTAATTGCATGATTTGAATGGAACTAATCCGGACTGACGTTGTTTTCTGCAGAATTGCCATGGTGTTGTTTTTGTGCAGAAAAAAAGTTCTCGGATTGAGTTGAAAGTTTACGAAGAATATTTTTAGAATATATAAAAAATACTGGCGTATAGATATACCAAAGGGGGCCACCATGGCGCCACAAGCCCAAGGGGGCGCCCCTCCCCCCAGGATGCGCCTGGCAGGCTTGTGGGACCTTGGCAGCTCCCGCAACCCTAACTCCAACTCCATAAGTACCTATTCGTCCAGAAAAAATTCAGAGAGAACGAATCATCGTGTTTAACGACGGAGCCGCCGCCACCTCCTGTTCTTCATCGGGAAGGCTGATCTGGAC